>OY284471.1:42738890-43249953 GCA_958336335.1 Dilophus febrilis | reverse complement strand
CCCCCCCTTCCGGAACGATTTTCCACTGGAAATGGTCTCAGGAATACGTGGTATTCGGCTTTGTAGGGTTGTACTGGGACACACTGTATATATGGAAAATTTGATTTATATTTGAATTTTGAATTTAACATCTTTTTTTTCTTTTTTTTTAAATATTTTAATTATATTTTGATTAATAGCAACAATATCAAAATAAAAAATTTGATAAATTTAAATAATTTTTTATATGGTATATAAAAACTATCAAACAGGATTGGACCAATGCAAATAGGATTGGATTGCAATTAAATAAATGCGGTGACTTTCACATAAAAAAAAACATTTGATTAATTATAATATGGAATGTTTTTCAAAAGAAGTTTAATGTGTTTAATGCAAAGATGAATAATATTCAGATGGATGAAGTTGAAATTAAAAAGCAATAATTGATAAGGCTGGTCATATCTGAACACGTTAGATTATTAGATAAAGTATTAGTTTTATCAAAAATTCGGCTATTAAAATAGTTTTACACAAATATATAATATACAAATTAAATTTCAACTTAATATATAAACTTCAATTTTGGGGAGAACTTGTTTTTTTGGTAATTTCCCAAAATTTATTGTTACAATATACATAGTTTTATTATTATTAATTGCATTTTACTATACCGCATTTTACATATACAAAACTGCTATATAATAAAATATTCATATAATAGGGTCAATGTAACATTATATTAAATAAAAGTAAAGTTTTTTTTTTAAATGACTTTTATGTAAATGTTTTACGTTATGCTATATACATATTATAGATCAATAACACAGAAAAAACTATAAAAGCGAAAAATCAAAATATTTATGCGATTATGTGATGAATAAATAATTTGTGTTTTTTTTTTTTTGATAAATTTGCGATATCGAAGATTTATTTCGTGGTCACTTTTATTTATATACACATATATATATTGATTTGATTGAATTATATATTGATTGAATGTGCAAAAAATTAAACCATAATATTTAAATGTTTATTTTTGACAGAATTTTTTGAAATTAATTTAATTTATACCAATCACATTATTTTTGATGATATAATTGCGAAATATACTGATGATGAATTTGTATTGAAATATATATTCACAAAGCAAATATCCCACAGAAAAATTGTTTCTATTTTATATCGAATTTATTTATATTAGGTTGTCGAAAAAGTATTGATAATTTTTATAAATACATGTCATTATAATTGAATATTTCAAGTAGTACTAATCTGATCAGGTAATCCTAACATATGTTCGAAAGATGACATTTCGTAGATAAAATTAAAAAAAAAAAATTAAATTTGTTTAGTCATTTAAAAGTTGTAGTGCATTAAAGATGAGCGAAATTATTGAAAAAATTCGATACATTTTACTAGTAGAGAAATCTTATTGAAAAAGGTGAAAATGCAACGCAGCCACATGAACAAATTTGTGCAGTTTACGGTGAAGGAACTTAATCAAAATTAACAGCCTATAGATGGTTTGCTCGATTTCGTTCCGGTAATTTTGATGTCAAAGTCCACCAATCACTGAAAAAGTCGATGAAATCATATCAAAAATTGAAGAAAATCGACACGTAAGCAGTCATGATATCGCTAAAGAACTAAACATCCCGTCACCAAACAGTTTTAAACCATTTGACAAAGGCTGGATACAAGAAAAAGCTCAATGTTTGGATACCACATGAATTAACACAAAACAATTTAATGAACCGAATGAAATTCCATTTGCGAAACGCTGTTTAAAAGGAACGAAATCGAGTCATTTTTAAAGCGAATGATGATTACAGGTGATGAAAAATGGATCACATACGATAATAATGTACGAAAATGATCGTGGTCCAAGAAGGGTGAAGCTCCCAAAAAACAGTAGCAAAACCTGGATTAACACCAAGAAAGGTAATGCTGTCTGTTTGGTGGGATTGGAAAGGAATCGTTCATTATGAATTACTAGCACCCGCGGTCAAACCATTGATTCCGATCTCTATTGTTAACAATTAACAAGATTGAAGCACGAGATTAAAAAAATAAACGTCCAGAATTAATCAATCGAAAGGGTGTTGTGTTCCATCATGACAACGCCAGACCACACACATCTTTGATCACATCTTGGCAGAAACTGAGAGAGTTTGGCTGGGAAGTTTTAATGCATTCACCATATAGCCCGGACCTTGCACCTTCAGATTATCATTTGTTCCGGTCTCTGCAGAACTCCCTTAATGGTTTAAAATTAAATTCCGCAGACTGGGACTGCAAAATGCACTTCGATCAGTTTTTTGCCCAGAAAACACAGAAGTTCTACAGTGATGGGATAATGTCTTTACCAGAAAAAATGGCAAAGGGTCATCGATCAAAACGGCGCATATTTGGTTTAATAAAGTTCATTTGAAATATATAAAAAAAATCGTTTGAATTTTTTAAAAAAAAATAATCAATACTTTTTAGACAACCTAATATATATGTATATCAATTAGCATAATGATATATATAAACATGCGAAATTAAATGTATCTTTAGGTTTTTTGTGTTAAAAATTCTAAATTTATAATTTACAAGTTGAAAATAAAACAATTTGCCAATCCTATTTATATAATATATGAATATGAAGGTTTTATATATAGGTACGATGAACCCATAACTACCAAACACATTTATTTTATCCATTTGTTGACCATTTCAATTTATCATCTCATCTCACCACTCAAAAATCTATATTAAATCATTTCCACTTGAAAATTGCATATACGGTAAATATAATTATTCAAGTGCGGTCGTACACATCAATTCGCATTGGAAAATACTTATTTATTAAAAAAAAAATTAATATATATATATATATAAAAAAAGACATTCCCATTCAAAATTTATTTGATATTTATACAGGAACATTTAAAAGAACCTTAAACTTCTGTATATATACAAAAAAAAAATTAATATGACAAAACAGAAATATGACACCGAATGCCTATAAAAAAAAAAACAATAAATAAATTAAGTAATTGCTACCGTGCGGTATTAAGCTGCTTTTTACCAATTTAAAATAATATTATTTTATTATAAATTAAATAAATAAAAATGACCATCTTAATCAAACAAAATACACAAATCAATATACAATAAAATTTTTGCATATATTTAAGTAATATATAATTATTGTTTTTGTGCTATTTTACAGTTCTGGTTTTAATACTTTTTTTTTTTTAGTCAGCTTGACCTTTATTATTTACAATACTTTTTTTTTTATTTGTTCCGCAAAATATAACCAATATAATAATATAAATATATATATTTAATTAATGATAAATAAAACAAAAACAAGAAATTATTTAATTCCATCATCATCATCATCATCATCATCATCATCATCATATTTGTTGTCTTTTATTTTAATCAATGGTTGAGACTTCTTTAAAAAAAAAAATAAAAAAAATATCATTTATAATATTTTTATATGTTAAAAATCATTACAATCATTACATTCATTACAAAATCAATCATTTAAATTTTAAAATGTAAAAACTAATAATAATTTGAGTTACTGTAATTTTAGTACTGTAACTAGTACTAGTCTCTACTAGATGGCAGTAAATGTTTAATTTTTTTTTTCATTCATTGGTAAAATGTTTTATAAAAATCTTATTGAAATTCACATGATAAATATTTTCAATATATATATATATATATATATATACTGGGTGCCGTAAAAGTAACGTACGTTCTAGTGTGAATGTTTAACAACTTTTTTATTTATTATTTTATTTCAATTTTTTTTTTTTTTTTTTTTGTTAAATAAAGTATATTTTTTGGAAATTTGTTTGGTTTAAACGTGAAAAATAATATCCCGTAAGTGATGGGCATTTTCTGGAGTACAGGTTGCAAGGTACACAAATGGGTTGTTGCTAACAATGAATACGCCAAAATTTATACTATATTTCAATTTACGTTATCGCATTTCTCCGTTTTTACGCTTAAAAATGTAATTAATTAATTTTTTTAATATCCTTATTAAAAGGATTATACTTCCTTTACATTATCCATCAAGTAAAAATGTTCACCAGTGTTTTCATGAACTATTTTTTCTTTATCACGTACAAAAACCAAATTTGTGTACCTTACAACCCGTGTACGTTCGAACCCCTCCCGCATTTTCTGCTTCACACATTCGTACTCTTTCTAACACAGTTTCCATAACTTTTCTCAATTCCGTTTCCGTTGTGGCCAGGCCAGGATTTCATTACGAATGTTGTTTTTTTTTTAGGTGCGGTATGGTCGTTGGCTTATTGATGTCCAATGTTTTTTTTATTTGTTTCAAATACCCCCAAAGAAAACAGTCTGGAGCGATTTAACAATCAGGTGTTCATTGGCGGTGGCCAATTGAAATTGTTTTTCTGTTCGAAATTATTCGCTCGCCAACCAACCAACCAACCAATGATACTTTCAGACGATACTCCGCACCAATTGGGTGTAATTGTCACCGATGGATTGATCTTGGATTTTCTGTTGACCAAAACCTACATTTTTGTTTTTTTTACCGATACCGTAAATATCGTGCACGCCGAGTAAAAATAATTGATTGATTGTATTCATAATAAAATTGAATTATTCTGGTACATTGTTCTGTTGTGTACTGTTCCATTATAAATTTCCAAACCCTTCTTTACAAGATTCTAAAAAAAAAAAACTTCTTTAACCAAAAATAATAAATAAAAACGGGAGGGGTTCGAACGTACACGGGTTGCAAGGTACACAAATTTGGTTTTTGTACGTGATAAAGAAAAAATAGTTCATGAAAACACTGGGGAACGTTTTTACTTGATGGATAATGGAAAGGAAGTATAATCCTTTTAACAAGGATATTAAAAAAATTAATTAAATACATTTTTAAGCGTAAAAGCAGAGAAATGCGATAACGTAATTTGAAATATAGTATAAATTTTGGCGTATTCATTGTTAGCAACAACCCATTTGTGTACCTTGCAACCTGTACTCAATAAAAAAGTTATTAACCATTCAAACTAGAACGTTACTTTTGCGCCATATCCGCCTGTATATATGATTTTCAAAAAAATGTGTATATCGAGGTTTTAAACATATTTTTAAACAAAATTACTTATAAGAATATGTAGAATGTATATATACATATATATTCCTTTTGTGATAATCCCACCGTGTGAGTGGGATGAGTGATTTAAAAAATATATTCGGTTTAATTAATGATTTTAATAAAGAAACCTGATGATCCTGATGATGATTATCAATTTTACAATTTACAATTGTGTGTTGTTATAAATAAAACGCATTTAACATATATCCTTTTCAATTTTACATATGAACCTCTATTTATGTTTGTTTACCTGCCTTGCTTTGTTTGATGCATGCATGCATAATACGCCTTATAACTAAACTAAAAACTAATCATAAAAAAATGAGTCCTAGGCTAGCAGTGTGATTATTCTTTATGGGCGTGTGTGCGTGTGTGTGTGCATTTGTGTTTCTTGTAATTCTAAAACCATCTCTGCATTTCTCAATATATACCTATGAATACTGGTATTTTTCACAAATTCACTGCCGCCACTACCCCACAAACATTTCTTATCGCGGGTAGTACTGCAGACGATTCGCCTAGGCGATAAATTTATCGCCAAAGATATCGCATTTTTATCGCGTACGTTACTCCCTATGTATAGAGAATGGGACTCTTCCGCGATACATCTGGAAGATAAATTGACGATATCGCGAGGAAGATAAATTGACGATACAAATGCGATATCGCGAGGAAGATAAATTGAGACATACGGCAAATTTAGACGATAACCTGAAAATTATAAAAATATAATAATGAAAAACAAATATAAATTTATAATAATGAAATTGAATATAGACACATAGTATATTGCAAAAAAAAAAAAAAAAAAAAACATCGATATATGCGACAAAAAACTTCAAATTCTTCCGCTGTTCAATTTAAACTGACATATTACATTTAATTTTATACTTATTTGCATATATATCGCATAGAAGAAAAAAGAATATATATATTTATCGCGGATTTATCATCAAGAAGATAGGGAAGCAATAAATAATAATATATTATCGTCATTTTATCGCCTGGAAGAGAAATAGAAGATAAATGTGTCTCCGTATTTTTCTTTTTATAACCAAAGCGTATCGCCATCGTCGCGCATTTTTATCTTCCGTACGATATCCCTCAAGTGTTAAAACAACGATAAATTGGCGATATAAATATCGTCTAGAAGATATCGCCGCAATATCGTATCGCCGATTTATCTTCGAAATGTTTGCGGGGTTAATAAAATGTTGGTTTTCTTTAATCTTTATAACTTTTTAAAAATATACAAACAAAATAATATCTTGGGATACATGTATTTCAAAATCCCTTCAAAACAAACTACTTTTTTAAAACATATACATATGTATATACAATATAGTATTATTTATATATTATATATTCTGGGTTTTAATTTATTGCCTGTAAAACATGTTCTGGAGGACATTAACCCCATTCAAATTATTTATTGTGTTTGTCTGCTGCTGCTATTGTGTACGTATACATAAATTTTTCGAAAAAAAATACATCCCTGTTATTATTGTGAAAACCAATATATATATATAGCAGATGAGACCCATTTTTTGTATACATATAATATATATATATATATATATTGTTTAGTTAGGTTCTAAAAGTGTAAGTCTATATGTTTAAAAAAAAAAACTCCAGGCCAGGGACCCATATTTGATTGCTGCCATCCATTTTTATGTTCTGCAATGAATTTAAATATAAGCATTTATTGTATTTATAAGAGGATATTTTCTCCTTTTGTGTTTTATTATTAATTTATTTATTTTTTTTTTTATTTTTCATTTAATTAAATACAATTTAAAAAATTATAATATATTTTTTAAATTTACAATTATTTATTATATTATTATTATTATTATTTAACTAATCACTATAATATATACTGTGTATATTAAAATTTTAAATAAATTATATATCCAAATGAAATATATTTTGAAATAATGCTTATAACTATCGATCGAGAGAATTAACGGAAGAAGAAATATACAAGAAAATTCATATACATACATGTACCATGACTTGTTTTTTGTATTATAAAAATTCAGATATAAATGTAAAACGCCGAAAAGACCTTGACAGCGGTCAACGATGCAAGACAGCACAGCACTTATGCCACCACATACAATCGACGATGTAAAATCAATTTTTAAAAATTTGTTTTTGAAAACTATAAAGTTCTTCTTTTTTTTTTTTTTGTAAGAATCGTAAATAAAAAAATGATTTTTTTTTTGTAAACCCATGATAAAAAAGATGTTCTTTATCTCTATTTATATAAGAACATATACGACGCGAACACAACGTTTGATGACTTATACATTAGCCGGTGTTTTCTTAATTTATTGTTTATTAATCGATGGTGTATCTTTTGATTTATTAATCTAATAATACCATTAAAAATGTTTAACAATCGAATAAAATTCTATATACAACCATGAACCATATACAACTTATAAGACATTCCAAATAATAAAAATCAAAAAACTAAAACATTATATATTGACTAATTTATCGTTTTCTTTATCATTACAGATCGTTGCTGCAGCACATCGACAGGAAAAGGTAAATTGTTTTTTTTTTTATCAAATTATTATCTATTAATTATATTGACGCCAATTTGTTATTCTCTATTGGCCATTAGTATATATATTAAGTGTGTTTGTTTGTTTTTTTTAACTTATAATCGGATTGGTCATTTTATAAAAAAATAAAAATAAATTTTTCGCTATACAACCAACAATCTGGTTGGTTTTAGCGTCCAACAACAGCCTTCTGTTGTTAGTTTCTTAATTTGTGGATTTTACGGTGTCGGTAATTAGCCGTACGACCAACCGCAAGCGGAATATACAACTCGGTGTTAAAATTCAGATTCGAAAAATAACCGAAAACAAAAATTTTATGCATTCAGTAGGATTCGAACCCACGACCCCAAAAAATTCCGTTAGAATTTTAGGTTGGCATTTTTAACATTTACACCACAGAGTTATATTATATACCAAAACGGAATTGTCCAAAAATTGATTGCCGTTTTTTTTTTTTTTAAACAAACCAAAATCTAATGGTGTTCCATTGGGGGGTACAAATTTTCACCTATTTATTTACTTGATTATATCACACATCTCCTTATAGATGATTGAGCTCCTTATAGATTGAATTGAATAATCAAAAACAGGTATATTCAGTCTACTATTTCCATATAGAATAATAGAAATTTCATATATGTATTGTATTACGATTTTACGACTTATAAATAGACAGATGCTAAATATTGTATATATCATATTTATATTTATAAAATCAGATATCTATATATATATACAACTAACTTACGTGTGAAATTCTTAAAAGGTACATTTTGTTTTTAATAATCTTATATTTTATATTTTGTTTTTTTTTTTTTTTTTGAATTCGAATGAAGAGATAATTTGGAAAATGTATTTTTTATAGGAACTGATCTTTGCCAATCATTGCCATTGCCATTGCCCAATGAAAAGTTTTCGGTGGAAAAGTTGTGTACGAATCCGCAATTCAGTTTTGTGTAAACCATACCATACCATACTAGTATTAATTATACAAATATCAAGCATATAGCGTTGTATATATGATTTTTTTATTTTGTGTTTATATTAGAAAAAAAAAAAAGAAACCATTCCTTTCATTCTGATTAAATATGTTTAGAATATTTTTTTTTCATTATTCTATTCAAGTTATTTATCCCCCACATACCAAAATACCATAAACCAAATTTAAGAAATAATGAAATAGGATAAATGGAGAAGGATAAATGATAATAAAAAAATAATTCCGTATCGAATTTTATATCCAAAAACTCCAAAAATCCAAAAACCCAATTTTCAGGCATAACTTTTCGAAAAATACAAAAATATAAATTTAATTTCTTTTCTTTTTTTTTCAAAAGAATATAACTTTTGATATTTCAAAAGAATGTAAAGTACATATATTCAAAAGAATATAACTTTTCAAAAGACGTGACCGTGTATACTTTCGATATTTCAAAAAAAAAAAGTTTATATACAAGAAAATAACAAATAAAAAAATATAATTCCATCACAAGAAAAAGGAAAAAAAAAAAAGGTACAGCACATATGAATAACAACATAATCGTAGGTATCAAACAAAAATCCTTTTGATATATACCATCATCAATATAACATACATTTACAATTTTGTAATAAATATTATAGTGAATTGTTTAACTCTGCATCATTGGTTCTTTTTTTACCTTAAATAAACGACCCTGAACTTAGTTAATATATATATATATATATATTTATATAGTCAAAATAAAAGAATTGTACACTTATCATAATTTTACTTGTGTGTATAAACGTATAAACATATCTATCTATATAACGGGTGTCCCGTTTCACTTCAATCAACAATATAGTAATTAGCAGCGCTACTGGCAGTAACCCCATATCCCAAACACCCGGTTATCCTGGTACTATTTCAAATCGGAAATCTTATGAATATATATATGAAAAATAACGAGAAATATCAAAATTTTATTTTCCCATTTTTTCCCGTCCGCATATAGAAGATTACGGAGCGTTTAGGTTGTAGGTAAACACTTAGCGAAAAACACTTTATATATATGAATTTTCACGTACTATATATTGTATATTTAATTTCTTTAATGCCAGTAGTATTTAGCAAAGTGTATATGTACAATAATAACATATACGACGACATGTTCAAATTTTTGCAAAAAAATTAATTTTTGTATATACAAATCTTATATACACTTATTAAGCAAAAAAACAATGTGTAAAATGGTAAAATATTAATATATAAAAGTACAAATGAAATAAACCTTCACAAAAATCGTATATATATATATATATATTATAATAATGTTGAAATTAATGATGATGAAAAATTATAAAATAAGTGTATATTTTCAAAAAAAAAACGATTTTCCACGCATTTATAATATATTTTATTGTTATATTATTATTTGAATATATACTATAATATAATATACCAAACATATATATATATATATATATATTAATACCGCCGACCGATAATCAAATCAATTTGACATTCATTTTACCTATATAAAGGGTGATTTTTTAAAAGCTATAGGAAAGTTTTTCAAAAAACAAAAAAAAAGACATAAAATTCAGAAAAATGGATGAAATCTTTATTTGAATCGATAGTATGGTCCATATATAATTTAATGTTTGAAGATTATTTTATGCAAATGTTTTGTCCTTGACTGCGCCTCAAATGGTCCAAAATCCGCTTAGTCCAATTTTGGCATACTCTTTCCAACATTTCGGCCGGTATCTCACGAATAAATGCTTCAATGTTCAAGTCTTCCAATGCGTCAATCGAAGAAGCGGGCTTGTCTGTACATGAGACATGAGCTTTAACATAGCCCCACCAGAAAAAATAGTCTAAATAGTGCGTTAAATCGCACGATCTAGGCGGCCAATCCCGACCGGTCCCGAACGTGAAATAAAATGTTCACCGAATAAAACGCCTCTCAATAAGTTCATTTTTGCGCGTGCTGTTTGGCATGTGGCACCGTCTTGTTATGGCACCACATGTCATGCAAGTCAAGCTCTTGCATTTTGGGCAAAAAAAAAGTTGGATATCATCTCAGGGTAGCGCTCACCGCTTCACAGTTACGTTACGATTCGCATCATCTTTGAAGAAGTACGCTGTCCGAAGTAAGAATGATGCCACCAGCCAATAAACCGCATCAAACTGTGACCTTTTTCTGGATGCATTGGTAGCTCTTGCAATGCTTCTGGCTGATATTCACTCTAAAATCGACAATTATGCTTATTTACGTACCCATTGAGCCGCCAAAATGAGCTTCGTCGCTGAACACAATTTCGTCGCGATGAACTTTCTTAACAGAGCACGCATTTTGATAATAATAAATTACAATAATTTGCAAGCGTTGTTCGTTCGAGCAAGACGATTCATGGTTAAATTATATAGACCAAACTGAAGATGTTTGACGCAGTGAAACAAAACACGAAACGTGCGTCAGCTGTTTAACCCAAGTGTTGCCAAAAAGATAATAGCTAAAAAATCACCCTTTACAATTATAGTTAACAATTATTCCTTCCACATTTTTTTTTTCTTCATACTAATTTTTAATTGTGTGTAAGGTGTGTGTGTGGTGGGAATTCATTTTTTTATTTTGTTTTGTTTATATCTAAAATATATAAATATAATAATTAATACAAAATCAAATAATAATAAAAACCACGTTTATAAATTAATAATTATATTATTACAGTTTATTATATTATTCGTTTTACCTTGATTTGAATTATATATTTATAAAAAATATATACAAATACATTTTAATTGTTAAATATTAAATATTCATCAATATATACTAATAATATAATATAGTTTATAACCACATATGATTTATATATATATATATATATATATAAATAGTACGTAGATATGATTTAATGAAACTTTTGAAACACGTGCAATGAGCATTAATTATTATTTATATGGTATATGATAAAAACATAAAATTAATAGAATTTTTGGGTAAATTTACATATATTTTTTTTTGTTATCATTTATCTTTCTGAGCTGCTCTCATTCTGTTGAAAAGTGGCTTATTTTATGTATGAGTGACTTCGAAGGCGAGTCATCATAATTATTATGAGTTCATTCGAACAGGTCACTTGGGGTATTCTGGATTGGAAAAAGTGATCTTTTTTTTTTTTTTTACAAAATAAGTAAAAAAAAAAAAAAAGTCATGTCTTCTGACTATCGAGTCAATTTTCAGTAGAATCACGTCCTGGCTGAATGTCCTGTTTTTGCCACCTAAAAAGCGCGCTTTATTAAATATGTATCTCAATTATTTGAATACAGGAGAAATATATATCCGATAGCAACAATACACAGGTTCTATGACAAAACAAAAAAAAAACATCCACATTGAAAATCATTGATTTTTTTTTATATAATAAAACACTATATAAAATATTGGGTACTGGTACAACGTGTGATCTGGTAGGGGAAATTTTAACTGAGATAACTTTTGTTTTTGAAGTGAATTTTATGAGGAAAAAGGAATTTTCTTTTTAAAAATTTTTTTCTAATCGAATGCTAAAACTATAATATTGTGTTCAATTTATGAAACAAAAAAAAAATCCTTTTCATAATTAGTGATTCTATATACAATATATGTATGTATGTATATTATTTATATACACCTATACGTATTTATAGAAAATTCATATTATTTACTTGTTTTTCCAAGACCAAGATTAATTTATTTATCCCATATAACATTCTATGTGATTGGAAATTGATTATAGTGATGAGAACTTTATTCAGGTGTATGGAACGTACAATCCACTAACATTTTAACACTAAATGTGTTTATCCTTTTAAATGATCTTATAAGAGTAACTCACACGTAGCAGAAACGTTTATTGGAACATTAAATAAAATATTTTTAAGGGTAACATTTATTAGTGCCGGGCGGTGATCGGTATCATTCATTGACACTTAAATGTGATAACCACTTTACATTGATATTTGGGTAACCCTGGAACGTACCAGGAGGTACTCATGAAAGCACTGTAAAGTTACAAAAACTAGAAACTCTTTAGAGAGTTTTTCATAAGTAAGCAGCAACGTGAATGGTATTATCCATGGCACTTATAAGTGAATGGCATTTATGAAAATAAATGTTTTCACTTATAAGTGGCGAACACTAGAGAATCTCACCATAAATTGATTGGATATGTGTGAGTCCCAAATATTTGTTATATACAACGCAACTGGTACCATACTACATTACATTTATTTTGCGAAACGATTGAGAGATGAACATGTTTTTATGAACAAGCAATAATAGTATTAGTAAATCTATACCACAATAGTTGGTGATTGGAACATTTATTATGTGGCAGCCACCACATTGCCACTTGTAAGTGAATACATTACTGGAACTTATACGTGTCATACACCTGGTTGTGGTGAACGGAACGTGAATGTAAAATTTTTCATTTTCCAGGCACTTTAGCTTGGTGATAGGCACGCTAAATTGCCAGATGACCGGCTACAAAACACTTTAAGATTGGCATTTAATTTATTTATAATATCACACGCATACACATTCCTTTGGTAAAACATTATAATAATTTTTAGAAGAAAAATATATACGCAAAGTGTGGCTGAATGGTTAAGTTGACGACTAAAACTAACAATAAGCGCTGAGGTTGCTGCTGGTTCGATGCTCGAGGTGGACCCAGAATAAAAGTAAGTACCATTTAGTGAAAATTTGATATATATATAAAATATAATTAAGAATTAACATAGAATAATTTAGTATTAATAAAAAAATTAATTAAAAAAAAATAATAATAAAAAAAAAATATATATAATAAAATATAAAAAAAAATTAATATTAAATATAAAAAATATAATAAAAACATTTTTTTGGTTTTTTTTGAGTAAAATTATGGCAAGCACAACCCCTTTTTCTATGCTTTTTCAAGGTTTATCTGCATTTGTAAAGATAATCTTTGAATAATAAAATAGGGATGGGAACGTCCCAAATACGTGCTTGGAACTAAACCTGCTACTTAAAGTGAACATTCCATTCACGAACCCGGGAACGTTCGGGCCACTTGAAAATCATTCGCCATTTTGGTGTATGGCACTACCCTTTCACTACCCTTTCACTACACAGTCACCACAGAATACCTAGTTCCCGGTACCTCTATATGTAAATATAAGGTGATTGGAACGTTCTAGACACATTGAATGTTACATATATATACACAATAACAATTTTGTAAAATCATAATTTCTTTATATATATATATCGGTATATAAAAAAAAATTATTAATTAAATTATTATAATAATTATTAAATACGTATAAAACTTTATTTATTTATTTATATTGATTATTAATTATAAACATTTTTGAATGAAGTTATAATTTTTAATATATAAATTATTAATTTATGTTTAAGTTTTTTAAACATATCCTTGACATTTTCCAATTTTGTATATATATATCTATTATCAATTATATATTGTATTATTTATTTTATATATTGTTTTTATATCGTATATTACCACCACAATGTTGTATTATATTACTTCTAATATTTTAATTTATAAATACAGAGCACACAAACTTTTTATCAATTTTACCATATTTTACCAAATATTATTTGAAACTAAATGAAATCGATAAAATCTTACAACTCTTAGGAGATAGATAAATACAAAGAGGATACATAATATTTAATCCTACAAAATAAGATGACACTATCAATATATAAAACGTATATATATATATATTAAATATATATATATATATTTAATGAGAAGGTGTTTATAAGAGAAAATTACTTGATTGCTGGCCTGACGATCAGATACAGATGATATTAAATATACATATATATATATATATATTATAATTATACCTGCAAAAATTTTAATACATGCAAAATTGAATATTGATATAGGTTTTGTTTGAAAAAAATGTTTGAAAATTTATTGTTTATATATAAATTCTCTCAATTTTTTTAATATTATATATTGTTATTATCAATTTTATGTATTCCGATCGTACTATTAAAAAAAAATTGTTTTTAGAAGACCATAATCACACACATACCTATTTTTGTTCCCGGATAACATATTTGTTCCCGGTTTAATAAATGTTTAATAAATTTTAAACATTAAAAAATGTGAATTTCCCCGTTGAAATTAATCAGAGTGAATCCTTTTAAATCGTTTTAATAATTTGAACTTTATTTTTTTTTTATCAAAATTTGATAACACAAATAAATATTTTTGGTTTAACGTCAGCATATGAAGGAAAGGAAAAATGGTTAATGGTTAATGGTTATATATAAAATGTTAAATACCGTAAAAAATGACTTATTAGTTTAGTTTTTAGGTTTTCAGTTTTCGATTCCCGAGTCGACGAATTTTTGTTAAATTAAAAATTTGTGATCTGATTAAAATTTCGACATGTCAGATCATCCTTTAAATCATCAAATTTTTTGATGATTCCGGTTTTTTTTTTTTTGTTGGTGTTTGATGCTTAAATGTTGGTGTATCTCAAAGAATTTTTAAAGTTATAGATTTGAAATATTGTGAGTGATTGGGTAGGTATATATTTCTGGTGATTTCTACTGATCCCATTAAATTAAATCACTTCCGATGATAGAGTTCGAAAGGATTATTATAGATATGTCGGTCGGTGTCAACCCGCAATGCACTTTGACAAGCTTTTGGATTGGACTAGAGGGACTAGATATTATATGTGAATTACGCAATGATTCTCTTGATCTATGGATGTTTTTGAGAATTAAATTAAATATATTTGTTTGGCATATCATTTTATAGTAAAATTTTGTTTGAATCGTTGATTTATGATAAAATTAACCACCCTATTTTCGTTAGGGCCGACCTTATGTAAATGTTATCAGTTCTAGGTATTCGCCTAACATAGGTTCCACGATATAAATATATATTAGGTTATCGAAAAAGTATTGATAATTTTTATAAATAGATGTCATTATAATTGAATATTTCAAGTAGTACTAATCTGATCAGGTGAACACTAACATATGTTCGAAAGATGACATTTCGTAGATAAAAAAAAAAAAAAAAATTAAATTTGTTTAGTCATTTATCAGTTGTAGTGCATTAAAGATGAGCGAAATTAGTGAAAAAATTCGATACATTTTACAATTTTATTATGAAAAAGGTGAAAATGCAACGCAGGCACATGAACAAATTTGTGCAGTTTACGGTGAAGGAACTTTATCAAAATTAACAGCCTATAGATGGTTTGCTCGATTTCGTTCCGGTAATTTTGATGTCAAAGATGCACCTCGTTCTGGTCGACCAATCACTGAAAAAGTCGATGAAATCATATCAAAAATTGAAGGAAATCGACACGTAAGCAGTCATGCGATATCGCTAAAGAACTAAACATCCATCACCAAACAGTTTTAAACTGTTTGACAAAGGCTGGATACAAGAAAAAGCTCGATGTTTGGGTACCACATGACTTAACACAAAACAATTTAATGAACCGAATTTCCATTTGCGAAACGCTGTTTAAAAGGAACGAAATCGAGTCATTTTTAAAGCGAATGATTACAGGTGATGAAAAATGGATCACATACGATAATAATGTACGAAAAAGATCGTGGTCCAAGAAGGGTGAAGCTCCCAAAAAACAGTAGCAAAACCTGGATTAACACCAAGAAAGGTAATGCTGTCTGTTTGGTGGGATTGGAAAGGAATCGTTCATTATGAATTACTAGCACCCGCGGTCAAACCATTGATTCCGATCTCTATTGTCAACAATTAACAAGATTGAAGCACGAGATTAAAAAAAAAAACGTCCAGAATTAATCAATCGAAAGGGTGTTGTGTTCCATCATGACAAAGGCCAGACCACACACATCTTTGATGATTCGGCAGAAACTGAGAGAGTTTGGCTGGGAAGTTTTAATGCATCCACCATATAGCCCGGACCTTGCACCTTCAGATTATCATTTGTTCCGGTCTCTGCAGAACTCCCTTGTCTCTGCAGACTGTCTCTGCAGACTGCAAAATGCACTTGGATCAGTTTTTTGCCCAGAAAACACAGAAGTTCTACAGTGATGGGATAATGTCTTTACCAGAAAAATGGCAAAGGGTAAAAAAAATTACCAATACTTTTTAGACAACCCAATATATAAACCTAAAAACACGATATAAATATATATATTATAAATCCAGTTTTTTTTTTACCCTTAATAATAAAGAAAACATGTTTTTTTTTATTTTTCAGAACATAATTTTATTAAAAAATGTCTACAATAAAATATAACCGGTTCTCACGAAATGGAATATAAACATATGTAATAGAACAACCGAGAATTTAGATAATTTAGGTTCATTATCTAAAATCTAAATCATTTATTAGTAATGTATCGGAATAGACTATTTATTATTATATACACTAAAAAACGCATATGAATAAGTTTTAATTGAAATTTGTATTTATCAAGATAAAACACGTGTGTTCAAATACTTTTTTTAAGAAGTGTAATGTGTAACACTATAGTGTTATATATTCTACTAGTGTTATATATTCATATAAAAAAATTCATTTCCTCCGCATAACATAATTTTCCTCTCTCTTAATTTTACGTGTGTATAGATATAGATACATATAATTATATATGCATATGTATACATTATTTATATACAAGTTGTATTATACAAGATAAACACATGTAGTGGTGCGTCGTGTAGCAATAGCAAGAAAGAAAATTGTAATTCTATTTATGCCGCAGTCATTAAAGAATTGTATTCAAAAATAAATGAAGTTTATAATGTTTGAAAATTCACAATGTAAAGTGCTATTTGCTAAATGATAATATTGTAGAATGTAGAAATAAAGACCAAAATGAATGTTGAAATCGATCAAATAATAACAGTATAAACAAGTATGATTTTTAACGATATGTGTTTAACGACGGCTTAAAATTTGTGTTTGTTGGACGAAATACAACTCGATTTAAGAGCAACAAATACTCGATTTAAGATTTAAGAGTAAGTTCCAAATCAACTATGCATGCATACATATTTTACTAGGCAAGTCCCAAGTAGCATATGTGTTCTTTCTTTAAATTTAATGTAATATCACTGCGATAATAATACTCTGAGTAATACTCTAAAATACAAATGCGTTTAATCTTACAAAATGCTCACCGACATTTTAGCGGGGATGTTTGATGAAAATATTGTGGAATACAACTATATATATATAAATGGACACAAACATATAGATTTTAAAAAACAATCGGTAAAGCAAAACCCCCCCTTTTGGAACTCACATTACAATTTATATACATTTGAATTTATTTTATGGAGACCAAACCAAACCCCATCATAACCCCATCAGATCAGCCAGCCAGCAAGCACCAAGCACGCATTGAGTGAATACGCTCCGAGCAGAGCGTTGTGTTACTATCCGCGTTCTTTGCGTTTCTGTTTTTGGGAAAATGCTATAATTTTCTTGTTAAATTAATATTTTGTATATTTTCCGTGTTTTTTCACCGTATAATTAATTTGTGTATTTGTGTTTGTTCAACAATAATATACAGTTATTTTAATTTTTTTTTTTTTTTTTTTTGATAGATGAATTGTAAACATAATATATTAGATTTTGAAATTATTTTAATTTAATTTAAATAATGCAAACCTAAAATTTAATTTTTACAATTCTGTATATATGAATTAATCAAAATGTTTTTAATATGGAAAAAAAGTAATTAGGCTAAGGTCAATAAAAAATAAAAATAAAAAATTCATTAAATAAATTTTAAAACATAAAAAAAAAAAAAGAAATTAACATTTTGAATGTTTTTTTAATTAATATTTTTCTATATTAGTTTTTCATTTTATTTACTTTACGAAATATTAATCGAAAAAATAAAATAAAATAAAATAAAACAATATGGTGTTTAAATATATAATTTTAAACAATTAAACAAAGTGGACAATCAAGGCAAAATTAAAATTAAAATTTAAATAATGAATGTCTATAAATATATATATAAAACACAAAAAATTAATTAATTTAAAACATCAGTAACTATGCTTATATAATTAGCATAGTTAAGTAACAAGGAAAAATTCTAATTAACTGTAATTTATTAATTATTTGTGAACAATTTTAAATATATAAAAATAATAAATAAACATAAAAGATCTCAATTAATATATTATAACTAAATAAAACCATCAATAAAAAAACCATAAATACGGATTAATAAATGGATTTAGCAAGAAAACGGTAATTATTAACCAAACTTTAAATGTTAAATGAATTGAATATTTGAAAAACGTGGATAATAAAATTTGGAGACATATTTTCTTTGTAAACGACTATGCGTGCATTTATCAAACATATTCTTTTTAAAGTTTACCATCCATGGCTTAAGTATATAGACAACAAAAAACAAAAAAATTAAAACGAATTAACTGCGGCTTTATAATAAAAAAAAAAAAACTGATGATTTAAACAAAAGACTTGATATTTTTGTCTTAAAGAATATAAAACTAAAACAAAAAAAATATTTCTGTTTAAATTATATTTCTGTTTAAATTTGTGTAGCAGACGAAAAAACGAAACGAAACTTTTACAAAAAATTAAAATTGTATGTTTTTTCTTTTGAGTTCAAGGGCAATGTGAAAACGTATGTATTCAAATGTGTGTGTGTGTGTGTGTGTGTGTGTGTATATAAGAAAAAATAAGTATATTTTGTTTTTTTAAGTTTTACTTATATATTTTTTGTTTTATTCGTTCGTTAATATAAATTACGCTTTATGCGATCACAGGTTTGTTGGGGTTCGAGTTGTGTGTGTGTGTGTGTGCGCGCCAGTGTGTGAGTGTGCGTTTGTGTTTGCGTTAGAGAGAGAGAGCATATAAATTTACATATGGAATAAGCGTCATAAACCCATACATATGCATTGCGGAAAATGTCCGGAATGTGTTAGTTTATCAGCGTAAGCAGAAATACAAATGTAATATATATATATATACAGTTGACTCGCGATATAGGGAACTTATTTATTTTTATAAATCGTTAATAAAATACGCCAAAAATACACCAGGGATTATAAAATAACTACACTACAAAATCTGTTCACGTAGTGGATGCGTAGTGGATTTTCAACTTCACTACGAACCTCCAAAATCAAACGTAGTACATAATTCACTACGCATCGTGTTCAGTGTTCACGTGGTGGATTTACAAGTACGCTACACTACACTACGCATCCACGTGAACAAGCTAAAAGTTTAAAAATAAAAAAAATTTGAGAACCGAGAACCGAAAAAGGCGGAGAAAAGTGCAACAACTCTAGTTCCAACCAAATAATACACTTATTTTTCAAAATAATTACTTAAATTCAATATATGTATATCGTTTGATTTTAACCTATTTATTGATAGATATCTCTAAAATTATAAAGATATTTTAACATTTTTTACGGAACCCTCCTGATAAGGACACTTCGAAATATGGATGGAACGAACCCCCCACCCTCCTATTATAATAGCTTTATAACACCAATTTTGTACCACAACATGAGGTATATATCGCGAGTCTACTGTATATCTAAAATTAGGAAAATGTATGAAAATTTCCCGTAATGCATTTATGTTTATTCTTTCTATATATGTATGACGATGTATAATGAAAATTTTATTCATTGGTTGGAAATGATATTTTCTTCAGCTGTATAATTTCTATTATAATTTGAGAACACGAATATCTTTAAATAATATAAATTTAAAGTGAACGCAATTACACCAAAATAAAATAGTATGTTGTTCACAAACGCATTCTTATTTTTTTTTTTTTTCAAATTTGGATGTTTTTGATGGAGGATGATTTAAATTTTTTGAATTTGGATGATTGAAATATGCCACCGCACCACCGCATAAATAATAAATAATCCAACAGTTTTTATATTAAAAGAGAATATATATACAGTTCAAATAACCGAATCTATTTTGTATTGAACCACAGTAAATTCAAATTTAAGCTGATTTAAGCAGAAGAAATTTATTTAAAAATTCTAGCTTTTATAATATCAAAATACGATAATATATTTGAATATAGAGAAGGGCAACAAAAATACTCGAAAATTTGATTACAATAATAATAAAAAAAATCATTTTTCATTATCCATTTTTTGTAATTAAATTAATAAAAATGTAATCAGTAAACAATTTGTAAAATTTGTAAATGTAAATATTCATTAAGAGTGTGATGGTAATTCTAAATAAAATAATATCACAAATTTTTATATAGATTATAATTCTTAAAGTGAAATTGCCATACACCTATAATAAACTATACATTTATTCTTTTGAGAATACAAAAAAAAAAGTGTTAAAATTCGTTAATTTTTTTAAATTAACATAAAACTTAAATATATACGGAATTATCTATATAGTATTGTATATGTAAATATATTATTATATATAAAGAAAAAACAATTTAAGAATTTCCATATGTATATATTATGAATTCTATATACAATATAATATATCTATTGGATGACTATCTACAAAATTTACCGGGTATACACAAATGTTGATGTATGACGTAATTTTATAAAATGTGTTGATATATAATTGTTTAGTTAAGTTTTTAAGTTATTCTGTATATGTGTTTGGATGGATACAAACAAAAATTATTGTAAAAACAAAAAAAAAATAACTTGTTTTTGTTAAACGTGAACGCGACTCTTTATAGCTTATACATTATTTATAATAATGATATTACAAATAAATATATATTATAAAATATAAATAAAATTAATCGTACAGTTGCCATTTCCACTATACGATCGTATATTACTATTATAATATTGTGTTAGAGAGTATTATTCATATTCAACACATCTCACAGTGTATTGAATTGGTTCAAAGAAAGTGATCACCCTACAGTTTGCAATAAACCCGACCCGACTTAAGTTTACTTAAGTTTACTTATTTCCTGAAGAAGTTCCAAATAGCATCATGAATGAATCATGACTTTGAATTATCATTTAAATTGCCTACAGACAAATGATTTATGTATACGAATGTGAAACCATTACGGATGAAAAAGACAATTTTAAAAATAAGAAATGGCAACACTGGCTATAACATTTTCAATATTAATTTGCAACATAATCATAATATTAATATCTATATATATATATATGTATTGATATCAATACATACGTATATATAAACTTACCCGATATGTGCTCGTATAGATCTGGAAAAAAAAGAACAAAAATTAATAATATATACGCAAACATATACGATTAATAAAAATTAATAAACATTTTCACAAATATCATTTTCATTTATATTTATATGCGTTTATTTTATTATACTGAATAATAAAGAAAAATTAATTTTTCGCTATACAACCACCAACAATCTGGTTTTCAAGCGTCCACCAAAAACAGCCTTCACAGTTGTTAGTTTCTTAATTTGTGGCTTTTACGGTGTCGGGAATACGGTGCCCCGTACGACCAACCGCAAGCGGAATATACAACTCTGTGTTCAAATTCAGAATCGAATACACATAACCGAAAACACAAAACATATTTTTTTTTGCATTCAGTAGGATTCGAACCCACGACCCAAAAAATTCTGTTAGAATTTTTATGTTGGCATTTTTAACATTTACACCACAGAGTTATATATTATTTTGAATAAATTATATAATTTGCTTATATATGAATGTATAATAAACTTTTTTTTTTTATATAAATTCCATAAAATAATAATTTATATGCATATAAAGGGTGATTTTTTAATAGCTATAGGAAAGTTTTAAAAAAAAAAACACATAATATTAAGAAAAATGCATGAACTCTTTATTTGAATCGATAGTACGGTCCATATAATTTAATGTTTGAAGATTATTTCATGCAAATGTTTTGTCCTTGACTGCGCCTCAAATGGTCCATCCGCTTAGTCCAATTTTGGCATACTCTTTTTTGAACATTTTGGCCGGTATCTCACGAATAAATGCTTCAATGTTCAAGTCTTCCAATGCGTCAATCGAAGAAGCGGGCTTGTCTGTATAGACATGAGCTTTAACATAGCCCCACCAGAAAAAATAGTCTAAAGGCGTTAAATCGCACGATCTAGGCGGCCAATCCCGACCGGTCCCGAACGTGAAATAAAATGTTCACCGAACTTGCCTCTCAATAAGTTCATTGTTGCGCGTGCAGCTGTTTGGCATATGGCACCGTCTTGTTGTGGCACCACATGTCATGCAAGTCAAGCTCTTGCATTTTGGGCAAAAAAAAGTTGGATATCATCTTACGGTAGCGCTCACCATTCACGCAGTTACGTTACGATTCGCATCATCATTGAAGAAGTACGCGGTCCAATGATGCCACCCATAAACCCATAAACCGCACCAAACTGTGACTTTTTCTGGATGCATTGGTAGCTGTTGCAATACTTCTGGCTGATATTCACTCCAAAATCGACAATTCTGCTTATTAATGTACCCATTGAGCCGCCAAAAATGAGCTTCGTCGCTGAACACAATTTCGTCGCGATGAACTTTCCTAACAGAGCACGCATTTTGATAATAAAATTCAATAAATCGCAAGCGTTGTTCGTTTGTAAGACGATTCATGGTTAAATTATAGACCAAACTGAAGCGATGTTTGACAGTGAAACAAAACACGAAACGTGTGTCAGCTGTTTAAACCAATGTTGGCAAAACAGATAATTTAGCTATTAAAATCACCCTTTATATAGTAATTAATAAAATTACAAATTACAATTCTGATAATAAAAATTAATTAAATAAGCATAAAATTTTATCGTAAAATTACTTAATTAAACTTAACATTTTGTTTTACTATATCATTATTAGGAAGATGTTTTGTGTTTTAATATTTTGATTGATAAGAAAATATTTCTGATCATCCGCCTGCCTCATCCCTTCATTTATCATAAAAATCGGAGGGAAAATAAAATTAATTTGAAAAAATTAATCAATAATTTGATTAATACACTTATAAATTACGTTAATTAACTATACTAAAATGTTTGCACTTATTAATAAAAGTATTATCATAGCATTTTAAGCATAAATTGCAATTATATCGATCTTGAAATGATGGTTAGTACGCTCTATAGAATACATTTTGCAGTTCATAAACATTTTTCTATCTTTATCATAAATTATGCATATAAATAAAATCTCTATGATACAGTTAAGTGTATATGTATATGTACAGTACATCAATTTGTATTCAGAAATAATATATAAAATACCCCTTATCATATATATAGAGATAGATTTTTTTCTTAAGACATAGTTCAATGATATTTTGACCTATTATATACATATATAATAATAAAACAAAAAAAAAAGTATTCTTTATATTGATATTGATAATATTTGGAGTGTATTATAATTTAAATGTATGTTATATGATCGATATATATATTCATATTCATATAGAACGATCATAGAATTTTGGAAAACATCCAAAATTCAATTTTATAACCATTTCGACAAAAAATATTCATATATATTAAATACAAAAAAAACAACAACAACAAAAAAAAATAATATAGAAATTGATTTTATATTATTTTATTATTCTTTTTTATTATTGATAATTTCAGGAAGTGGGAGGCAAATAGTAATGCCAATGGTGGCGAAATTATAGAAGAAAATTCAACGTCAGGTGTTAACCATTTTGTGTAAGTCAAAATAGGTTTTCCTTTTTTATTAATTATAATTAATAATATATAGAATTTATTACGAATTATTTATTTTTGTGACTCAAAATATATTTTAGAATCATAATAAATTAAATTCATATTTGTTTTTTTTTTTTTTTTTTTTTTTGTTTAAATATATATTTATTATTTATACTTTATAGAAAAGCTTTCCTTATTTATTTTAAACGATTATGTTTAACTATAACTAGTAATATTAACATAATTCTTATGTTTTTGTTTATGCACTCTTTAATTCTATTCGTTTTTTTTTTTGCTTGTTATATAATTAATTAATTAATGCAATCACTATACCGCTATAATATCAGACACCTGCTATTTTATTCGTATGCTCGACTTTGAGATGCCGCGCGAAAGGACTTTAAACAATAATTTTTTAATCCTTCCAATTTTATTTCATAAAATCAATTAGTTATGGAATTTAATGCAAAATGATTCAATTTAATCATTTAATCGGACACTTATATTATACGCCACTAATCTCCTTTGTAACACCTCCTTTGGCCTATATGACACCATATCCATTCTCTTAGACGTTGTATTTACTAAGTTTTTGCATTCATCCGGTGTTTTTGTATTCCTCATTTCAATGATTTTTCCTTGGAATTCTTCACCCCTTCAATTGTAACATTCATATCATCTATTTACTTTTTTTTTATTAATGCCCACAACGATTCTATTGGACTTAAATCGGGACTTGAAGATGCCCACTTCATAAAAGTGTATTCCTTTACCCATTTCTTTAGCTTCCAACCAGTTCTTAGTTGCTTTAGCGGTTTGCGGTTTGGGGTAGAGCAACATCGTATTGAAATGTATATTCGCCGTTTGAATATAATTTAATAGTCGATCGCAAAAGGTAGTGATTTAATATATGAATGTGATTTTGGGAGTTAACCGTACACTAAATGAAATGTAAATTAATAAAATTAAGTAAGTAAACTAAAATAAAGAAGCCGACTCCCTTTGAAATGTATAAATTATAATAACTGGCTGAAAATTTCACAGTGCGTTTTAAACAATCACGATGGAATGCTTCATTTTGTGTGTGAATTACTCGATTATCGGAATCACCAACAATAACAAATTTACATTCATCATAAAAAATATAACGCTATCCCATTCCCCCAGAACTCAAAATTGTTTATTGTTTTCTTTTTTGCAAAACAATTGAAAGGGGCTTTGATTTGTGATGAAAAATTATTCGAGATTATTATTAGGAAAAAAAAAATTGTTTAATAAAATATGTCTGTATTTTTATCTTATATTCATATAGTTCGGTTTATGAATAATCCATTGCCTTGTCCACTTTCGTGCGACCACTTTTTGGATTGCTGTTGACCATTTTAGAGTTATATCACTCATAGAAGTTCTCCTTTTTTTTCACAGTTGCGTTTATCACGATCAGTAACATTAAATTTTAAACCACTTTCTGTGACTCAAATGAACCGGCATGAACCATATTTTATTTAAATATCTGATACGGTAGACTTACAATTAAGTTCTTTAGGAACATTTCGTATTATTCTGATTAGTAATAAGATTAAAAGGAACCATACAGTCCCGACTTAAGTTCAATAGAATCGATGAGGGCATTAATAAAACAATGTAAAAACATGATATGAAAGTTTCAATTGAAGGAGTGAAGAATTCCAAGGAAAAATTATTGAAATGAGGAATAGAAAAACACCGGATGAATGCTAAAACTTAGTAAATACCACGTCTAAGAGAATGGATATGGTGTCATATAGGCCAAAGGAGGTGTTACAAATGAGATTAGTGGCGGCGTATAATATATAAGTGTCCGATATTATAATGGTCAAATTTTTTTTTTTGTTAAATTGAATCATTTTGCATTATAAATTCCATAACTAATTGAATTTAAAAGTTTTTTTTACTTCTGTCTGCGCAATTATTTAACTAAAACCATCATTTTATGAAATAAAATTGGAAGGATTAAAAAATTATTGTTTAAAGTCCTTTCGCGCGGCATCTCAAAGTCGAGCATACGAATAAAATAGCAGGGGTCCGATATTATAGTGGTTAGAATAGTAGTATATACATTATATTTTATGTTTAAAAATGGATAAAGGAACTTTATTTTTAATATTTCTGTGAAAATTTTCACAGTTATCATATATATTATATATATAAATTCGTGATATACAACTGGGCGTTTGGGGTTCGTTCGTTCGATGCCAATAAACAAATTCTGTATGGTATAGGTTTTAAAAAATTTGTTGTTTTGTGTGTTTTTCGATCAATTCAACGAATTCATTCAATTGCATGGGAAAATTATATTTTAATCTGCGTGAAATTCACATGTAACAGCCAAATATAAATAAAAAAAAAAAAAAAGGTTTTCCGTAAAGGATTCCATACGAGCTCAACAAAAATGTTGTTGTCAGACTTTTCAACGTTAGGGGATTTTTTTTTCAACTATATATATATATACAAAGTTTTAATATTGATTCCAAAATTCAAATACATGTCCGTATATGTAATAAAATAAACTTTTTATAAACACAATTATAAAATTAATTTTATTTATTTTTTTTTCGATTTATATACCATCATCATCATTTCATATAGCCATATGCATTGAATAAAATAAATGTATAATATTATTTTATTTGTAATATACATATGTATATAAAAAAAAAAAAAAAAGTGTATATATTTAAAAGCCAAGGCTATCCAGCTCTTAACTTAACGTTTATAACCACATCCACAAGAAAATACTATATAATAACATGTATATTGTATTATTATGAATAACTTGCATGATAATAGCGCGCGTTCGGTAACCATATAATAAAATTTTTCGCGTTTTTGTATATTGTATTTTTTGATATTATGAAAAAAAAAAAACAACAGCCTATATATAAATTTATTTAATAATATGTTTGTTGTAAAGTTTACTTTTAACATATATATATATATATATATATATATATTACTGCATATATGAACAGGGTATTTTTTTTCGTCCAAATATATTATAATACTGAAATGTCTCCACGCTAGAAAGCCTGCGGTAAAATCGAGTTCAAGGAACATATAAAGTTTAGTCACAATCAGATTTTTTTTTTTTTATTAATTATAGCAAAATATTTAAGATGTTTTAGGGATTTAGACTTAATTAGAAGTATATTTAGTAGAACGTTATACAGAAATAATATCCTAGTCAACTGTTGCATGAAATCACCATTCCATATGATTGATATATATATATACAATTTATTCTGTATTCATATATATTTAATTTTAGTTTTTTATGCGTACCAAACAAAAAATATATATATATTTTTTTTTTAAAAAAAACTTGTATGTCTGTAGCACTGTATAATTTCTGTATACTTAAAAAAATATATATACATTTATACATATATAAATGAACAGGTAAATAACATTATGTTTAACAAATATATATACCATATATACAATATTTCAAGCTTAACAAATAAACGTAATAATAAGTGGTAAAATAAAAAAATAAACAAGTTTATATATACATAATATATATATATTATGTCTGTTTGACGAAATGCTTGGTACTTATAGTTCATTGGTAATATATACTATATATAAGAAAAATTAATTATTATTAATTATATTACCCCTTTATATTTTTTTTAGATTGTTGTTGCCCAGAAATGAAACTTGTTCTTATATTTTTTTTTTTTTTTTTTTGTGCCTGGTTTTCTTCTAAATGCTAAAATGCTATTCTATATAAAATACATATATATTGAAGTTAAATTTCAGAAAGGAAAAAAATTCCATATATGAATTCGAGAAAAGTTTTGTTCACAGCTGCGGTATCTTTTGAGTGTATATGTATAATAAATAATTAATATGTATAATAATAAAAAAAAACACGAAAAGTCTCACAAATTAAAATTGAAATCTTAAGAAATTCTACATAGATTTTTCCCATGGTGGTGGATCGTTCGACTAATTGCCAAGATCAACAAAAACAAAACAACAAATTATAAAATTACCATCAGAAAGATATATGTTATCATAAAATAATACCAATCGTCAAATGTAATCGTGAATTTTAATCTATAATAAATATTTTCTCTATAAAGCTATATATTCTTTTAAACATCTAAGCGAAACTGAATATATCCAATTTACTATATCATATTATGTTGTTAATGATAAATTTTGTTAGATATGTATATATAAATATTTTTCTTTTTTTTCAAAACTTTTCATTGGAATCTCAAGGGAGGCGAAAAGATGGTCGCATTTTAAAGATAAAGGGTGAGTGTTTATGATATATAAAATAAAATAAATATTTAAATTTATTTATTTCTTTATAATGCCTCTGTGTGTGTGTAAAGAAGTTTTATTTTTTTAGTGTGACATTAATGGAATTTAGCATTTTTTTTTGATGAATTTTGAATAAGTTTATATATATTTATATAGGGTGTTTTGGTTTGGGAATTTGATAAAATTATTTATTTATTTTTTAATGTTTTTTTTGAACATACAATAATTACACATATATGGTATGTATTTTAATCAGATCTGCGTTCACAGCAGAAGACTCTTATGGGCGTTTATAAACGCATTTGTAATGTAAAAAAAAATATATATATATATATATATGAAAGACAGATAAATTAAATTCACATCCTTTGGAACTGATATACGTGAATATTTTGAAATATTGGAATTCTATATATCCATATATATATCTATATATATATATATGATATATATAGATGCGGTAAGATGATGACAATACAACCAATATTGGATGTCACATTATATAATGGCAAAAAAAAATACAAATTCATTTCATTTTTATAACAATGATGCTGCTTTGTGTATGTGTTTTTTTTTATTTATATTTATTTATTTATTTATTTATATACACATTCATCAACCTCGCAAAAAATTTTTTATTGTATATATAGAAGTTTCCCATATATATATATAAAAAAGATAAAAATACGAGACGATTCAAAGCAAAATTTTTTTTTTAATTTTTCTGCCATAACATAAATGAAATAAAAATAAAATGGCTGTGAATCAACTCAATATATATTATATATATATATATATATATATATATATATAAAAATCCTATATATTATGAATCAGATACCGCACTATATATATATATATATAAATTTATTTATATTAGGTTGTCTAAAACGTATTGATAATTTTTTTTACAAAATTCAAACGATTTTTTTATATATTTCAAATGAACTTTATTAAACCAAATATGCGCCGTTTTGATCGATGACCCTTTGCCATTTTTTCTGGTAAAGACATTATCCCATCACTGTAGAACTTCTATGTTTTCTGGGCAAAAAACTGATCGAAGTGCATTTTGCAGTCCCAGTCTGCGGAATTTAATTTTAAACCATTAAGGGAGTTCTGCAGAGACCGGAACAAATGATAATATGAAGGTGCAAGGTCCGGGCTATATGGTGGATGCATTAAAACTTCCCAGCCAAACTCTCTCAGTTTCTGCCGAGTCATCAAAGATGTGTGTGGTTTGGCGTTGTCATGATGGAACACAACACCCTTTTGATTGATTAATTCTGGACGTTTTTTTTTAATCTCGTGCTTCAATCTTGTAAAATTGTTGACAATAGAGATCGGAATCAATGGTTTGACCGCGGGTGCTAGTAATTCATAATGAACGATTCCTTTCCAATCCCACCAAACAGACAGCATTACCTTTGTTGGTGTTAATCCGCAGGTTTTGCTACTGTTTTTTGGGAGCTTCACCCTTCTTGGACCACGATCTTTTTCGTACATTATTATCGTATGTGATCCATTTTTCATCACCTATAATCATTCGCTTTAAAAATGACTCGATTTCGTTCCTTTTAAACAGCGTTTCGCAAATGGAAATTCGGTTCATTAAATTGTTTTGTGTTAATTCATGTGGTACCCAAACATCGAGCTTTTTCTTGTATCCGCAGCCTTTGTCAAATGGTTTAAAACTGTTTGGTGATGGATGTTTAGTTCTTTAGCGATATCATGACTGCTTACGTGTCGATTTTCTTCAATTTTTGATATGATTTCATCGACTTTTTCAGTGATTGGTCGACCAGAACGAGGTGCATCTTTGACATCAAAATTACCGGAACGAAATCGAGCAAACCATCTATATAGGCTGTTAATTTTGATAAAGTTCCTTCACCGTAAACTGCACAAATTTGTTCATGTGCCTGTTGTTGCATTTTCACCTTTTTCATAATAAAATTGTAAAATGTATCGAATTTTTTCACTAATTTCGCTCATTTTTAATGCACTACAACTTTTAAATGACTAAACAAATTTAATTTTATAATTATAATGACATTTATTTATAAAAATTATCAATACTTTTTCGACAACCTAATATAAATATATATATATATATATATAGAGATATTGATTTTCATTTTCCCGCAGATGAAATATAAAATGTGCGGTTGTTGTTGTATATAATAAAACACAATGAGTCAAACAGAACAAAAAAGAAAAAAGGAAGAAAATAAAGGATAGGAAATCGCATATATATATATATATATAAAAAACAGTAACAGTATATGAGGGTGCGATATGGAAAATTGTGTGTGTGCTGTGTGGTGATTTGAATGTATAAAGTGAATATATATATACCAACTATTAAATTTTATATATTATAGTTATATATTATAATTGTAGAATTTTTTACTGCACCTTATTTTTTTTATATATTATTAGATTATTATATATACAAAGAATATTGTACTGGAAAATAGTTTTAATAAAAAAAAAAAACAAATCTACCTACTTCACCATATAAACATTTTCAATAATTCATTGATTCATTATTATATTATTAAATAAACACTTATATTGATTGCTCAAAAAAAAAAAAAAAATATGCATAGGCGGAATGCATATATAGAATATATACAATTATAATTAATTTTTAATTTTGTATTATATCCATCATCATCATCATCATATAAATATTATACAATACACAGTTTTTATATAATTAAACATTAAAAAAAAAACTTTTGACTGCCATTCCGAGACCATTCAGACACAAATTATGAAAAATTAACAAAAACATATCCCCATCGCCCATCCCATCATCATAACATCAATGTAAATTATCGAAAAAGGTTATTTATATTTTCTCTGTATGGTAAAAATTTACAAAAAAAATTAAATAAATAAATTAATGTATTTTCATTTTGTCTGTATATTAAAATTAAAAAAAAAAAAAACAGAGTTCAATACCAAGAATTGAAAGTGATTATGTATGTCATTACTTTAAATTTGTTTAAGATATACAAATTTGTGTAAGAAAAACAAAAAAATAAATGAAAGCCTTTTTAAGGGAAGGTAAATCGATGAAGGGATGAAATGACATTTTGAACTAGCTATTTTTATTCAATTAGTTTATGTGAAAAATAACCCAAATTGAAATGAATTTCTGTCGAATTTGTTATCCAGCTCGTTTTTTATACAAATAGTTTATGTTGAAAATTTCATGGAAATCGATTAGTTTTCATCGGAAAACCTCGGGGGAGGAAACTATTCCAAATAGAAATAATCCAACGAAAATAAAACCAATAATTCACTTTATCCATAACGTACATATACTATAATTGAATGTGTGTATGTTTTTTGAATTATTTTATTTTATAATTTTTTTTTGTTATTGTTAATTTTAGCAATAAAAATATATGGTTATATTTATTTTATTTATTTATTTATTTATTTATTTATTTATATATATACAAAGTGTGTAGACCTTGTTGTTTTGTTGTCGTCGTCGTCGTCGGCCCCACTGTTAAGTATATTAATGGTTTGAGGTTTTGTTGAGACATACACATCATATATATATATGACGAATAACGACAACGATTCAAAAACTTCATATCAAAACCATATATACTTACAAAAATATATTATTAATTAAAATTTTATGCATATATGTATAAATGTATAAATGATGAATGCTTATATTTATATTTCATAAACAAATTTTTATCGTCACTTCCATTGATTCGTTTTGCGCTATCATCACATATCATAAAAATACGATATATAAAGTTGTTTTATTTGTAACTATACTATATACACTATATGGTGTGTATATTACAACTTTGTTCATATGTGATTTATGTTTCATATATATATATATATATGTAATATAACAACGACATTGTACGCCATCGATGATGCTTTATTCTTGCGTAAAATACTTGTCTATATATATATATATATACCATATGGATATATATATATATGCATGTATTTGAATATGTAAAAAAAAAAAAATAAAATAATGATTTTGAAAATTTTGTTTATTTTTGAGTTTCTTTGGCCTTTGCAATAAATTTATTATATATAATTTTTTGTTGATAATAATAATAATTATTATTATATATATATTATGTATATAAGACTTTTTAAACGCATATTGTTATTTTTGTTAAATTATTAAATTTTCTTTGTTGTAAAATATATGATGAATATGTAGTATAAGTGTAATTTAACGTGTTGGCATACATGGCGAAAAAAGTAATAATATTTTTATATGTATGTACTACATTTTTAGGAAAACTTTATATTTATAAGCATCCCCTATCTTATTATTATTATTATTATAACGAATACCCTATCAAATATATGAACTAAATACGAATGAGCTATATATATTTTGTTATTTTTCAATAGCATTTCAATAGCATAATTCATTGCACAATTCAATTCAAAGTATAATATAACAACGAAAAATCAAAAAGCACGTGAAAGATATATATAAAAATATTCAATATTCATCACGTTCAAACAATTGCAAACAATGGCAGATATTTCAAAGAAATGTACCAAAGTGACTATATTGTGTTTATTGTGTGGACTTTGTTAATCTTTGGATGCGTCCGACACAATACACCAAAAGTTATTCATTAATTTGATCCCATAATGAATAAATAAATGATGACTTAGTTCATGAATTCAAATCAGAAAAAGCACAGAAAATATATTTCCGGTCATGGATTTTAACTCGTGTGACCACCCACAATTGGGTTGAATGCTTTAGCCACACGGTACGCACCACAAAGTCGTTCATATATAATATATACCATATTTATTGATTTTAGCATCACTTTAATAGTTCAATGTTTTCTTATATTCAACTTACCGCATATATACGCATTCAGAAAAATATGTGTATGTATTTATGTATATATATATTTTGGATCTGTGATATAATTTATATATAAACACAAAAATATATATACAATACACGCATCAACGCACGAGAAGAACTCTAAAAAAAAATTTTTGATATATATATATATATATATATATATATATATTCATATTGTATATATACCATTTTCAATTTTTTTTTTGTGTGAACCATATATATACAATATACATACATATATAGAAGAGCGACGCATTTGTTTTTCCATACGCGACATTTTCCCTTTGTGTGACGAATCCCGTTTATTTGCTTTTCCATTTTTTGAATGAATCGATAAAGCGATATGCTGAGCTGTATGGCAGCACGGTTATTATATATAAATATAATGTTGGTTGGGTAGAAAATACATTAAAAATTTTGCAAGAGCTAGGATATTTGAAAATTTATGTATAATATATCTATTGATATATGGTATATAATAACAGTCTATGTACATTGTACATATTCAAACACCCAAAAATAAAATAAAGTTTTTAAAAATATATACAAACAAAAAATCCATTTATTTGTATTATAAATTTAATTGTGTATTATTGTTGAAAATCCATAATTTTCTCGTCTATATACAAATGTATCCCTATATATATATATATATATATATATATATATAAATATATGTATATTATATAAACGTATCGGGACTTTTGTTTGTTAAATGTTTGTATTTGTGAAAAATATAAAATTTGGTATATGAAAGGGTGGTAGCGCAACACCATCACCAACATTATTATAAATGGTTTTCCATTAAGGGTGCTCGAATTTATAGAATTTATGTTTGAAATGATATTTTTTGGATATACAAAATGGAAAGTATCTCGTATTTGCCATATAAAGAATGAAACCTTATTTATAGATGACTGTAATGGCGGCTTGGTTTCGTAGAATGTAGTCTTTGGATTTAATTTATTTTCATTCAAGTATTTCCACCCTTAAACGCACCTTTAAGATAGCTATAAGAATGTCAAAATGTTTCAAACCAATTTCAAGTTAAATCCCGCATACATTTTCATAGTTTCTACGTACTGTTCAATGTTTATATTCATAATGAAATGCGGTAATGCATTGAACAACAAATAATCATTTTATATTACCCCGCACCAGAGTGTCATAGATTGGAATAGTTTTTTTCTTTTTGGAAAACACTGTATAGAAATAATTGAATAATATTTTGAAATTAAATACAATTATTGTTCATTTATACATTTATTTGTGTTTATATATAAAATGTAGTGTTAGTATATATACACAGTGTGATAATTAATATTCCGGACTGGTCCTATAGGAAATACATTAAAAACAGGATTTTTGAAATTATTTTATTAAAATATTCTCCTCCTGATTCAATACAACTCCATTACATCGATTTAATAATGATTCAAATGCGTGTTCCAGCTCATTTTGTGTGGTATTGCCTCTAGTGCGCGTGTAGATGCTGTTTGAATGGTTTCAATATCCTCAAAAAAACATCCTTTCAATTTCATTTTAAGTTTTGGGAACAAGGAGAAGTCACACGGTGCTAAATCAGGTGAATACGGTAGTTGATATAACACACACAGACTTGATTTCGAGCCAAAAACTGACGAACAATAAGTGAAGTGTGACTTGGTCCATTATCGTGAAACAAACACCAAAAACTATCTGATTCACGATATTCAGGTCTAATACGACGAATCCGGCCCATCAAACGCTTCAAAATGCTTCGATATAATATGAGCCACTGACTGTTTGACCATAGTTGGAACGAATTCTTTATGGATAATTCCCTTACTATCGAAAAATTTTACGAGCATTGTCTTGATTTTCGATGGAACTTTTCTTGTTTTTTAGCCGGTGTTTTAGCCATCCACGAACCGTTTATACCACTCAAAAACTTGTGTTCTACCCATACAATTATCGCCATTAACTTGCTGCATCGATTTGTTGACGTGTTGCAGATTTACCAAGCTTTGCGTTTAATTTAATGACTGCGCTCTTTGTTCCATGTTAAAATTTCTATTACTTCAACTAAAATATTGTTTCACAAGAAATGTCATAACTTTTCAATTATTTGTCAACCAAATTCAATGAAATTTTTACAGACGATAGAGAAAACATCAAGCTTCAAAACTCTTGTTCCATCACATAGATCGTCCCATACTGGTTATTGAGATTGAGAGGTTTGAATCCGGAATATTAATTGTCCCACTGTGTATATGGTATATATATATATAATAAATAATAAAGGATTAAAATTTATCTTTATTAAAAATTAATTCAAAATAGTATAAATATACACTAACACATCCATAATAATAATATATTTATATAAAAAAAACACACCCTTAATTTTCTGTATGTATGTATTATATAATTTATTTTATTTTTTAAGGGGTAAATTTAAAAAAATATTATTATATATTTTAAATTCCTAACACAAACATATACAAATTATTCGACCACGTGAACGAACAAACGAAAACGAAATGAAACTTTTCACCCTTTTTATCATCTATATATTATATAATACAATACATATTTTTATTTTTAAATAATTCAAATTTTTCATTATATAATTTAATTAAAATAACATATATATAAAATATAAAATACAAAATTGCATTGTAAATGCATAAAAAAAAAAAAAAATATGTCAAAACAATAACTAGTTGGGTGTTGTTTTTCATTTTTTTTTTGTGCTTGGCTTTAATGTAACTTTACACTTATATATACAGGCTGTTATCTATTGTCATTATAACATCTAAATTCAATAGCAAATTCAAAACAGTTCATTATAGGGCATTCATTATATAGAATTCTAAAACGTGACCGCATACATTTTGATGTCTGTTAGACACACAACACCACGCCATATGAAATAATTTTCTATACCAAAAATTTCCCTTTTAATTTTTGGTACTTATATATTTAGATAAAGATAAAGATATACTATATATATATATATATATGTACAGTACAGAGTTGAACGTATATGAAGAGTATAATTGCGATGAATTTTTGTCTATTTTTAAAAATTTTCATTTCAATTGAATTTAGAATTTTGTTTGATTTTTCTCTTAACACACACGGTATCAAAAATCATTTAATATATATACATATATTTACATAGAACGATAGAACAGACCACCGCATTCATATATATACATATATATGAAAAAAAAAGAATGAAAATGAAAATTTACTAGACCGTATATCGTATACATACAATTTCTGTACTATGTACTGATCAATATATATATATACGTGTACGTATATACATTATGATATACGTACGTATTTGTTGGTTCTGAATTCTGATTAATAATATATATATATATATAATAGTATATATCAGTAGAATTTTTGGTCATTGAACTTTAGAAAAAAAAATAAAACGATAAATAAATTATTCTATATGCATCGAACAATTTTATTTTTAACAGACTCGCTATTATATGCCGACACATTCATAAATAAAATAATTTATATATTTATATATGATCAAAAAAAAAAAAAGAAAAGAAAAGGTTTTCCTGCGTTAAAAATAAAAAAAGAAAAACCAAAAATACGGATTAAAATTTTAATTTTTCATAGATACACGTTAATATGCAAATATATTTGATGCTGAATTATTCGAATAAGTTTTATGTATAAAATACAATTAATAATATATTAAAGGATTTCCAACCGTAAAAATAGGATGTTTTATGAGAATTTTCAGAAGTTTTTTATCGAGTATCGAGTAAAAAAAAACAGAATTCCCCAAAATGAGGTTATATAAATCACTATAACTATAGAACTATAGAATTAAATCAAAAAAAAAATCATACCAACTGTTTTTTTTTTTACATTTTCCTTTGTAGTAAAATGTGGAAATGTGGTTTTGAATATAGGGTACACCTTAATAATGTAATGTAATATATACTGTTAGTTACCATATGTCAAAACATATTGTATATACATATATAATAAACAATATTTTTTTAATAAAATATACACATATATATATATATATATAGTAATAATTTTTTTTATGTAATAAATATTATGGTGAATTGAACATTTCATTTTAAAATAAGAGTCATGATATGGAATATATAAATAAAATAACCCATATCCATATCGATATATGCGGTATATTATATTGTAAATGTTGTGTTGAATATATATACGAGCAGCAGAAAAAATGGAAGATACAAAAAAATAAATAGAATTGGGGTCGAAAAATAAAAATAAAACATGATTTTATCCAAAATGAGATAAATTATAATAACAAAATAAAAAAAAAATAAAAAAAAGGATAACATTATGTTCCTATCGTGGATGGATGAAATGATATACTCAATATTATATATTTGGGATAGATCCCCTTCGAATGATGAATGATGATGCGAACTGCATATATTCATACATTCAATATTTGATTCATATTAGTACATGCTCATTTTATTTTTGTGTTAGAAATCAAATCATAATGATAAAAACAGGAATCAATGAATTGATAAATTCTATTTTATTTTTCGCGGAAATAATTTTAAAGCCGCGGTCATTTATTTAATTTATTTGAATTTAATTTGAAGATTGTTAATCTAATTCTAATATATGTAATTAATTTATACATACATAGATATTGTTATATGGATGCAATCCTGCATTAGATTTTATCGATTTCTTTTTTTTTTTGTTCGTTACTACGGCAGAATCGGTTTAGCGCCCCTCGGAAAACCTCGGAATTCTATTGCCGTAAGCCCGTAACGAAATCGCACTTAATCAGGTGATGAACCTTATAGATGCATTGAATACACTTAAGTGATTTTGGGTGGTAAATCGCTATTAAAATATGTGGATTAATTTATGAAATTTTGAAAATAAAGCAAACATATGAGATAAAAAAAAACTTTTACTAAAACAAAATAAGAAAAAATCATTCATATGTCAAAATCAAACAATTGCCCAAGTTGCACTTTAAGTGGATTACTTTTTATAGATAAGATGAAATGTTTAATTTAAATAACTGATAATCAAAAGTATAGGGGGAAATACTAGTTCACGGGGAGACTATTCCATAATCTTGCTGTTCTTGGGAAAAATGAATTTCCAAATCTATTTGTTCGCAAAAAACTAATAGATATACAGAATATGAATGAGCCTTTTGTGAATTTCTCGAATTATAAGAGAAGTTAATAGGGTCAGGAATTAGCTTTAAAATTTCATTAGAGTATTCAACGGTAATAATACCTATATAAAATGTGCATAATGAAGCTACTGATGATCGTCTATGATCCAATGATTCAATGGAATTTGTTATTTTTTCATTTCTGATCAGCGAAATAGTGTGTTTTTGGATCCTGTCACTAAACTGAAGGGTATAGTAATTGGTGCACCAGCCCATATGTAGGAATTGTACTCTAGAACTGGTCTTCTTATAAAAGACCTATAAACTAATGCTAAATTTTCAGAATTGAGAAATTCTTTCGATCTTCTTAAAAATCCAATGCGACTATCCGCCTTTTTAGCCGCAATTATTATATTATTACTATACATGAAAAGTTGTTTGACAAAGACATTCCCAAATTTAATATAGGTCATTAGATTGTGGAATAATTGCGTATTATGCATAAGTATTGGGTCAACATTGGATGGATCGTTTTTCGTTTTCAGAACAAACATGCCTTTGTTTTAGATGGATTGAATTCTGCTAAGTTTATCCTTCCCCGCAATTAGATATTAAATCTAAATCTTTGTTAATTGAGGAAATCATCTTCTATGGCGAGACTGAATCATTTGATTTGCATTATATGATTACGATGTATAGTTCATACGAAGAATGTAATGTACTATCGTCTGCATAACAGTGCATTGAATTTTCTGTTATCGATATAAAAGATCATTAATAAAAATTCAAAAAAAAGAGTGGGCGATAGAGCACAACCCTCTGAGGTACCCCGCAGAATAAACCGGATAAAATTTGGAACTAATTCCATCTAGTACAGTACAACCTTAATATGCCTATATTAGCTAAAAAGTTCCCAACCCATTTACAGAATGTGCGTCCCCTAATCCAAATGAATGGCATTTGGATATTAATGCCTTATGCCTGCCATACTCTATCAAAAGCCTTAGTAATGTCTATAGTGAAACAAACCACTTGTGTTTCACCAAAATTTGCAATACTATTACCTATTTTATTGATTAAATATTTTATTAGTAAATCTAAAGTTTAGTTTAGATTAGTTTAAGTCATTGATTCCATCCAATATGAATATTTATAAAGGTTATTTATTTAAAGTGTACTGAAAACCGTAGTTTTTTTTTTTTTATGTTAAACCTCTATAACCTGAACATTTATCTATATAAGCTACGGATTTCGGTTGATCCTTTAAGTTAGTCAAATTCTTGCGCACTATACATGCGACAAATTACCAAAATTTTACTCTTCATTGCATTGAGTGCAATGTAATTTATATATATATAGATAATTATCACATTTAAATGTGATTTACTAAATGAAAAACTCAATAAAATCGAGATCATAATATGTTTGTATGAATCAATAGTAAAATATATATTTGTATAAACAATTTTTTGTTACTTAACAATAAACTTCATTTATTAAATTTCTATATATTCAAACGTATGCAGTATTAATAATAAAATAACCTTTCAATGTGATTTTGAATGAATTTGTTGACCTTTATAATGACAAAAAAAAAAAAAAATAACAACTCATCCATTCTCAAAATAGATTTTTCTTTTCTTTATTTTTGGTGTATGAATTCATAAACTTGATTATCCTTTATTATATATACAAATAAAAAAAATATTAAAGTTTTTCCCACAAATTGTGTATAAGCTGTTTTTTTGTTTTATAATACAAATATTTTGCATATTTATATAATGATTTATATATTTAATATAAAAAAAAAGAAAAAAAGAACGTGTTTTGTTTCTATATTAAATTCTTCGTCAATTACGAACCAATAATAATATAACACAAAAAAAAAAAAACTTATAAAATATAATAATTAACATTCAGCACAGCACGGAATTTGGTTTTTTGCCTTATTTTATTTGAAGAATCAAAATTTTAAAACAAAAAACGCTATTATTAAACTTAATCACCAAATAAATATATATCTGTATACAATAATTTTTGTATACATTTCCGGAATTTTGCAAAGTAAAATTAAAATAAAATAAAGTGTTGATAAAAAAAAAAAGGAAAAAATCATTTGTTAATTTGTTATACGCACTTTAATTTGTTTTTAAATTTTTTTATATATAAAGAAAATATATCGCCGTCGTCGAATGGATGACTGTAAAAAAAAAATGAAGAAACTTATTTTTTGTAATTTTTTTTTTGTTGACCCTCAAAATATTAATTTTAAATAACTCTTTGTCTGTATACAGTACAATATTAACGTTTAACTAAATTATTACATATTGTATTGTATACATAAATAAAAAAAAAATGTAATATAATAAAAAAAAAAAGTTAATTTATTTAAGATTACCGCAAAAATTTGTTTAACAATATATATTATTTATTATATTATATAATATTGCGTTTTTATGTTGTAAAATAATATTTGGTATGTTTTTTATTTTGTCTGACTGTTCAAACATTTATTCAAATAATCAAAAAAAAAAAAATTATGTGCGAAAATTACGCGTTGGTTTATTTTACATTGAAAAAAAAATTTACAAATAAAAAATTGATATTGCGAATATCCAACATAACGACAATAGATAATAAAATTTATTTATTTTTATTTTAATGATGACACAAGTTTATTAAACGACCTTATCCATGAAAAATATATATAATTAGTGTGTGTGTGTAATGTTTGATAAACATTTTCAATCCATAATAAATGATATGCTTTTCATCTTATTGAAACATTAAAATTGGACGATTTTCCTATATTTAAATCACTCTAACTATAAATCATCATAAAATCTTTGGTAGCAAGAAATGTATGAGATTTTAGAAAATGTCCATGAATAGATATTTTACTTTTCATTTCGATCTGCATTATTAACAATGTTAACTGAATGGGGTAGAAATAAAACGATGCATCACCCCTTTGGATTGGTATTAGAAGGGATATAGATGCTGTGAAAGGAAAAAAAAAACTGACCACGATATAAAATTCACTACATTTTCCATTAGAACTTTATACTGTATATGGAAAATTTCAATTATATAACTTTATTTGAGATACACCAATTTTAAAAAACCCGGAAAACGAAACTATAATGAAGTATTGAATATAAGTGCAAATTTATCGATATTAGTTTTGTGAATTTTTCCCTATATATTTTTTACCTTAACACCTTTGTGAATTTCAATATAATTTACGTACTCTTAATTGTTAAATTATTATTTATGATGATGTCATCGTCAATTTTTAGCATTTTTGCGCGCCTATATATATTATTTAATATATATAGCTTATTTATGAAACGGAAAAAAGAGAATTGCTTATTATTATAACAATTGATATTTTATATTTTACAAAAAAAAAAAGGTTTTGTCCATTGTTTCTGTCCATTACACTATAAAATAAAATTTGTACATATAATATATATAAAAATAAATAAATAAACAGGGAGTTTCATCATCATTTATGATGATGATGATGATGATCATATGGACAATACAGAATTGGACAGAATTGTATTTGAAAAATAAAATATTTCAATTTTTTTTCCCCCCATTAATAATATTATCAACTTATACAAAGTGCGACAATTAATATTCCGGACTAGTCCTATAGGAAATACATTAAACACAACGATTTTTGAATTTTTTTATTTTTTTATTTATTCAAAATATTCTCCTCCTGATTCAATACAACTGATTTCAATACATCGATTTAATAATGATTCAAATGCGTGTTCCAGCTCATTCAGCTTGGTATTGTATCTGGTGCGCGTTTAGATGCTGTTTGAATGGTTTCAATATCCTCAAAAAAAACATCCTTTCAATTTCATTTTAAGTTTTGGGTACAAGGAGAAGTCACATATGGTGCTAAATCAGGTGATTACGGTGGATGATTTAACCCACACAGACTTGATTTCGAGCCAAAAACTGACGAACAATAAGTGAAGTGTGACTTGGTGAATTGTCGTGGAACAAACTATCAAACTATCTGATTCACGATATTCAGGTCGAATACCACGAATCCCGCCCATCAAACGCTTCAATAAAACTTCGATATAATATGCGCCACTGACTGTTTGACCATAGTTGGAACGAATTCTTTATGAATAATTCCCTTGCTATCGAAAAATGTTACATGAGCATTGTCTTGATTTTCGATGGAACTTTTCTTGTTTTTTTAGCCTGTGTTTTAGCTATCCACGAATCGTTTATACCACTCAAAAACTTGTGTTCTACCCACACAATTATCGCCGTTAACTTGCTGCATCGATTTGAACGTTTCTGTTGCAGATTTACCAAGCTTTGCGTTGAATTTAATGACTGCTCTTTGTTCCATGTTAAAATTACTATTACTTCAACTAAAATATTGTTTCACAAAAAATGTCATAACTTTTCAATTATTTGTCAACCAAATTCAATGACATTTTTACAGACGATAGAGAAAATATCAAGCTTCAAAACGTATGTTCCATCATATAGATCGTCCCACTGGTTAATTAGATATGGTTTGAGTTCGGAATATTAATTGTCGCACTGTGTGCGTATGTATATAGAATTGATATTTGGGATGACTGTCTTGCACACTATACAATAATCTAACATATACAATTTAGCAGCCTCAGAACATCATTCAGAACCCCACAACACAAAAATTACCTCCACAATAAATGATATCTACAAATTTGAAACACTATGTATATATATATATATATATATCTGTATATAATATAATACTAATCGCAAAATGTATAATTTTTTTAATTCTTTGTAGGTATTTTTTTTTTTTTTTATAATTACTTATTGAAAAAAAATACGTGTTTAAAATTTATTTATTTTTTTTTAATCTATCCAATTAATACACAATACAACACATATGAAAATCTATAATATACCACAACCAACCGCCACTCTCTATGTATATATATATATATACAATCATCAGAATCACAATAAACCACCAAGTTTATATTTATTATATATTATATACTTTTAATTTTATATATATATATATATACCGCATATAATAAACATAATTAAATCTATATGTAATTAATTTCAAAATTTTCAAATGGAAGCGTTATTGGTGGTATATTATTTATATATTTAACATTAACTTCTGTTTATTATGTGTGTGTGTTATTGTTATATGTTTATGGTATTATATTTACATTAAAAATATTTTTATTTTTTTTTTAGTCCTTGGAAATGGAAACATGGAAATTCATTCGTTTCAATAAAAATGTCATTGAATATAATCTAATTTTTTTTTTTTATTTTCGTAAACACTTTTACACTTTTTAAAATTGTGTATTATTTTCTCATAATTCATAGATATATACATATTATTATTAATGAATTTATTATATCAATAATATAAAAAATTATACTCTGATTGTGTTATGAGTTAAGTGTATTTTAATTAGTATAACTTTATTAATGCGCGATTGTTAAATGCATATATATTTTAATATGAATTAACATTTAATATATATATATATATATATAGTTATATAGATATATGATGATGATGATGATGATGGTGATGATAATAGATATGAGATAAACCTTGTGAAAAATTATTGTTAAAGGATTGTTAATTCTTTATTTGATTTAATATATATATACATTTCCATTGATTTGGAGGTTTATAAATGAAGAAATATTGATCAATTATAAATCAATCGATATCTTATATAATAATAAGATTTACAAAGAGAACGTCATAACCTCTTTAAAAAGTTTCCATTGATCAAATCTCCTGATCCAAAATATCAAATAAAATGATTATATAGAAAAAATCAGAGATGTCTATAATAATAATAATCCCTTGGATGCAGGAAATGTATTGTGTTGAATGGGATGAAAAATTCAGAAAAGTGTTTTTATTTGTATACGGCAACTATTATTATATATTTATTACTCATCCCGCATAGTTAAAACATGTGTGATGCGGACGTATTTTAGAGTTTTATATATTAATTAAAGCAATATATAGAAAAATTTACATATTTACACAGACAGTTGTTGAAAGAACATGTTCTATGAATAATAGTATAGATAAATATTTTATATAAATAAATTTAAATATATATAATAAAATAATACACACAGGTTCCATATACATATAAATGTATTAATCAATTTATGTCACAACAAAAGGTATAGATTTGTAATATTTAGATTTAAAATTGTATATGCCGCAAATAAAACAAATATTATAAATATAAATACAAAGACATTATCATATATTATAAAATATTCATATAATATACATACATAATATTATTCAAAATTTCATTCATCCATCCGCCGCATATATACCTACTAAATATATATATATATATATATATATACTGATGATTGAATTTATTATTTGTTAAACTATTATATATGATATATATATATATGAACTTATGATATAAAAAAAAATTAATTTATATAATTATTTAGATATATGAAAAAAAAAAAATAAAATGCAAATGTAAATATAATCTAAAGAGCCAAGGTCAACGTGCAGATAGTTATATCATTCATATATGTATATATGGTATATATTAAATGTTTTTTTATTATAAAATTTTCATATATGTACATATTTCTATATATATATATAAATATACTTTTTACCTGAGCCGAGACAATTGAAACTATATATTTATGAAATGTATATATACAAATATGTGTAATTTAATTCCATGTAAAAAATACATAATATAATTACTATATAAATTTATATTTTTATTCTATTAATAATTAATATATATTATCTATCTCTATATAGATAGATACAAAAAGTGGTAATTGTATGTATATAATGAAAATCATAACATTTTAACCTACATTTAGCATATAATATCAATATATATATTTATATATATACAGATTTCAATATGATGTCAATATGAAAATATTGAAAAAAAAAAAACAAATAGATTTTTACTGAATCCCCAATACCTTCATACGCGGACGGATAACGAAGACGGATTTTTGTTAAATTTATCCATAATCAAATCCTTTCACATAATATAACTCTAATATAAATTGCCCTTGCCGCAAAACTCTCAGAATATGTATATGGGTATAGGAATGTGAAAGATCTGCTATTTATATATGGATGCAGAAGGGATGCAGAAGGGTTGATATAAAACCAAAAGTATGGTTTTGATAAAGTATGGCAGGCATAAGGCATTAATATCCAAATGCCATTCATTTGGATTAGGGGACGCACATTCTGTAAATGGGTTGGGAACTTTTTAGCTATAATAGGCATATTAAGGTTGTTCTGTACTAGATGGAATTAGTTCCAAACTTTATCCGGTTTATTCTGCGGGGTACCTCAGGGTTGTGCTCTATCGCCCACTCTCTTTTTTGAATTTTTATTAATGATCTGTTATATCGATAACAGAAAATTCAATGCACTGTTATGCAGACGATAGTACATTACATTCTTCGTATGAACTATACATCGTAATCATATAATGCGAATCAAATGATTCAGTCTCGCCATAGAAGATGATTTCCTCAATTAACAAAGATTTAGATTTAATATCTAATTGCGGGGAAGGATAAACTTATAGTAGAATTCAATCCATCTAAAACAAAGGCATGCGTTTGTTCTCAAAACGAAAAACGATCCATCCAATGTTGACCCAATACTTATGCATAATACGCAATTATTCCACAAACTAATGACCTATTAAATTTGGGAATGTCTTTGTCAAACAACTTTTCATGTATAGTAATAATATAATAATTGCGGCTAAAAAGGCGGCTAGTCGCATTGAATGTTTAAGAAGATCGAAAGAATTTCTCAATTCTGAAAATTTAGCATTAGTTTATGGGTCTTTTATTAGAAGACCACTTCTAGAGTACAATTCCTACATATGGACTGGTGCACCAATTACTACCCTGCAGTTTAGTGACAGGATCCAAAAACACACTATTTCGCTGATCAGAAATGAAACAATAACAAATTCCATTGAATCATTGGATCATAAACGATCATCAGTAGCTTCATTATGCACATTTTATAGGTATTATTACCTGTGAATGCTCTAATGAAATTTTAAAGCTAATTTCTGACCCTATTAACTTCTCTTATAATTCGAGAGATTCACAAACGGCTCATTCATATTCTGTATATCTATTAGTTTTTTGCGAACAAACAGATTTCGAAATTCATTTTTCCCAAGAACAGCAAGATTATGGAATAGTCTCCCCGTGAACTAGTATTTCCCCTTATACTTTTGATTATCAGTTATTTAAATTAAACATTTCATCTTATCTATAAAAAGTAATCCACCTAAAGTGCAACTTGGACAATTGTTTGATTTTGACATATGAGTGATTTTTTCTTATTTTGTTTTAGTAAAAGTTTTTTTTAGTTTTATCTCATATGTTTGCTTTATTTTCAAAATTTCATAAATTAATCCACATATTTTAATAGCGATTTACCACCCAAAATCAATTAAGTGTATTCAATGCATCTAATATAAGGTTCATCACCTGATTAAGTGCGATTTCGTTACGGGCTTACGGCAATAGAATTCCGAGGTTTTCCGAGGGGCGCTAAACCGATTTTGTCGTAGTAATGAACAAAAAAAAAAAAAGTACTATAACATTTGGTATTGACTTAAAAACCAATCCTGTAAATTTAAACTATATATATAATTATACAATTAAAATTTATCCTTTACAAATAAAGGATACATTTCCCTTCCATTCTTCATCAAAATTTGTTCATTCATCTATATATACAAATATTTTGATTAATTAAATTTTATATCATTATACGCAGTTAACAAAAAAAAAAAAAAAAAAAGGGAAGTTGTTTTCAAATATTTATAATAAATTTTGTATATATATTGTAAAATTGACAAGTTGAATTTTTACTTACAACAATATTAATATTAAAAAAATAAATCCCACGCTCTATTTATAAACTTCCCTCTTATTAAACAAAAAAAAAATTATTTAATAACCTACCTATTTTTTTTTTTTTTTTTTGCTTTGCTTTGCTTAAATATGCAACTTAAATTAAATCAATAGAAATTAAATTAACATAAATTCTGAATATCAAGTTCGAGACATTAAACGAGACAAATTATATTATATATATTATATTTTTTTTTTTTTTTGTTGGATTATTAATATATTAATTTAATTAGTATATAGATATAGATAGAGATTATAATTGATTTTATATTCATATAGGTTTTTGTTTTTGTTTTGTTATTCATATATTTATTTTAGAAAAAAAAAAACTCATAGATTTTATTTATTTTTACGTTTGATGTCATAGTTGTGATGAAGACAATAGAAATAAATAAATAAATAATATCCTTGGAAAATGTTTTGTGTGTTTTGTGAAGAGAATCGCGTCAATTAAATTATCAATTAATCATTTATTAATTTCCATATAAAAAATAAATTAACAAATAACTTTAATTGTTATAATAAAGATAAAAATCCTGTTTTTTTTTTTGTTATTGAAGTCGAATTATCTTGATTTTTGGATTTTTGGTTGTATAAATTGTTTTTTTTTTAATTTTCAATCCAATAATATTATAAATTATAATTTATTAAAAACATTCAACACACATAGAAGGGTTAAATTTAAGACCATAACCGCAACTCCTATAATAATATTTTACATGATCTGTGCCACATTAAATTTAATTAAACCAGAAAATCCCCCTTTTTGGATTTCTATGCGCGATGGGATGAAGAAAGTGCTGCTGTCAGAGGGTAACGAAAAAAGCATAACGTGATGGATTTAAAAATCTTTAGAAATGTGTATGTCAGTATGTTAGGTTGAAAGGAAAATGAGATGCAAAAGATAAAAAATTTCATCCGCACACATTCAGTATACTATAGTTTCTGAGACAAAGTGCGGAAAACGCAATAATATTTAAATGTTTTAATTTTTTTAATAAAAACGGAACTGATTTGAAAATGCAAAAAAAAAAATGAATGACTATAAATGGTTTTTTTTTACAATTATCCTATATATGAAAACAAATCTATAATGCATATATATATAAATAAATTATTATTTGTATATACGAATAAATACCATATATATGATGAAAATGTCATTTAGATATATCTGTGGTGGATGGCTGGTGGATATCCATATGGATTTTTTATTAAATTAATAATAAATGTAAATTAAAATAAAATAATTATTATTGTTTATGCAAACCATGCAAACACACACACACACACGAATATAAATATATTATTTTTTTATTTTATATATAAATATAAATGTGTAATTTTATATATTTATATAATTGATTATTTAAACGCCATTCTTCGTCATTGAAACACAATAATATTTATTTATTTTTTTTATTATAAATTACACGAGAATTATTTAAAAAAAAAAAAACTATCGTATTTATTATATATGTTTTATTAGTATATATATATTTTTTTTTTCATTTAAACCTTTATATTTTTATTGTAAATTAATGATATTTCTTTCAATTAGGCGTAAATATAATGAAAATACTAATATAATAATTATATATATATATAGTATAGTTATATATTGTATCATAAATCAGATGTTTATGAACTCTTAAAATATCATCTGCGGCATAAAATACATTTAAAAAAAAAAAATTGATTTCTTCTATACAATATATGCGTATAGAAATATGGTAAAGGAGCGGGAGTATATTCGAGTTGCGAGGAAATTATTAATCAATATTATATATAGAATTCCAAATAGATATATTAAATAAATATAAATCAATTCTAAATAATATACCTATATTATTACAATTCATATTAAAATAATAAAACATATAATTTTATTATACGAATTGCTTATACTTTCATGGTTATTCTTTATGATGATATATTAGATATATAGATAGAGATATGTTTTCTAATATATATATAATATATTAAATTGCTAAAGTAAAATACTTTTTAATATGTTTTTTTTTAACTGGAATGGTAATGTTATATGTTATATGATATGTTTATATTAAAATTAAATCAATACTTATTATGTCTATTGATTATATTCATAATTTTCATGTTTTTTTTTTTTTCTTGTATCTATTACAGGTGTAAACTTGGTAAGGGACGTGTATTACGATCCTCAGAACGACGTCGAAGTTTTAGCATTAGTGGTGGTAGTCAAATTATAACTACACAAACACCACGTGTTCAGTTACCGCGGTTAGAAGAACGTGATCATAATCTCATATGTGAATCATACAGTTTACAATTTGAACGTCCGTCAACGGTCCATTGCACTAGGGATTTATATGTAACAGCAGATCAATCGCACGAACTAGAACATCAAGAACAAATACAGCAACAGCAGCAAGAACAGGTGCAACACAAACCACAACACATTCATATACCAGATTACCAGATTCAGCTGCAACCCGAACAACAGCAGCAACAACAACAACAACAAATAAAAACACAAGAACAACCACATCCACAACAACAACAACAACCACAATCTCAACCGCTACAACCACAACAACCACCCCAGCAACAACAACAACAACAACAACAACAACAACAACAACAAACCGCAACAGTACAACAACAACAACAACAAGAACAACAGTTATTACAATTATTACAACGACAACAACGTACAATAGGAACAAATACGGAAACATCATCGAATGGTGGTGTGGATGGTAATGCGTATAGAGGTATTACTGTTGTTGGTGCCGTTGAAACCGAAAATCAACACGATACACTTTTAAAATACAAAAATCAATTATTATATGTTAATCCGGGAGCAACAAGATATCAAACTAGGGCCTTCAATAATCGACAAGAATCTTCTTCTGAGAGTATAACAACAAGTAGTCAACTCGGATTAAGACGAAATAACATAATCTTAAACGGTAACGTTTGCAGTAATATCGGAAACAGTGGCATTTCAACAAATAGTATATATATTAATAGCGGCGGCGGAGGCGGCGGCGGCAGTGGTGGTGGTGGTGTTGGTGGTGTCGGAGGAGGCACTGGTGGTGGTGGCGGCGGTGGTTGTGTTAGTGGTTCTGCGGCGCCCGGTGGTATCCTTGGTGGTTGTGTAGTTGGAGGTGGTAGTGGTATTGGTATTGGTACTGGTCGTAGTATTGGTGCTGTAGGTCTTAGTGGTGGTTGTGGCAATTCATCATCGAACAACGGTGTTAGTGCAATTACCGCTGGCAGTATAACTGGTGGTGGTGGTGGTGGTGGTGGTATGAACATGGGCCAAAAAATATCAGGTGGTGTTAAATCTTCAATAAGTACAAGCAGTAGCCGTGAATCACCAACGGTACAACCATTTAAACAAATTATACCTAGAGAATTGGTGGCCGATTTTACAAAACCGGCACGTTTAGATATATTATTAGATATGCCACCGGCACCAAAGGAAATTCAACACAGATATTCATGGAATGCTGAAGATCGTTCACTGAACATTTTCGTGAAGGAAGATGATAAATTAACGTTTCATCGGCATCCGGTGGCACAGTCAACCGATTGCATACGCGGTAAAGTGGGTTTTACAAAAGGTTTACACGTCTGGGAAATCAATTGGTCATCACGTCAACGGGGTACACATGCGGTGGTCGGTGTGGCCACCGAAGAAGCCCCATTGCATTCGGTGGGCTATCAAAGTTTAGTCGGTGTATCAAATCACAGTTGGGGTTGGGATTTAGGTAGAAATAAATTATATCATGATATGAAAGGTCAAATACCGGATACATATCCAAGTATATTGCGAACAGATGAAGCATTTCTAGTACCCGATAAATTTTTATTAGCATTAGACATGGACGAGGGAACACTAAGCTATTTGGTGGATGGCCAATATCTTGGTGTTGCATTTCGTGGTTTAAGAGGTAAAAAATTATATCCAATTGTATCGGCCGTATGGGGCCATTGTGAAATATCAATGAAATACATCGGTGGACTCGATCGTACGTTTATTACTATATATATATATACATTATATTATTTTTATTTATTACCTTTCGCATTTAATATAAATCATACACTATAATAATATACTATTTTTTTTTTTTTTGCAATTTTTACAGCTGAACCATTACCATTAATGGATTTATGTAGACGTGTAATTAGACAACAAATAGGAAAACATAATTTAGTTAATGATATAGAACAATTATATTTACCAGAATCAATGAAAACGTATTTACTGTATCGAGATCGAAGATAATATTTACCATTGTTAACATTTTTTGCAAATTTTTAAATTAGAAATAAAATTATAATGGAGTAATTATAATAATAAACAAAACAAAACTAAAAAAATAGAATGCTATTAATTGATATATATATATATTTATATATATATATTTTTTTTTTATATATATATATATATACTATATACAAAAATGAAATTAATATTAATAATTAATAATGTCGTAAAATTTATATCAATATAATAATTATATAAATTAAATAAGTTAAATATATATATGACACTAAAAAAAAAAAACAAAAAACAAACAAACAAACAAACAAGTCAAACCAGGGCCAATAACCTTCACTATATAAGGATAATAAAAAAAAAAATTCCGAAAGCTCGTAAAAATTATATAATTATAATTATAATTATAATAATAATAATAAAAAAAAAACAAACATATTCAAATCATATGCGTATTAATAAATATAAAAATAAATGGATAATATTTTTTTTATAAATAAATATTTATAATTTTTTTTGTTTTTAAATGTGTTCAATTATCGAAAATCTACCAAAAGAAATAAGAAAATCAATTGGTAGTTTTGAAAAAAAAAAAAAAATTAAAAATTTTCACGAGAAAGTTTGGCAATTTTAACAATAAGATAATAATTAAGATAATAATTAAGATAATAATTAAGAATAATAAAATAATAACGCACAACATAAACGTACACAACCCCAAAAAAACACACTCAAAACACCCCCCACACACACACACAACATTTTATTTAAAACTTTGTGTGTGATTATCAAATTGTGTGGTAGGTATGGCTAACATTAAATAATGTTAACAAAAAAAATAAATAAATAAATTATTTATACTTAGGAAATTAAATTTTGTGCAAAGTGTCATTCATTTCATGGAAAATTTTGGTTTTATTTTATATATATATATATTATATATTATATATATATATATATATATATATATTATTATTATATATTATATATATATTATTATTAATTATTGTATAATATAAGAACAAGAATAAATTGAAATTGATGCTTAATAATATTTGTTTCAAAGCATCGCATATATATATATATATATATATATATTGTGTGTGAATAGTTACTTTTGGTAGAAAAGTGAATCGCAAACCGCATTTTCGCCACCGGGCAGCAGTAACTAACTAATAATAATATTTTTATCATTTTTATTTTGTGATTATATGTAATTAATTCTTTTAATTTTAATATTTTTATTATTATTATTATTATTATTATTATTATATTTTTTTTAATACACAATCAAATTTTATTTTTTTATAACTATATATATGTATAATTTTTATATAAATAATAATAAAAATATTTTTAATATCGCATTAAAATCTAATTAGGGAATGAAACAACAAGCAATTTATTTTTTTTTTTTTTTTATATTTTTTTTTTTACAAATTCTCATTAAAATTAATTTAAATTTAGTTTATTATTATTATAATAAAAATACATATATATTTTAAACATAAACAAATAAAAAAAAAAAAAATACTAATAAAAGAAGAAAAAATTAAGAGACAAGATTCAAAAAGAAAAATATTACCGAGCGAATAATGTAATACTAAATAAAATTACAGATTTTTGTTTTTTTATAATATTTATAATAATTCCACTCAAAATGAAAAAATAAAAATGAATTTTTTTAATCAGAATATTGGTTTATTTTTTTTTTTAAATAGTAAATAAATATTTTATATATTTGTTTTTTATTTAAATTTATTGTTGTGTTATATAATTGATTTTCAAGTTTTCCGGGGTGAGATTTAAAAAAAATAGAATTTCAGAATATACCTCTTTCTATGGATATATGGCACATAGAACATATATGGCAGGAACAAACATCCATGATAAACATTTTGGAATAATTTCAATTACATGGTTATTTACTCAATCCCACACCGCGGTTAATAAAATAATAAAAAATCTCTTAATATATTTTTCCTCTTTTTCATTATCATTTTGAAAGTTAAAAAATATGACTGTTTTCCTCACATAGTGAAACATTACAAAGACTTAATATATCATTAATTGTATAGCCTTTCAATATATGATGTATTGTTAATATCATCATCATCATCATCATCATTTGCTCTATATTTGCTACATGAATCTTCCTATATTTTGTTTTAAATTTAAATTTTTATTCAACACATAAATTCATTCATTCATTCGAAAAATAAACAATCATCATCTAATCTCATAATACACAACCAACAACCAACATATACGACTTAAAGTTTCAAAAAAAATAAAAACTCAACAATTAACTTTACAATTTTCTTTTAACATTCCAATTTTTTTCCTTTTTTATATAATATACAAAAATCCTTAAATTCCAGATATTAATTAAATTAAATATTAAAAAAAAAAAAATCCAGAACGCAGCTCTCGAATAAAATCATAATATTTTTACAAATATATGAAAAGCAAAAACATTTGATTTGAATTCTTCAAAAAAAATAATCAATAATAAATTTAAATACTATATAAATTTATTAATTAAAAATAAATAATTATAAAACATTTAAAGATATATGAAATTAAAGCCAGTAAAAATTTAACAATAATAGTAATAATAAGTTTTTTTTTTGTTTTTTAATTCAAAATATTTATATAATATAGTTTATTTAATTTAAAATTCAAAATATTTACAAAACATACTCAAAATATATTAATTAATAATAATTAATAATATATATATATATATATATACTTATATATAATAAATAAAAATACACAACTCAATAAATTAAACAAACAAAAAAAAAAAGCAGAGAGAAAACAGACCATTTATAATATAATTATATATATATACCTATATTTATATATCATATATTAATGTGTATACAAAATAAATAAAAGAAAAAAATTAAATAATTAACAAAAAAAAAAACAAAAGCCTTATTTTTTCATCTCAATAACAATAATATTAATAATAATAATAATAAAATACAAAAAAAAAACATTTAGAATTATTATAATATTATTTTTTTTTCTCTATATATATATATATATATTAAGTATATATATATAATTGAATTTTAAATACACAAAAAGAAAAATTATTTAATTTTAAGTTATTTTATAATAAATAAAAATTTAGATAAAAATATAATATTAATTTAATAATAATAATAATAATAAACTCCATCTGCAATTTTTCTAATTAATTTTTTCTTTCTTTTAAATATACAGTGTGTCCCAGCTAACGCTATCCAGCCAATATCTCCGAAACCAGTGGAGTTCGGACACCCCCCTTAATTTTCAACGTAGAACAACTTTCTAATACATTACAACACATATTTTCATAGAGATTTTTCGAGTTTTCGCACATTTTCCATCAAATGGACAATCCCCATTTGTGGAAAAATTCCCCAAGGGACCCCCACATATTAGGTTATCGAAAAAGTATTGATAATTTTTATAAATAGATGTCATTATAATTGAATATTTCAAGTAGTACTAATCTGTTCAGGTAACACTAACATATATGTTCGAAAGATGACATTTCGTAGATAGAAAAACAAAAAAAAAATTAAATTTGTTTAGTCATTTAAAAGTTGTAGTGATGAATTAAAGATGAGCGAAATTAGTGAAATAATTCGATACATTTTACAATTTTATTATGAAAAAGGTGAAAATGCAACGCAGGCACATGAACAAATTTGTGCAGTTTACGGTGAAGGAACTTTATCAAAATTAACAGCCTATAGATGGTTTGCTCGATTTCGTTCCGGTAATTTTGATGTCAAAGATGCACCTCGTTCTGGTCCAATCCAATCACTGAAAAAGTCGATGAAATCATATCAAAAATTGAAGAAAATCGACACGTGGAAAGCAGTCATGATATCGCTAAAGAACTAAACATCCATCACCAAACAATTTTAAACCATTTGACAAAGGCTGCGGATACAAGAAAAAGCTCGATGTTTGGGTACCACATAAATTAACACAAAACAATTTAATGAACCGAATTTCCATTTGCGAAACGCTGTTTAAAAGGAACGAAATCGAGTCATTTTTAAAGCGAATAATTACAGATGATGAAAAATGGATCACATACGATAATAATGTACGAAAAAAATCGTGGTCCAAGAAGGGTGAAGCTCCCAAAAAACAGTAGCAAAACCTGCGGATTAACACCAAGAAAGGTAATGCTGTCTGTTTGGTGGGATTGGAAAGGAATCGTTCATTATGAATTACTAGCACCCGCGGTCAAACCATTGATTCCGATCTCTATTGTCAACAATTAACAAGATTGAAGCACGAGATTAAAAAAAAAACGTCCAGAATTAATCAATCGAAATCCATCATGACAACGCCAGACCACACACATCTTTGATGACTCGGCAGAAACTGAGAGAGTTTGACTGGGAAGTTTTAATGCATCCACCATATAGCCCGGACCTTGCACCTTCAGATTATCATTTGTTCCGGTCTCTGCAGAACTCCCTTTTAATGGTTTAAAATTAAATTCCGCAGACTGGGACTGCAAAATGCACTTGGATCAGTTTTTTGCCCAGAAAACACACAGAAGTTCTACAGTGATGGGATAATGTCTTTACCAGAAAAATGGCAAAGGGTCATCGATCAAAACGGCGCATATTTGATTTAATAAAGTTCATTTGAAATATATAAAAAAAAACGCTTGAATTTTGTAAAAAAATTACCAATACTTTTTAGACAACCCAATGTTATTACATTTTTTTAAACTACTCGTCACGCTCTTCAAAATAAGCGAAAAAAAAAAATATAAGTTTACATTTGATTTTCCAAAGTTGATATCCATTAAGCACATAAGGGTTAACGTGGGGAGGAAGCGGTTACCATAAAAATGTAGCCAAATGGAATCCAGTGGGGGTCCAATAACATCATATTAGTGATAACTTCACTGGTTTCGAAGATATTGGCTGGACAGCGTTAGCTGGGACACACTGTATTTAGGTAATTTCGAAAAAGTAATTTTTTTTTTTATATAATTATCTTTTATTCCAAATTATTTTAATTAAAAAAAAAAAAAAACATTTTATAATAAAATTATTTGGGTTTTTTTTTTCTTTGATTTTGATTTTTTGAAAATTATAGTCTGTTGACCGAGTTCGGTAATAAACGATGATTACAATTTGTTTTATTCACCAAAAAATCTAACTAAAAGTTCCAATTAATCCATTAAAATTCTATCAAGGATATTAATAAATTCTATCAAGGATATATTAAATCTACTTTCATCCCCCTTTTAAAACACATAAAAATATAACTTTAAATTAAAGACATTAAAGATTTTATTGAATCATTCATTCGCCATTCATTTAAAAAAACTTATTTAGCAGAAAAAACAATTAACATCATTTATAAATCCGACAAAATTATAACCATGCGTGTGCAGAGACGACATTCAAGAAATTTTCTAAAACAATTTAAAATAAAAAAAAAAGGAATATTTTTAATTATATCCTCATTTTCTATATATGCATATGAAACAAACAAACGTCTGCGGTTTAACAAAACAACCAGAAAAAAATATAAAAGAAAATATGAATGAAATGATGAAATCCATATGAGACTAAGATATAGCAAAAGTCTATAAGAGCACTTTGTTTGTTTGTATATAAAAAATGGCATAAAAAATAATTCAATTTCCTACTTTAATATTCATAATATTGCGGAAAATTCTACAAAACAGAAAATGGTTTTAAATATATTCAGATTTCATAATGTAAATCTATATAGTCTACTCACAGTTCTGTGCAAAAAAACCAAAAAATAAGGGTGGAAAAATAATAAAATACAAAATTATAGAGCGGTGATATAAGATTTTTCCTGTTAAAACACTGTTAAAAGTTTAAATGAATACTTCCTTCTAAATACTTCCCATATACAAAGTACAAGGAAGTTTGATGAAGAAGAGGATTTGATTGAATTCCAGCCACCCTCTTCTATATACCCTCTCATACGGACCATTAGGTAAGTATATACTTTATTTTCTATATAGGTGTTGATCTGACAGCGATGTACGATGTTTTTTTTACCATAATCACATTAAAATGCAATTTGCAAACGTATTTTTTTGTTTTTTTTTTTTGTAAAATCCATCAAAAAAGTTATTTTTATAATTCGTCGTATAAGTGGTATATATCATAGTATATATATTGGTGGTGGTTTTTGTATGGGGTTGTTTTAAAACGTAGTAAAATATTTTAATTATAAATGCGGCATATAATAAATATATAGAAAATATTTATATATATGGGTAAAATCAAAGTTGTATTGATAATATACGTAAGAAATTATTGTAAAATCTATAAATGCATCATCGCACATTGCTGATGATAAATAAATAAGTATATTGTCAATCTATATCTGTTTATTTTCTTATCTATTCACATTCATTCATTCATCCATTGTGTAGAATTTTTATTTTTTTTGTTATAGAAAATAAATCTATGTATATAAATGAAATACTGTTTAGACACATTAGGTATATATAAGAATGGATATATCATAATATAATTGTAAATATATATAAAATAGAAATCGATAATTAATGAAATTCAATATTTGCCCATATATATAGGATTGCTTAAGGGTTGCTTATTGGTGTGATACAGCATTTCATATATATGTTGTTTTTTATGTATATGTGTTTCTGTGCCTTGATTTATATGTATATCTATAATATAGCTATATAAATACACAGTGAGACAATTAATATTCCGGACTCAAACCATATCTCAATAACCATAGTGGAACGATCTATGTGATGGACGTCTATGCGTTTTGAAGCTTGATGTTTTCTCTATCGTCTGTATAAAAATTTCATTGCATTTGGTTGACAAATAATTGAAAAGTTATGACATTTCTTGTGAAACAATATTTTAGTTGAAGTAATAGAAATTTTAACATGGAACAAAGAGCAGTCATTAAATTCAACGCAAAGCTTGGTAAATCTGCCACAGAAACGTTCAAATCGATGCAGCAAATTAATGGCGATAATTGTATGGATAGAACACAAGTTTTTGAGTGGTATAAATGTTTCGTGGATGGCTAAAACACAGGCTAAAAAAAAACTAGAAAAATCCCATCGAAAATCAAGACAATGCTCATGTAACATTTTTCGATAGCAAGGGAATTATCCATAAAGAATTCGTTCCAACTGATCAAACAGTCAGTGGCGCATATTATATCGATGTTTTATTGAAGCGTTTGATGGGCATATGATTCGTCGTATTCGACCTGAATATCGTGAATCAGATAGTTGGTGTTTGTTACACGATAATGTACCAAGTCACACTTCACTTATTGTTCGTCAGTTTGGTTTGGCTCGAAATCAAGTCTGTGTCTGTTAAATCATCCACCGTATTCACCTGATTTAGCATCATGTGACTTCTCCTTGTTCCCAAAACTTAAAATGAAATGGAAAGGATGTTTTTTTTGAGGATATTGTAACCATTCAAACAGCTTCTACACGCGCACTAGAGGCAATACCATACAAAATGAGCTGGAACACGCATTTGAATCATTATTAAATTGATGTAACAGTTGTATTGAATCAGGAGGAGAATATTTTGAATAAATAAAAAACAAATAAATTCAAAAATCCTTTTTTTAATGTATTTCCGAGGACCAGTCCGGAAAATTAATTTTCGCACTGTGTATATACACTTGTACATATGCGTATCAGCGGCGAAGCTGGACATTTTATTTGCCTAATTATTATCAAAAGGATATGATATTTCGAAAAGGCACCACATACCTAGAAAATTAATTAATTTTCATTTTCCTCGAATAATTGAAAAAATTCTTCTATAAAATATTAAGAATTCATTGAATGATGCTAGGAAAAACGAAAATTTAAGGAAAACCCAGACAATTTTTTCGTATAAATAAGTTAATTATATAGACATGTGACGTTTAGAATATCCTATCCACTTGGAAATATATATGGCTATTCCATAATTTCCCATAACCGCCATAATGATGCGTATATATATTCCACAATCCACATCAAAAAAAAAAAACCCCACAAACAAAAACCCACACACCATATTTATAAATCCGCACCGATAAATTAATTATTTATTTATTTTTAATCTACAAATAATTTCAAATCCTAAAATATATTCATATTTTTTTTATTTTTTTTTTTTTTGAATACATCATCGCATCGCATATAAGGGAAAATCGTATATAAATAGATAAAGAATATATTTATATATATATATAAGCGCATCATTGATTTGTTATTTAATTCTATATTTACATTTTCCCTCATCATAATATTATGATGATGATGATGATGGGTACGTTGTACGAGTTTTGTATATATGTATAAACAAGTTGTGATATAATATAATATATTAATATTAAATAAAGAAAAACCAGCAAACACCATATATACACTCTCATATAAATAGTCAATGGGTGGGTTTGTATGTGTCTGCGTGTGTGTGTGTGTCTGTGTGGAGGGTGTAATAATTCAAAATCTAAAATGTAAAACAATGAATTGGGGTTTCTATATAATTTTAATCTATAAATAATAAAGAGGAAGAAATTTGTGATATCACAAATCCAGAGAATCAAATTCTATATTCTGTTCAAGTCTGTGCTTCTTTCAAATGTTATGTTTTAAAAAGTTGTTTTCCGCAACTTTTGCTATATTTTGTTTGGATAATATATAACAAAACGTTGTCAAATCAATTATATATTATATATATATTCTTTAATTAGAACCCTAAATACTCGTAATTAGAAGAACTTTTGCCCTAAGCGATTCTGTTTTTTTTTGTCTTACTTTTAACATATCTATATATATATATATATATATAGGGGGTTAATTTTTTTTTACCCGAATCTATATGCATGGAAAAAAAACAATATAAAATTTTCAGATTTTCCTTTATACACATGCGTATTAACATTCAATCGATTCTCTTATATATATATCTATTTTATTTATATATACAGCAAATAATATATACACAGTGCGACAATTAATATTCCGGACTGGTCCTAGGAAATACATTAAAAACACGATTTTTGAAATTATTTTTTTTTATTTATTCAAAATATTCTCCTCGTGATTCAATACAACTAATACATCGATTTAATGATGATTGAAATGCGTGTTCCAGCTCATTTTGTGGTATTGCCTCTAGTGCGCGTGTATAGATGCTGTTTGAATGGTTTCAATATCTTCAGAAAAACATCATTTCAATTTCATTATAAGTTTTGTGTACAAGGAGAAGTCACATATGGTGCTAAATCAGGTGAATACGGTGGATGATTTAACAGACACAGACTTGATTTCGAGCCAAACCAAACTGACGAACAATAAGTGAAGTGTGATTTGGTGCATTATCGTATAACAAACACCAACTATCTGATTCACGATATTCAGGTCGAATATACGACGAATCCTGCCCATCAAACGCTTCAAAACTTCGACATAATATGCGCCACTGACTGTTTGACCAGTTGGAACGAATTCTTTATGGATATAATTCCCTTGCTATATAATTCCCTTGCTATCGATGAGCATTGTTTTGATTTTCGATGGAACTTTTCTTGTTTTTTTAGCCGGTGTTTTAGCCATCCACGAAACATTTATACCATTCAAAGGCTTGTGTTCTACGCATACAATTATCGTCATTAACTTGCTGCATCGATTTGAACGTTTCTGTTGCAGATTTACCAAGCTTTGCGTTGACTGCTCTTTGTTCCATGTTAAAATTTCTACTTCAACTAAAATATTGTTTCACAAGAAATGTCATAACTTTTTTATTTGTCAACCAAATGCAATGAAATTTTTACAGACGATAGAGAAAACATCAAGCTTCAAAACGCATAGACGTCCATTACATAGATCGTCCCACTGGTTAATGAGATATTGTTTGAGTCCGGAATATTAAATGTCGCACTGTGTATATATATAGAACTTTTTGCCTTTTTTTTTTTACTTGTTTTATTGTGTTGTTACATTTTCTTTATCTATATTAAGAAGAAAATGTGATTTTGTATTGGTATACAAAAACAACAACAATAGAAACGACACAACACCACCACGACACAACATAAATACGCAGACACCACTCTGCAAGTGATTGTATAATTTCGGGATTTTCACTATATAACAGTATATATATAAAGCGAAAAAGAAAATTTTCCCTAATACTAATGAAAAAAGCTCACAATAATCATTTGCATATACAGAATAAATAGATAGACATTAACCTCCTATACCTACCCTTAATGTGTTGTTGTTTGTGCATGTGTATATGTATATAAATAATATATTTATTTTTTTTTAAGGATATTTCTGTGTTTTTCGTGTCGTATCAGTCGTTCGCGTATATATGAAAAATAAAAAATAAATAGTTTTATTTTTTTTTGATTTTTTGCTTTTTTTTTATAGTTATTTTAGAAAAATTTATTTTTTTTTTTGGTTTAATTTAAATAAATATAGAAAGAAAAAAAATGTTTTGACAAAATAAAACAATTTGGAAAACAGGAGCAATAATAATAATAATAATAATATTTTAATTAATTAATTAGGCAGCAATAATAATAAGACTATATATTTTTGTCTTTTATTCATAGTTAATCATTGATTTTTTTTTCTTTTATGGTGCAATATTTTTTTGTATAAATTTAAATTGAAAAAAAAAATAAAAAAATAGTTTAAAACACGCGAGTTTGTTTTACTTTTTGTTGTTCTTAAAATTTGAATAGAATAAAATAAAAATTTTATTTGAAAATTTTTTTACCCATTTGTGAGGGGGGTTCCAAATAATAAATTGGTGCTGGTATTTTAATTTTTTTTTTTCGTATTGTTGACGTTATGGTGGAGTTTTTTTTTTTTTTAAAAAAAAGTGATGTCGTCATACACAGATGATATATACATAAATGTGTATATGTGTAATTCATTTTAAAATATATGGAATATGAAAAGTTTTCATCTAAAAAAAAAAAAATTTTCATCACAGATAATATCAGATTTTCCTTTATAGAACTTTCCTTTATTTTCCTTTTTTCGTTTTTGGTATAAAAATTCAATAAAATAAATGTGATAAAAAAAAAAAATAAAATACATTTTTTCGTTTTGTTCATCAATATATTTATAGATAAAATATTTTAATAATATTTAAATATAAAAATATAAAAAATTTATGTATTATTTAATTAAATAATCGTGTGTTTTGTTTTATAAAATATATACAAACGCATACAAATTTATGTGAGGGAGTTTGTATAAGAAGGAAGGGTGTATAAATTAAAGTGTGTGTGTGCGTTTTAAATGTATATGTTATAACAAAGACATAAAAAGGGTGTTTTTCTCAAGCGGCCATCGCATCATATATATATATATATATATATTATTTATTATATTATATATGTATATAAATATTTATAGATAATATTTGAAAAGAAATTTTGGGGAACATATTTATTTTCATTTATATATAAAATATAATAGATAAAAGAAATTAAAAAAAATAAAACCGAATTAAAAATGGGTACGGTTTTAAGTTTTAGCCCAAATGAACTTCGTCCAGTTTATTCAAATCATCATCAACATCATCATACCAATAGTAATCATAATAATAATAACAACAATAATAGTAATCATCATCAAGTGCATAGTAGTCATCATAGTAGCCGTTTAGGATCATCAAGTTCAACGGATTTTCCATTAAATAATTTCACTTATGAACAATTAAATAATGCAAAAAATCGAGAAAATACAAAAACTATTAGCCAATCAATTAGTAATAATATTAATTTAAATAATAATAATAGTAATAATATTATTAATAACCATCATCATAATTCTAATAATAATTTAAATATTGCCAATAATAATGTAGTTCTATTAAATCAACAACAATTGAATATAAATACAATTAATAATAATAATAATACCAATAATACAACTAATATTAGTATTAATGATCGAAATAATAATAATAATAAAAATATAAATACGGATAATACAAAAATATTATCGGAAAAAAATGCATTAGAGAAAAATTTGAAAAAACATTCATTATTTATAAATGCATTATCATGGAAACGATTGGCTGCATCACATGGGAAAAAGAAAACGGATAACATTAATAATAATAATAATAATAATAATAATAATAATAATAATAATAATAATAATAATAACAATAATAATAATAACAACAATAATAATAATAATAATAAAAACAATAAAAATGCATCACTATTAACAACCACGTCTTCGTCATCAACGACCACCACAACGACGGCATCCACGGGAACAACAATTACATCAACAACATACGTAACAACATCCACGCGACATCCATTAGTTGATTTAGAGAAAACGAAAAATATTCAACATCATCAATTGCATCATCAACATTTATTGCATCAACAACAACAATTGCAACAACAACAATTACAACAACAACAGCAACAACATATACAAAATAAATTACAACAAGTATTTTATACACCGGTTGCCCCCCAAAAACTATTACATTTGGATAATCTTCGTATTAATAATAATAATAATATTAATAATATTAATAATAATAATACAAATATTCAATCGATTGATGAAAAGAAAATTTCAAAATTACCATTATCGTTACCATTACAAACAACTCATAATAATCAACAACATGGACCACGTAAAACGGTTATACAGGTAAATATTACTTTAATATATAGTTATTCACTTATAAATCATTTTAACATAGAATCATGATGAAATATATATAATAAGCCCAAATCTACCAAAAGCATTTAGAAAAAAAAAAATCCGGATTATGTTATATAGAAAAATATTCATTCAGAGGGTCATCTCTGTACTATAGAGGTTTAAATCTCTGTATTCCTGTTCGGATTTTTTCCTTTAAAAATTCGATTCCATATATATATATAACAAAAGACAAATGAGGATGATATGAAAATGTGTAAGGGGCGAGTTTTTCATAGAACAATAAAAAAGCCATATTTATCACTCGCATGCAGACATATCTCGCAAACGATTTGGTATTTTAATATTTTATACATTAAATAGTTGTAATATTAAAAAAACGTGAATTCTGATGAATTTAATTTGATAAAAATAAATGTTCCTTCAACATCAACATTCAATTCCATTCAAATTAATCTTCAACTTTAATTATATATTTAATCACGGTATAACTTATTGGAATGCAGTCTATATAGATTACAGATTATACAGTGTGTCCCAGCTAACGCTATCCAGCCAATAGCTTCGAAACCAATGTAGTTATCACTAATATGATGTTAGTGGACCCCCACTGGATTCCATTTGGCTACATTTTTATGATAACCCCTTCCTCCTCACGGGTTAACGGGTTTCTGTGCCCAATTGATATCAACTTTGGAAAATCAAATGGAAACCTATATTTTTTTTTTCGCCTATTTTGAAGGGCGTGACGAGTAGTTAAAAAAAATGTAATAATATGTGGGGGTCACATGGGGAATTTTCCCACAAATGGGGATTGTCCATCTGATGGAAAATGGGCGATAACTCACTAAATTTCTATGAAAACATGTGTTGTGATGCATTAGAAAGTTGTTCTACGTTGAAAATGAAGGGGGGTGTCCGAACACGCCAAGTCCCCCACGCCCCCTTTTTAAGGGCAAAAATCGAGGTTCTGATTTTTGGATGATATTTTTGCATTCTATCAAAAAAATATGGTTTTATAATGCAAAAATCAAAATTTCGATTTTTGCCCTTAAAAACGGGGCGACTTGGGCTGTTTGGACACCCCCCTTAATTTTCAACGTAGAACAATTTTCTAATGCATCACAACATATGTTTTCATAGAGATTTAGCGAGTTTTCGCACATTTTCCATCAGATGAACAATACCCATTTGTGGGAAAATTCCCAATGGGACCCCCACATATTATTACATTTTTTTTAACTACTCGTCACGCTCTTCAAAATAGTAGATACAAAAATATAGGTTTTCATTTGATTTTCCAAAGTTGATATGCATTAAGCACATAAGGTTTAACGTGGGGACGAAGGGGTTAACATAAAAATGTAGCCAAATGGAATCCAGTGGGGGTCCACTAACATCATATTAGTGATAACTCCACTGGTTTCGAAGCTATCGGCTGGATAGCGTTAACTGGGACACACTGTATATTATATAAATTGGGTTGGGTTCTAAGTCCCCGAAAAACACGTAACCCAATCAATAAATGAATGGTGAGTTAGTTCATGAATTCAAATCAGATAAAAAAATGTCGACGACTAAGGATTTGAACTTTGGACCAGCCTCGATTATATTGGATGCTTTACAAACCTACACCGCACCAAGTCCTTTTTACACAGATATGATATGGATACATAAATAAAAAGAAAATTCTGTTTAGTAAACATCAAATTAATAAAATAAATATAATAAATACATTATATATATATATAAATTTTCATTTATGACATTCTCTCTTTATCAAATTATCAATTATATATGCAATGCATATATATGTTATATATATATCTTTAGGTGACTGACATATTTTTTGTTATACAAAATATATCCATAATAATAATAATAAATGTATAATAAATAAAAAAATAACTTCAACAACAAAAAAAAAAAACAGTACGTCATTTTCAATTTGCTCACACAAATCAAATAACACTACGTATATAATAATATGATATGTGAAAAATGTCAATATAAATAATCTACTATATACTATTTTTAATTTTGGGGTGGTTGGTGGTCGTCATCATTCGTCAATAAATCCTCATCATAACAGATATATATTGTATAAATACAAAAAAAAAACACATATGCATATTATTGAAATAACAAAATGTTATAAATAATATTATATGATGTATGGTAAAAAAAAAAAAAGAATGAAACAGTTTTTAAGTGGTTTTATACACGCAAATAATTAGTTTTAACTTTGTATTGTTGTAAAGATTGGATGGATTTTTTTTTGAATTGTTGAATTGTTATTTTTTAGATGAACTCATTCGTTTTGTTTTCTATTTTTTATTCAAAAAAATTGCCAATATACATTTTAAATACAAGTAAACGCGAAGAAAAAAACCCTTAAATACCAACACCCTCATCGACGAATATATCCATCACATATTTTACATATATATTTATATATATAAAAATCATACACCCCACATACGAAAAAACAATGCAATTTTATATGTATACATATATATGATTATAAAAAGAATAAAATTTAATTATAATTTATTTTATTTATGGGTATTTTTTATTTTTTTCCGAATAAATTTGGATATATATTTAAAATTTCACCTTGTACAGCAAAACCTCATTATGCTGCGGGACACACACACATATGAGTGATCCAAATTTTATATATTTATGACTTGAGAAATATTAAAAAAAAATAAAACAATGACCTTATTAACAAAACCAAAAATATACTTCAGTTATACTATAACTATATAAGAACATTTTTGATTGATAAGGAAGTAAATTTTCAATCATTTCATTTGAATATATATACAACAAAAAACAAAAAAATTATCTGTAAAAATCAATTTTATAGTTTGAACCACAATTCTGTAATTAATAATTGTTTTTTTTTTTACGTTTAAATAGGCCTCAACATCGGAACTGTTAAAGTGTTTAGGATTATTTTTAACAAATCGATGTCGTAAATTAAGAGATTTTCAAGCGGGTGATGCGGTTATGTGGCTAAGAGCCGTTGATCGTAGTTTATTGTTACAAGGATGGCAGGTACAAATTATACACAGACAAAATTATATTAAACAAAAATATTTTAATCTTTTGTCTATCCAAATACATGTATATAGGATGTTGCATTTATAAATCCAGCAAATGTTGTATTTGTTTATATGCTAGTACGTGAATTGGTTGACGGTGATGAACGTAAAGAATCCGAATTACAAGCATCCGTTTTAACATGCTTATATTTATCATATTCATATATGGGCAATGAAATAAGTTATCCATTAAAACCATTTCTGGTTGAAGATTCAAAAGAGAAATTTTGGGATAGGTATATATGAGAAAACCTTTGAATGTTTAAATATTAAAAAATTATATCGTTATTAATTTTCTTATATCCATATATATACATTTATAGATGTCTTTTGATTGTAAATCGTTTGAGTGGTAATATGTTACGAATTAATGCTGAACCAGGATTTTTTACGGAAATTTTTACCGAATTAAAAGCGTACGGAGCACATCAATCACCTAACAATAATAATAGTAGTAATAATTTAAATAATATTATAATTAATAAGCATCCACAATCACATATACCAATTGGTGCCGCTTGACGTAAACACACTCGAGATATTATTGTTCGTTTATCGATAGCTGGCCAACGTTTTCATAATACTAAACAACAACAACAACAACAATCTCAATCTCAAGAATCTCAAATGCGTTTTGCACCCCAACAATTTCATCAATCTCAACAAAAACAACAACAACAACAACAACAACAACAAATTCAACAAATGCAACAAATACAACAACAACTTTTTCGAAAATCATTACAACAAATATCACCACCATCATCGTCCGTACCACCACCACCACCACCACAAGTAAAAAATCAATCGCAAAAACAACACATTCAACAACAACAATCACAATCACAATCGCAATCACAATCCCAAACACAATCCCAACAACAAACACAATCCCAAACACAATCTCAAATCCAACAAAAAATTCATGAAATAACCAGTGTAGTTTAAAAAATATTTATACAACTATAGTGATTAATTAATTTAATTTTTTATTTTATTAACATCACATCAAAGATCAGAATATCTAAGTATATATAGTCATCGGATAAGGTACTATAATTTGTTTTGCCAAATATTTAAGTTTAATGTACAAATTAATATATATAAAATGGAGTATAACCAAGCAATACGATTTTTTTAGGATTTTTTGAGGAAAATGTTTGGTATTTGAAGTGGATAGATCACGACCGCGATTGGACGATTGGAATATCAGACCGGATGGTTTTTAAAAGTTAAAATGCGGCCACTTGGAATTTCGGGCAATTTAAATGTAATTCACAACTAATTTGATACTTTGTCGATCGTTTCTTGTTTGATCAATAGATAAATTTCTATAATATTTATTGGTATTTGGTATTGGTCCTGAATAATTAAATCTCTGTCTATTCTATGGTCACTTTTATACAATTATAAAAGTCAAACAAATCCAAAAAAAAAACAAAAAGAATATGGAATTAACCAGGGTTGGGGAGTCGGCCCAATTTTCGATCGACTCCGACTCCAACTCCAACCAGAACTCTTATATAGACTCCGACTCCGACTCCAACTTTATAGAATTTTATAATGTTTTAAGGGAAATAAGTTATATTTAATGATTTTACATATATGAATTAACTACATTTATAATTCTTATTAACATCAGTTTAATTTTTATTTTCGGATTTCGGACGGATTCGGCATCAATTAAAAATCGGTCTCTTGCTCGCAAATCTGATTTTATTATGCGTAAAGCCGAAAATAAACGCTCCACACTGACTTGGGTTGGTGGTAGTGCGGTGGCTAACAGTGCAGCATGTTGTACAATTTCTATGGATATTTGCTTATCGCACTACGCACATCTAAATTGCTGCTTCGATCGAATTTTTACCACTGTCTTTAGGCATTCATTAAATTCTAAACAGAATTTATCAGTTTCTGCCGTGCCATTCTTTATAAAATACGCATATATACAAATATTGTTATTGGGATTTAATACGTGAATATACGATATTCTACGCATTTTCCATTAACAAATGCCATACCATTTTTTACTCCTATATATTTATAAATTGGGTTTAGTATACTCAATTATTCAATATTTGTATTATAAAAGACAAAACCTTCTGATGTTTACTTTAATAATTAATAATATAAGGAAATCAATGAAATTTAAAAAAAAAATTGAAAAATGTAATTGAATATTAATGTGTTGGAGTCGAGGAGTCGGTCCAAATATTTCACACCCCTGGAATTAACCATTAATTCCTCAAAAAAAAAAAAACTTCATTAATAAATTCCACTATATATATATAGATATTCTGATGTCTTTTATATATGTTTTGAATAATAAAAAAATTGTATATCAATTAAAAATTAAATTAAATTAATAAATAATAATAAATTTTCCCCCAATTCCCCCAAGTCTTATATTTTTATTTTTATCGCAATATTATTATTACCACCAAATTTATGTTTCCTTGCGTATAATTCATCTTAAATAAGCTCAATTTAAATTTTAAATTTTAATTATATAATATTTAATAGAACAAATAAAATAAAATAAATTAAATTAAATAAAAGAAAATAAATAAAAAAAAAAAAAACGGAAATGAAAAGAAAATCATAAGCGAACAAAATCGCAATATATATAGAATTTCTTTTCTTTTTTTTTTTATATTAATAAATTAATAAATAAAATTATAATAAAACGAATTAAATAAAGTAATAATAACAATAACAATTATTATTATATGATAGATAAGAGTTTTTTTTTTTTAAAATAAGAAAAAAAAATAAATAAATTAAATATTATGAAAATTAGGGTTTGTTGAAAATATAGAAGAAAAAACCCATTTTATTATTATTATTATGTAAATTAACCTTGATATGTGATTTAAAAAAAAAACTCGGAAATGATGACCAAAACCAAAAGAATTAAAATTAAAAAAAAAAAAAAAATAAAACAGAAACAATAAATTAACATAAATTATTATATAGAGTGATGAACGCATGATTTTATATAAATAACCAACAACAATAATACTTCAAATTATTTAATAATAAATTAATAATAATTTGAATTATGTACACGATAAAGAATTAATTTTTTAATTAAATAAATAATTAAACCAAATATAACAATAAAAATTACAATATATATATATATATACGAAAATTATTTAGAAATATACTACTTAATATAATATAAAGGAAAATTAATTTAACAAACGGAATACAGAATAATAATAATAAATATTAGGTTGTCGAAAAAGTATTGATAATTTTTTATAAATAGATGTCATTTTAATTGAATATTTCAAGTATAGTACTAATCTGATCAGGTAACACTAACATATATGTTCGAAAGATGACATTTCGTCATTTCGGCGAAATTAGTGAAAAAATTCAATACATTTTACAATTTTATTATGAAAAAGGTGACGAAATGCAACGCAGGCTAAATGAACAAATTTGTGCAGTTTACGGTGAAGGAACTTTATCAAAATTAACAGCCTATAGATGATGGTTTGCTCGATTTCGTTCCCATAATTTTGATGTCAAAGATGCACCTCGTTCTGGTCGACCAATCACTGAAAAAGTCGATGAAATCATATCAAAAATTGAAGAAAATCGACACGTAAGCAATCATGATATCGCTAAAGAACTAAACATCCATCACCAAACAGTTTTAAACCAACCAAGACAAAGGCTGGATACAAGAAAAAGCTCGATGTTTGGGTACCACATGAATTAACACAAATTTAATTGAATTAACAATTTAATGAACCGAATTTCCATTTGCGAAACGCTGTTTAAAAGGAACGAAATCGAGTCATTTTTAAAGCGAATGATTACAGGTGATGAAAAATGGATCACATACGATAATAATGTACGAAAAAGATCGTGGTCCAAGAAGGGTGAAGCTCCCAAAAAACAGTAGCAAAACCTGCGGATTAACACCAAGAAAGGTAATGCTGTCTGTTTGGTGGGATTGGAAAGGAATCGTTCATTATGAATTACTAGCACCCGCGGTCAAACCATTGATTCCGATCTCTATTGTCAACAATTAACAAGATTGAAGCACGAGATTAAAAAAAAAAAACGTCCAGAATTAATCAATCGAAAGGGTGTTGTGTTCCATCATGACAACGCCCGATCACACACATCTTTGATGACTCGGCAGACACACAGAGAGAGTTTGGCTAGGAAGTTTTAATGCATCCACCATATAGCCCGGACCTTGCACCTTCAGATTATCATTTGTTCCGGTCTCTGTAGAACTCCCTTTTAATGGTTTAAAATTAAATTCTGCAGACTGGGACTGCACTTGCACAAAATGCACTTGGATCAGTTTTTTGCCCAGAAAACACACAGAAGTTCTACGCAGTGATGGGATAATGTCTTTACCAGAAAAATGGCAAAGGGTCATCGATCAAAACGGCGCATATTTGATTTAATAAAGTTCATTTGAAATATATAAAAAAATCGTTTGAATTTTGTAAAAAAAAAAATACCAATACTTTTTAGACAACCTAATATATTAACTCTTTTGATTTTCCGCGGTCATTCATTATAGTTTGTTTATTATTTATTTTTTATGGTAAAATTATTAAAATTCGTAAAAAATATATTCTATAAAAGAAATTTTTTTACAATATATTATAAAATAAGTTTTTCTTTTTAAATCAATTTTTTTTTTTTTTTTTGGGGGAGATTCCCCCTTTTTTTATTTTAATTAATTCAATTATTCTTCCAAAAGTGTATATTTTTTAATTTATTCTCATATATATATAATTTTAAAAGTGAGAGATATAAATTTATTTATTTTTTATATTTTTCAATAAATATTATATATTAGACTTTAGAAGAAAGAAAAAAATTAATATTAAAAATGTGATTAATTTTTAAAATAAATTAACATAACATATATTAACATAAACACATAAATAAGAAAATGAAAATTGTAGAGAAAATATTATCAAATATATATTTATGCGAAAAATTTATATATATATATATATATATATATATAATAAAATAAGCAAAATATATATGTATATATTAATAATTTAATAATTTTGTCTGTGTTCTAAAATAATTAATAAAAAATTGATTTTCCCTCCTATTTTTTTTTTTTTTTTTTTATTGTTTGTTATTTATTTTTGTTTTTTTTTATATAATTAAATGTTTTTATTTTTTAATTCATATAATATATATATTTTTTTAATTATAAAATAATTTTTTAATTAATTTTATAATATATAGTTAATGTTAAAAGTTTTTTTTTTTGTTTGAAAAAAAAGAAACAGAAAATATTATTATTATTAAGTTATATTATAATTAAATAGTGCAATATAAAAATTTCTTTTTAATTATTTAATTTTTTTTTTAATAAATGTGTAAATGTTTTTTTATTTGTCTATATATATATATATATATATATATATTTATTTATAAAAAAATTAAAAGATGTATGTCTAATATATATATATAAAAGAAATATTTCGGTTTACCATAAAAAAAATTAATAAGTTTTTTTTGTGTATTTTCATTCAATAGACATTAAATATATTCGCAATTAAATAATATTTTATATCTTAAAATAATCTGATTTTTAAATTCACTGATATTATTATTATTATAATATATATATTTATACATACTATCTGTATATTTAATATTTAAATTAACTTTAAAATATATATAAATACATTACAAAAAAAACAAATAATAATTAAAATATAATAATTCCCCGATAATATATTTAATAATTTATATATATGGTAAACAGAAATATATTATACAATAAAAACAAAGGATAAATTAAATTAAATTTACACTATACATATAAATAAAATATGATATTTCTAAAGACGTCCCAAAATTACTTCATATTATAATATTATTATTATTATTATTATAATTATTATTACATATAATATTGTATTTTCCCTATAATTGTTATATTTGTACATTCAAAAAAAAAAAAAAGTAATAATATAAAATAAAATTGAAAAAAGTATAAACGACACAATAATAATAATATTATAATAAATATAGAAAATATTTATTAAAAAAAAAAAAGAAGATATTACATTTTTAAATAAATATAATAATAATTTATATAGTGTAATAAAAGACAATTGGAAATATAAGAAATATTAAAAATTAAAATACATTTTCTCATAATATAATTAATAATAATAATAATAATTAATAATAAAATATACATTATATTTATTTTAATCAGTTTTTTTTGTACAATTTATTTAAGTAATTTAATATATAACAATATATAAATAAATACACAACACACACCAAACCACACACACATACACGTCATACACCCACTCATATATATCTATATAATATAACAAAATTCTTTAGCGTATTAAAAAACCAAAAATTAAATAAATTAAAGATAATTAAAAAAAAAAAAACAACAACAACAAACAAGTTAAGTTAATTATATTATATTATGATTATATTTAATTAAATTAAATAAAACAAAAAAAAAAAAAAAAAAAACAATATGAAAATATTAAAAAAAAAAAAACGAGATTACATTTTTTTTTTATCTGGCAGATGAGGTCGTTAACCCTCTCTGTTTGGCGGATGGATTCAGCCAGACCTTTTACAATTTCAATCGTTTAGTATATATATGCTGCTATATCTATATTGAGCCAGCAATTTGAAACTCTTTTTGGCTTTTCCTAACATTTGCGATCGCCTATAATTTACCCTCAAAATATTGGATGTGTGTTTGATAAAATAATAAACATTTGGATATACAAAACTCTAATATAATTCTATGGAATGGAAATACACAGAGGTCTGGCCAGACCCCATGAGCCAAACCGAAGGTATTAAAATATGTGCCAAACGGAGGGTTAAATTTAAATTATGCGTTATACGGTTAAATTTATAACTCATATGATGATACAAATTGTACAGTGCTTATTTTGGGCTTATGATGGCAATGAACTTTTTCCATTTTTTACAACAAACCTCCAAAAATATATGACTAACAATAAGTGACTATTTTGTGAATATAGAGGTTATATAAAGTAGAACCCGAATGAGATATTTCTAATAATAAGGGATGTTCTTGTTCTTTATTATAATAATTATGTATATGAAATAATGATATATTGTAAAAAAAAAAAAAAGGCGAATTAAATTAATAATATTAACTTACCGCAATCACAAAAAAAATAAACAGAATCAAAAATGCAACGCTCATCAAATTTTTACGGTAAATTTTCATTGAACTTTTTACAATATTCACTTTTATAACAATTAATAAAATATTGATTGATTTTATTATAACTTTTATCATATTTTAATTATCAATTATAATTAAATAACACATAATCGAAAAGTATTCAAAACACTTTAATTACTTATTGTGTAATTTATCAAATTTAATTTATTTAGAAAAAAATCAACCAACAAAAACATGGAACTGAAATTAACAAATTTATAATTTAAAGGACCTGTGAGGTCCGGTTATCCATTTCATTTGTACTAAAATAATTCCATAATAACAACTAAAATTCATTTTTACCATCTATTTTTTTTTTTTTTTCTTGTATATAAATAAAAACAATAAACACTACAAATTCATTTTCATTCAAAAAGAAGTAATAGATTTTCGTTCTAAAAATATAATATATATTAATTTATGCAATGTCAAATAAAAATGGATCTGTCAAATACGCATGCGCCAAAATCAAAATACAAATTTTTTTTTTTTTTTTGTTTTTTGTATTATATTTTCTTGCGCTTGAAATGTTTTTTTTTGTTTTTTTTTAACGACGAATTCAGAGAGACGGTTAAATACAAAGAAGAAATATATCATAATTTTATTACTTTTTTTTTTTCTATAAAAATCACCCAATTTATTAATTAAATATAATTTAATATACATTTTTTTTTTTGTTTGTTTAATAAATACACATTCAATCAATATTTTTTTTTTTTTTGTAAAGTGAATAGTAAAATAAATAACAACAGGACAAAATCCTTGTGCCGCACACAAAGGTGTCATTAAAAAAAAAAAAATAAAAAATAAAAGAAATCGCAGATCAACAGCTCGCTTTAACACAACAAAAAAAAAAAAAAAAAAACAACATCTGCTTTTTTGTGGCAAAAGAAAAATAAAAATAAAATCATTTAATTCTCAAAATAAAACAAAAAAAATTAAACATTATTAATAAACGAATAATATATATATTATTAAGCATAATTATTATGGATGATTTTCAAAAGATTGAAAAAATCGGTGAAGGAACATATGGCGTTGTATATAAAGGACGTAATCGTACAACTGGACAAATTGTTGCAATGAAAAAAATTCGTTTAGAATCAGATGATGAAGGAATCCCATCGACTGCAATCAGGTAATAACCCCAATATATTTAATTTAATTTAATTTAAAATTAAAATGGTGAAACAATGATTTTTTTGTTTTTTTTTTTTTTTTTTAGAGAAATATCATTATTGAAAGAATTAAAACATCCAAATATTGTAACATTGGAAGATGTTTTAATGGATGAAAATCGTTTATATTTAATTTTTGAATTTTTGTCAATGGATTTAAAGAAATATATGGATTCGCTGCCACCGGAAAAACTAATGGAACCCGAATTGGTTCGTAGTTATTTATTTCAAATAACAACTGCAATATTATTTTGTCATCGTCGTCGTATATTACATCGTGATTTAAAACCACAAAATCTATTGATAAATCGTACTGGTATTATAAAGGTAGCCGATTTCGGTTTGGGACGTGCCTTTGGTATACCAATACGAATATATACTCATGAAATTGTAACATTATGGTATCGGGCACCGGAAGTACTACTTGGCTCTTCACGTTATTCGTGTGCCGTTGATATTTGGTCAATTGGTTGTATATTCGCTGAAATGTTAACACGTAAACCATTATTTCAGGGTGATTCGGAAATTGATCAACTATTTCGTATGTTTCGTATATTAAAAACACCAACTGAAGATATTTGGCCAGGTGTTACAGCGCTTACCGATTATAAAGCAACATTTCCATGTTGGACACAAAATCAATTGGCCAGTCAGGTAACAAAAAAAAAAAAAATAATGTGTTTTTAATTTTTAATCATCTTATCTACACTCTCTTCTATACAAGTAGTCAAATCAAAACATTATCAAATCATTTCTTTTCTCTTTATAGTTAAAAAATCTATCAAATTCAGGATTAGATTTAGTACAACAAATGTTAACATATAATCCAGCAGATCGTATATCGGCCAAAGACATTTTGGAACATAAATATTTTGTTGGATTTGATAAGGAATTGGTACCTGCACCAATGTAATAATTATAAGCAGTGTAATATAATAACAAAAAATATCGATCGAGGTGGTGCTTTTGGTTTTGGTTTTGGCCAAAACAAACACAAATGAACAAAAAAAAAAAATGAAATGAAATTTTTTCTATGAATATATCTTCAAGTAATTTTTAAGTTAATATTTACGAAATCTTTTACTTATTGCATTTAATATTAACATATATATATATATATAAATACAAATATTGTGAGAGAAAATTGAAGAATTTACAACATGAACAAAACTAAAAAAAATAGACATTAAATTTCGAATTTATTTAAAAACCTGATTGTAATCTCCAATTCCTCCAAAATATTTTTTTTTTATAAAGTTTTCATATAGCATTTTTCTTTTAAAAATAATAAATTTGATATTAATTAAATAAAATATATGGTTTTGTTTGCTTTTGTAATAAAATTCTTTAAAGATAGTAAAAACTATATGAATGGACATTGTTTTGGTAAGCATTTTTTGTGGTTAAACTGATATTTTTTAGTATGTATGTTTCAAGAGCATATATAATATTGTCTAAAAAGTATTGATAAATTTTGGTAAAGACATTATCCCATCACTGTAGAACTTCTGTGTGTTTTCTGGGCAAAAAACTGATCCAAGTGCATTTTGCAGTCCCAGTCTGCGGAATTTAATTTTAAACCATTAAGGGAGTTCTGCAGAGACCGGAACAAATGATAATCTGAAGGTGCTGAGTCATCAAAGATGTGTGTGGTCTGGCGTTGTCATGATGGAACACAACACCCTTTCGATTGATTAATTCTGGACGTGTTTTTTTTTTAATCTCGTGCTTCAATCTTGTTAATTGTTGACAATATAGAGATCGGAATCAATGGTTTGACCGCGGGTGCTAGTAATTCATAATGAACGATTCCTTTCCAATCCCACCAAACAGACAGCATTACCTTTCTTGGTGTTAATCCAGGTTTTGCTACTGTTTTTTGGGAGCTTCACCCTTCTTGGACCACGATCTTTTTCGTACATTATTATCGTATGTGATCCATTTTTCATTACCTGTAATCATTCGCTTTAAAAATGACTCGATTTCGTTCCTTTTAAACAGCGTTTCGCAGCGGAAATTCGGTTCATTAAATTGTTTTGTGTTAATTCATGTGGTAAAACCCAAACATCGAGCTTTTTCTTGTATCCAGCCTTTGTCAAATGGTTTAAAACTGTTTGGTGATGGATGTTTAGTTCTTTAGCGATATCGCATGACTGCTTACGTGTCGATTTTCTTCAATTTTTGATATGATTTCATCGACTTTTTCAGTGATTGGATTGGACCAGAACGAGGTGCATCTTTGACATCAAAATTACCCCGAACGAAATCGAGCAAACCATCTATATAGGCTGTTAATTTTGATAAAGTTCCTTCACCGTAAACTGCACAAATTTGTTCATGTGTCTGCGTTGCATTTTCACCTTTTTCATAATAAAATTGTAAAATGTATCGAATCATAATCCGTGTAATGTCAGAGGAATTGTATCAAAATTGTATGTCACGATAAACGATGCATCACCGACACCGAGTCACACCCAATATTTTGGGATCATTTTAGCACAAAAAACCCATAAGAATTGTGTTTTGTAAAGATTTTTCTTTCCAACAAAATCAAAGATTTGAAAAACGAAATAAGAATTAATTTTCTCTAATTAATAATTTAAAAAAAAAAAAAACAACTCATCAAATGCCTTTTTTTTTTTTCTCTTGTTTTTATTTCATTTCGTATCTTATAGTAATAATTTTATTATTTTAATTTTTTTTTTGTTATCAACGTTATAAACAATATCATATTATGATCATCGCAAAAATTATTTACCATCAGATTTATTATATATCAAATTCATTATCAATAATAATAATAATAATAAAAAAAAAAACAAAAACAAAGCACAACAGTACAAATTTTTTCCACGACACATTCTTTCTTTCTCATTCTATAACTTTTTCATTAAAAAATATCATAATTCTTTTTTTTTTTTTTTAATTATAAGCAATTTAATTATAATTTAATTAGATTTTTTCCATTTATTTTACGATATTTTACTAAAAAAAAAAAAAAAAAAAACAGATAAATTATTGCATTTATCTTCATACCAACTTTAAATTCACAATTCTTTCAATTGTTTTTTAATTTTTAACTATTCAAAAATTTATAAATCACGAGATGGATAAAAAGATGATCTTTGTTTTTTTTTTGAATAATATTATTATTATTATAATTAAATTATTAATTATTATTTATTTATTTAATTTTACTTTTTTTTTTTATATAATAATTATATTTATATTATTATTAATATTATTATTATTATATAGAAAACGATAATATTATTACTATAAATTAAATGATTATTTTTTATTGTTTGTGGTTTTTATTTTTACCTATTTATTAATTTTATAATAATAATAATTTAAATACAATAATATTATTATTATTATTATTATAAATTTTTATGGAAAACAAACAAACTAATAAATAAAATTAAACGATAAAACATAAAATTGATTGAATGAAATTATTTTCAACAATTTAAATTAATTAAATATAGCAAATTTTTAGATTTTATAAGAGAGGATAAAAACAAAAAAAGAAAGTGAAACAAATTAATTAATAAATAAATAAAAATTAAATTTGAATTTAAATTTACTATTTTAACTTTAACATTGGATTTATTTTATTTTAATCAAGATATTTATTGAGTTTTTTTATTTTTTAGTGTGTGGTAAAACATTTCAAATGTTATTATTTAATTATTTTATATTATTGGGGAGTTTCTGGTTGTTGTTATTGTTATTCTTTATTTATTAAATTGTTTGTTTTATTTTTTTTTTAATTATACATAATCAATATTATATAAATTGCAAAATCCAAAAAAAACAAACTAATTTATAATAATTTATTATTATAATTTTTATTCTATTATTAATTATTATTATTATCATTAATAATAATATTATAAATTACTATAAATGAGTGATTATATATTTTATTTTATTTAAATAAATTAATGTAAAATAATGTTTTATTTTTATTATAATATTTAATTATATTTATTAAAAAAAAGAAAAAAGAATCGTATTTTAATTATTTATTAACAATTTCTAACGGGATTTTTCTTAATTTTATTATAAATAAAATAAAACAAAAAATTAATTTTTTTATTTATTTATTTATTGCTTTTGCTATTAATTCGGTTTTTTTTGTTTTATTTATTTTTTAATAGTTGAAGGTATACAAAAAAACAAAAATGAAATTAATTTTCCTAATACTTTCTTTTTTTTTTTGTTTTTTTCCTTCTATTTTTTCGGCTAAAAAAAATTCCTTTCCTTTTCTGATCGACACGATATAAGATCGGTCAATATAAGAAAAGATTATACGATTATTATATATATATATATATATATATTTTTAATTATTTATTATTGTGGGTATTAAATAATGGGTATGTTGTGATTTATTTATTTATCAATATTGATTTTTTTTTTTGTGAATTTTTATATTTTAAATTTTATTTTATTTTATATGGACGTTATTTTTTTTTTTTATTCTTCATCTTCATTTTCTATTTACAACAATTTTTTTCTTTTATTTTAAATTCATCATTTATTTAATTGTTTTTTTTTTAAATTAATTTCTTATTAATAATCTGATTATAAGATTGAAATTGAAATTTATTATTAAAGGAAAAATATACAAATATTTTATCGGGATTGTACTGATGATGGTGGAGCACAATGAGAGTTGTAATAAAATATTTGTAAGCTAATGTATAAGCTAATTATAAGTTTATAATTTAAAATACGGTACGGTCTGTTATCGGTCTGAAAGGAGTCAGAAACGAGGGGGGGGTGTTCGGAAACGAATTAATAGAAGTATTTTTAAAGAATTACCCCCACTGAAATTGTTCATTAAGGGTTCGTTTTTTTTTGTCTGTTGGATAACAAAACCATTTTCCTTTGATTGTACATAAAAATATCTAATTAATTGTTTAATCTACGAAATCCGTTTGTTATTATATTATTATAAAGAATACGGATATAATTATTACAATTTTTATTTCCTTTTAAATGTATTTGTTTTTTTTTATTATTATTGTCTTAATCTTTTAGATTTATATTTTTTTATTTTTTTTTGCTATGCTACACTCGACGATTATATTCGCATTAGAGTTAAATTATTTTATATACTTGATTATTATTATATACTTGATTGTTTTTATCATCATCATAAAAAACAAAACAACCAATCAATTTCTAATGATTTTTTTGATTGATTATTATTATTGAAATTATTTGATTTTATAATCAATTTTTTTGTTGTTTTGTCATTAAAATTTTATGAGAATTTTTGTTTAAGAAAAGGAAAGAAATTATTTAATGTAATTTGTTCTAAAGTTTGTTTTTTTTTTTTTGGTTTGGTGTTTGTCCGTTTTTTTTTTATATATTTATTATTTACAGAAACCGGTAGAAATCTTCGATTATTAATTATTTAAAAATTTAATATATCTTAAAATCTTAAAAACCATAAAATCAAAATTTACATTTACATTTAAATTAACTTTCTCTATTTGATGAATTAATTTTGTATATTTTTTTAAAACAAACAGAAAAAAAATCTGTTTTTGAGACCAAAACAACAAAATTCTTTTTTTTAATCTATTATTTTATTTATTTCTTTTTTTTTTTTTGCGAATATAATACCCGGAAAAACATAACATTTTGTTTTTTCGGACCATTTATAAATTTAAAAATAAACAATATTTAAAAAGAGATACAAAAAAAATACTCCGTACATGATTTAAACAATTCTATAAATCAGCAGGTCAAATTTGGGGGATTTTGTAAATAGTATCTTTTTTTTTTAACAATACAGAAGAAATTTTTATACAATCACATACTATCGCGATTGATTGATTGATTAATTTATTGATTGATTGAATGAATGAGGAAGGATTTGAAAATTTAATTAATATTTTAAATTAAATGTTATTTACAAAACACACTTATTAAAATAATTAATTTACTAAAATTATTTTTTTTAAATTGGTTTTGTTTATGATGAAGTTGTTTGTAAGTTTTAACTTACGATTGCATTCTATACATTTTTATATAATTATTATTATTATTATTATTATGTATTTTATGTTATACATAAATTGTTTTTTTTTTTTTTTATTTATGATTTTTTAATATTTTTTTATTTTTCTTTTGTTTGTTAATATATCTATTAAAATTTATTAAAGCTATGCTCTACCAAGAGGTGCATTATTACCATCAACCATTGCTACCATATCAGCATTATTACTTCTTGCTTCATATTCCATAACTTCTTGATAGATTAATTCTTTCCATTGTTCAACGGTATGTTCACGTTCATCAACACTATGATCATATGGTCCGGGTGCCGGCTATCATTTATTTTGACGTTTGAAGAAACACAACAAAATTTTATATATAGACAATTAGTTATGATATCAATAGTCGAAATATAAATAAATAAAAAAAATAGAAAATAAAAAAAAAAAAAGAAAACAAAATAAATTTTTTATTTTTCTATATGAAAATAATAATAATAATAATAATAATAATAATAATAATTCGAATGAAAATAAAATAAAAAAATATACAACATACAAAAAAAAATGTATTAAAAAATTTAACTACACTATAAATTTTAATATATTATGGTATTAGAAAAAAGTTCGCGTACTAACCACATATTTCATACTCACCGCATTTACTTCACTTTCATCATACCATACATTTATATAACTATGGACTAATGCTTGATCAACCGATATACGATTTTCGGGATCAACAACTAGCATACGACTAAGTAAATCACGTGCTTGACTTGCTTTCAAACGACTATGTTCACTTGAATCACTCGGAAACAATACATCCGGAAATAATCGATCAAATGAATAGCCCGAATATCGTGGACGATTTTCAACATAATTACGTACGGTCGGTTGTAAACGTGTCATGAATGATGTCGATGGTGTTCCCAATTGTTCTAATATGTTTGTATATATATATATATATATATATGAAAAATATTAACATTTATAATTCAATCACAATTTTTATTACAAAAATTAATTACCTATAATTTTATTCCATTGATCAATGTGATCGGTACCGGGAAATAGTACACCACCACGTATCATTTCACCCATAATACAACCAACCGACCAAATATCAACATTTTCTTTATAACCCATACCCAATATAACTTCGGGTGCCCGATAATATCGTGTTACAACATACGGTGTCATCATAAATGTTGTGCCCGCTGTACGCGCTAAACCAAAATCTAATATTTTTAATGTACAATCTGATTTTACAACTATATTTGATGGTTTTAAATCCTATATGTTGTGTAAAAATATTTGATATATATATATAGAAGTAAATTTCTCAAAAATATGGATTAAAAATTATTATTTGATGTTTTATAATTTACCCTATGTATTATACCGGCTGAATGTAAATGTTTAATACCGCATAACATTTGATATAATAAATATGACATACGTTCATGATCTAAATCCATTTGTATAACTTGACATAAATTTGCGTCCATTAATTCCATAACCAAATAAACATCCTGAAATTCTTCTAATGTTCTTTGTGGTGTAAATGCATTTAATAAACCAATGATCTATTATTGTTTGGTTTATAATAAATTTTAATTATTATTATTAGTAATTGTTATAGTAATTATTTTAGTTATATTAAAATCAATTAATTTACATTTTTATGATTAACTAATTTCATAAGTTTAAATTCCCTGTAGGCTCTCTTTGCATGTGTAACATTTTGAAATGGTCTTGATAATTTTTTGATTGCGACATTTTGTTGTGTTACAGTATCTAATGCAGCACTATTCGTATATAAATATATTTATATAATTAAATGGTAAAAAATAATAAAAATATAAATAATTATTGTATATATAATACAAAAAAAATAAAATATCTACAAAACAAAAACATTTAATTAATTATTATTATTATTTTATGTTTTTCCATCCTTTAAAAAAAGATAATATTTTTTTTTCTTTTATGTAACGTTGAATAGATGATGATGTTTTTATTTTTTTTTTGTTAAAATTTATGAAAAATATAAGCAAGAATTATTATAATTATATATATTTTGGTTAAATACAAAAATAATTAAATTGAGTGCGCATATAAAGAAAGCTTTGAAAGTAAAAATTGCAAAATTACATTTATATTTAATGCGGTTTTTAGTTTTATAGTTGTTTAAGGGAAGAAGAAAAAATGGGAAAGGATTAATTTTTTTTCTTTTAACAATAAATCATTTGGAATTAATATTTCTATTATTGTACAATCATATACAATTCCATCACAATCAACATTCAATTTAACTTATATATTAATAATTACAGTGTTAAAAAACCAAAGCCCTTCCTTCAATATCTCATTTTTATTAACGTTTTAAAGAATTTTAATTCTGTTAATGCTTGAATTTAATTGTTATTGTTTATGATTATTAATTTCGAAATTCATCACACACACACACACATTTTGAGCGATAACTTACCAAACCGTACCTTGGGCACCAAAACCTCTAGCCGTCAAACCAATATAACGTGATGGTACCTCAAATTCGGTATCACCAAATTGATATCTTTGAAAAATTACTTCTTCATCCATTCTAGTATATATATTTTTATATTTTTTTATATTTCTGATATATTTTTTTTTCGTTTTTATTTTATTTAAATAATCAAAAAATACTTTTTTTGTTAATTATTTAAAAAAAAATTATTCCAAATTTTAACACCAAAGATTTTAAAAAGGTTTTTGTTTTTTTTTTGATAAATATGCCTTTTTTTTGTAATTGTTTTTAAGTTAAATTGATTTTTTTTTATTATTATTATTATTATTTTATTTTATTTTTTTTTTTAAATAGTCTTCTTCTCAATCGTCGTTTCCAGGTTGTTATTTATTTTTTATTTTTTTTTTATAGATTCACAATTTTATTTATTGAAAAATTTAAATTATAATCAACAAAATAAGGATGAGATCAATCAATAATATATATATATATATATATATAATAGAAAAAAAATAAAATAATAAAAGACACAATTTTCTATATCATTATTTATATATGCACCCAACAACGCACGGCAATATAAAAGCTACGTACTATAATTCAAAATAAAAAATAAAATAAATAAAAAAAAAAGATAAAATTAAAAAATAATAAAATAAAATAAAATAGTGTGCAAATAAAAAATAATAAATAAAATAAATACAAATTTAAAGTTGTACAAAAACATTTAAAAAAGAGAAAAAAAGCTTTTAAAGGATATACAGTTTACAATAATATAAAGAAATCGTAAAGTAAACAAATCAAATTATACAATAAAATAAAACTATATTTTGTAATCATCAAAAGGAGGGTAGATAGGGATCAGCTGCACACTTTACTGTTGAAATTGTGGATATTTTCATTGTGATAATCAGGCACTTATATTTGAAAAAAAAATCACCTCACAGAAATTTGTTGAACTGAATCATATATAGAGATGAATTCAGATCTTTACAAAAATCTCTACATAGCAAATATATATGATTCAAATAATCGCACAGTATAATTATTGCATTATTGCATCTACAAAAGATTTACTTTTAAACATGCACTAATTGATAAAAAAAAAAACAAAAAAACATTTAAGAAAAGGATATTTTATTTCAAGAAAATACAAAGGGATGATTCTACATAATAATAAAATGGGACAATTCAATTTGAAAAGTACTTATAAAAAACATTAAACAATCACACACACACATTCAGGTAAAATTACCCAATATATGTAAAAAAAAATAAATTAAAAAAAAAACTTACCAAACGATTCCTTGGGCACCGGAACCAATTGGTTTTAAATTTTGATAACGTTTAAGTATTGTAAATTTGGTGTCACCCACCTCAACGATATAAAGAGGATGACGTGAGCTCATCTTTATACCGCTAAAATTTGTTTATTGAATTTTTTCTATATACAATTTAATATCTATATATTAAAAATAAAAAAAAAAAAATTAATAAATAAATATTATTATTTTAAAATATTTTAAGGATTTTTTGTAATTTTAGTTTATTAAATTCATTTAAAAAACGCACACAAAACAAAACAAATGTAATAATATTCATGTAAAAAAAAAAAAAACAGGTCACTAAACAGGTCTTAATTTTTTAAATAGCACAATATTAAGATCTCCTGTTCGATCTAATGTTTAAATATACGCATATATTAATAAAAGAATATATATAACTCTGATCCACAACGGATCTTCAAATAAATATCTATATTATATTAAAAAAAAATTAATTATATATTAGCAAAAATATTAGCGAGTTATGTTATATTGATAAACAAATTTTATTTTATTTCTTGGTATAACATACAACTTTGGGTATTTTATTTATTATATTAACATAAAAACTTCGATGTGTTTTAAAATTAAAAAAAAAAAACATAACATAACAACAACAACAATAATATAATTAAAAAAAAAAAACAAAATAAATATCCCGGGATAAATTATTTATTTTTATTTTATATATATTCACTTACCATAATGCAATTGATTCCATATTAATTTTATATTAAACCATTTCCATTATTATACATATATGAATTTTTATTTTTTTTTTGTTTTGTTTGTTTAGAAGAATTTTTACGCTTTTTTTTTTTCTTATTTTTCTTTTAATTTAACTCTTTTTTTAGTCTTAATATTATTTAAATTTATAATATTACTGGAAAGAAAAACAAAAAAAAAAACAAAACATTATTATATGCGTGAGTGTTTATTTTGTGTTGGATTGTATTGGATTATCAATAGATAAAATTTTACTTAAAGATATAATTAATTATAAAAATGTATTTTAATCATAGGAAATTGAGTGAGTGAGTGAGTGTTGTAATTAATGATTTTTTTGTATTTCATATGGAACGTTAATTTATTTATATTAAGGGTTTCTGAAAAAAAGATCCTTTAAATACCTCCCGATTTGTTAAATGGTATATAAGTAACTTATGTTGATTCTATTAGTAATTTGTGTGCATAATCGATCGTAATGTATATATGTATTTATATTTTATATAATTTTATATACGATATGCGAGTCACATCTATATAGGAATTAAACAAAAAGAAAAAATTTTTATCCCTCCAGAAGGTGATGAAGTCAAAAGTCATATTTTATCTAATTTAGGTGTAGCGGGATTGCAGTTTATAGGTTTATAGGTACACATTGGCTGAACAACACTTCGATGCCTATGCATGAAGAAATCGGAAATTTGGTGTCTATGACTTTTTAGAAGCAAACAATTCTACGTGACGTGAACAATTCTATTGGCGTGCGGTTATATCCACAATTTGCCAGAAAGTTGGTCAAAATGTGTAAAAAGCAATCGTTTGAATACTTTGAATAAAATGCTTTTTAATTTCCCATTTAAAATTAGTGTTTGATTATCACAAAAAAAAACTATATATTTGCTGTAAACACTATAAAATAACCTGTCACCCTCTGTATCTTCCATATATATACAGATCTATAAATACTTTTGTTATATTTATATATACACAGTGCGACAATTAATATTTCGGACTCAAACCATATCTCATTAACCAGTGGGACGATCTATATATGATGGAAAACATACGTTTTGAAGCTTGATGATTTCTCTATCGTCTGTAAAAATCTCTATCATTGCAATTGGTTGACAAAGAAAAAAGTTATGACATTTCTTGTGAAACAATATTTTAGTTGAAGTATAGAAATTTTAACATGGAACAAAGAGTAGTCATTAAATTCAACGTAAAGCTTGGTAAATCTGCAACAGAAACGTTCAAATCGCCGCTGCAGCAAGTTAATGGCGATAATTGTATGGGTGGGACACAAGCCTTTGTGTGGTATAAATGTTTCGTGGATGGCTAAAACACAGGCTAAAAAAAAACAAGAAAAGTTCCATCGAAAATCAAGACAATGCTCGTAACATTTTTCGATAGTAAGGTAATTATCCATAAAGAATTCGTTCCAACTGGTCAAACAGTCAGTGGCGCATATTATATCGAAGCATTTTGAAGCGTTTGATGGACAGGATTCGTCGCATTCGACCTGAATATTATAAATCAGATAGTTGGTGTTTGTTACTACTGATAATGGACCAAGTCACACTTCACTTATTGTTCGTCAGTTTGGTTTGGCTCGCAATCAAGTCTGTGTGTGTTAAATCATCCACCGTATTCACCTGATTGAGCACCATGTGACTTCTCCTCTTTGTTCCCAAAACTTAAAATGAAATTGAAAGGATGTTTTTTTTGAGGATATTGAAACCATTCAAACAGCATCCACGCACGCACACTAGAGGCAATACCACACAAAATGAGCTGGAACACGCATTTGAATCATTATTAAATCGATGTAACAGTTGTATTGAATCAGGAGAAGAATATTTTGAATAAATAAAAACAAATAATTTCAAAAATCCTGTTTTTAATGTATTTTCTAGGACCAGTTCGGAATATTAATTGTCGCACTGTGTATAATTTTATATACGCCATAAAATGGTTCATAAGTGATATACAGAAAAAAAGGATAAATTAATATATAATTTACCCAAAAAAACATCAATCAAAATCGATATAGTAATAATAATATAATATTTTATGGTTGTGAAAATTTCGACATAATATTGATTTTTTTTTTTGAACGATTTTTCTCACGATATATAATTTTCAATGTATATATGCTTATAATTAAAACATTAACGTAAACAAAAACATAAAACTCATTGTATAAAATAACAAAAACATATTTATTTAGATATTTTATGTTTTTTTTCGAATACATCTATATATATATATATAGATTAGAGAGAATAATTTGGCAACATAAGTACAGAAAAAAAAATAACATGATAATGATTTTAACAACGGCAAAACAAAAAAACATTTATATAATTGTATTGTTCTATATATTTATTTATTTATTTGTTTATGCGACGGTGTTAAAATGTTATTAAAGATTTTTCCTTTTATAGATTCTGTTTTCCATTTTTCTTTCCTTTTTCCGCATTTTTACACACAAAAATAACAAAATAAAAAAACAGCAGCCCACCCTAAACGAAGTATTTATATTATTTATACGAACGAATCTTTTACAAAATATACGAAACTTATCGACAACATTTTTGGTTTTCGGATATATCGCATTTTTTTTAGGGTAAATTATTATTTTTATATATACTATATGTATATATAAGATAATAAGGTAATGTCTAAAAATAGATTAAAGCTAACCGCGTCAAACTGACTGAAGTTTATATATATATAGAAAAAAAAACATAAAATACAAAATTTGTTTTACATATAAACTGCAAAAAATATATAAATATTATTTATATAAAAAGGATATACACGATGATATGAATTATATGTACGAAATAAAAAAAAAAAGGGATAATCAATAATTTTCCTTTGAGTTTTTTTTTTATAAATATATAAAAAGAACATAATATTCTATATTTATTATTTATCTATACTTATTTATTGATTACATCACACACCATAAAATATTTATTTTCTTTTTGTTATTTTTCTTTTTTTATATTTTATTATTTATATATAAATTTACTTCTAAAAAAAAAAAGAAAAATAAAATCAATCCATTCTCATTCATATATTGTATAACAATCGCACAACCATATTCGTATATATCATATATAATAATACAGTGCATTTCGAGTTCAAAACAGGGGCTAAATAAGCGGAATAGACAATATTATCAAGTATCTTTTTATCCTTTTTAGCGTCCAAAATCAAATGGGAGTACCAAATAAAAAAAACGTTTTATGATTGGTTTTAAACGTCCTGAAAACACTTTACAATTGTTGCTGTTTCATAATTTGTTGCTTGCTTTGCTTTAACTGTGTTATAAGCCGTAAACGACCCTGGAAAAATATCCAATACTTTTGTGAAAATTCAATTGACAAAATAACCCGAAAAACATAAAACAGATTTTATCCTTTCAACAGAAAGATATACGAATCCAGAGGACCCCAAGTTTTGTAAGAATTTTAGCAGTTTTATCAACTACACCACACTGTACAAATAATATATTATTCAGTAAGCAGCAGTCAGTAACTATATACAATCATCACCACCATCGCACAAAATTAATCGACTTATATGCGGATAGTCGACATATATAAATATACAGAATAGAGTATAGAGAAAAAGAAGTGGAAAATTTAATGTATTGTATGCTGTTTTTTTTTTTCCAATTTGTATATTATAAATTCATTTAGAAAATTGATTTATTTTTTTATCATATATAATATATTGATTGAACACATAAAACATTCTCAAGTTTCAAACTATACATATATGACATATGCATAATGTATAATAAAAGGTGATTTTTTAAAAGCTATAGGAAAGTTTTTCAAAAAAAAAAACACATATAATTCAGAAAAATGCATAAAATCTTTATTTGAATCGATAGTACGGTCCAACTAATTTAATGTTTGAAGATTATTTCATGCAAATGTTGACCTTGACTGCGCCTCAAATGGTTCGCATCCGCTTAGTCTAATTTTGGCATACTCTTTCCAACATTTCGGCCGGTATCTCACGAATACATGCTTCAATGTTCAAGTCTTCCAATGAGTCAATTGAAATGGGTTTGTCTGTATAAACATGAGCTTTAACATAGCCCCACAAAAAATAGTCTAAAGGCGTTAAATCGCACGATCTGGGCGGTCAATTGACCGGTCCCAAAGGTGAAATAAAATTCACCCAAAGGTGAAATAAATGTTCACCGAAATCCCCTCTCAATAAGTCCATGGTTTCGCGTGCTGTTTGGCATATGGCACCGTCTTGTTGTGGCACCACATGTCATGCAAGTCAAGCTCTTGCATTTTGGGCAAAAAAAAGGTGGATATCATCTCACGGTAGCGCTCACCATTCACGCAGTTACGTTACGATTCGCATCATCTTTGAAGAAGTACGCGGTCCAATGATGCCACCAGCCCATAAGCCGCACCAAACTGTGACTTTTTCTGGATGCATTGGAAGCTGTTGCAATGCTTCTGGCTGATATTCATTCCAAAATCGACAATTCTGCTTATTAAAATGAGCTTCGTCGCTGAACGCAATTTCGTCGCGATGAACTTTCTTAACAGAGCACGCATTTTGTTAATAAAATTCAATAATTTGCAAGCGTTGTTCGTTCGAGCAAGACGATTCATGGTTAAATTATAGACCAAACTGAAGATGTTTGACAGTGAAACATAACACGAAACTTGCGTCAGCTCTTTAAACCAGTGTGGCCAAAAAGATATTAGCTAAAAAATCACCCTTTATGTATATAAATCAATATTTTATAATATTTTAGACAATTTATATGTAAATTAATATATATCTATATATAGTATACAGAAATATTATTCTATATGTAAATTTTTTTCCAATACATATCTCGTATAATATTGCCAAAAGTTTATTTGTTTATATATTTTCGTTATACAACAAAAGGGTTATTATATAAGGAAAAAGGATATATGAATTTATTTGTATTCCAATCAATATATACATATACAAAATATGATCAGAAAATTATGGTACAATTATCAAAATAAAATCTATATTATATATAGTTTTTAATCAAATACACTTTATCGTATATCGATATAATGAAAAATTTAATCTATATCAAAACTATTTTAATTCAATGTCAACATTTATTATATGGATTTATCTTAACGATAGAGATATTTGACTTTAATATATTGCAATTTAGATTGGAAAATCTTTAAAAAAAAAATATAGAAGAATAACATATAAAAATTGCAAAACCAATTAATATAAAAACTAAAAAGTGTATAGAAAACATTTAAAGATTTATTACTAGAAATATTATAGATTTTCCACGATAAAATATATTAAATATATAACTGAAAAACTGCAAATTTCTTATAAAACTGAAAGACATAAAACTTAAAAAAAAAAAACAAACAGAATTCAATAACAAACAATAATAAATATATAATGTGTCATTAAATTTTGTCATGTAATATATATTTTTTGTGTTTAACAAGCACAAATACATATGGATATATTATATAACTAACAGGGATCGAATTGAATAATAGATTTATCTTATATTTATATAAATGGGTCATCAAATGGAATATATATATAGATGAACTTTTAAAAACAATTATATAATCGCACAAGCATAAAATCGATCTATATATTATTATTACTTGCGGATATATACTTTACTAAATACCATATACAAAAGGGATTTTTCATTATTAAAATTTCGATTAAGAATCAATTATTATTAGTTGACTAGTTTTTAATTAGTTTCATTGTTTAATTTCACTTTTAAGATTGTGTAAATTTTGTAGAATTAATAATGGAGCCTCTCTGTTCTGTTCTGTTCTTTTTCTAACCAATTTATTACAAAATTCTTTAATTTGTAGATTTGATGAAGAAAAATGGAAATGAGTTTTTGTATTTTGGGAATTTTTTTCATGATTTCATTACTTTCACATAAACTTCCGCATACAAATCCAAGGAATTATTAGAATTATTGGAAGTCTCTTTTATCTCTTTCGGTTTCTAACCAATTCATTTAAAACTATTGAATTTTGAAGGTTTTGATGAAGAAAAATGGAAATGGGTTTTGTACTGTGTATTGCGTATATACGGATTTGATATGGTGATAAATTCAACCACACTTTTCCCAATATGCGGGGAAATTTAACACACTTCATAAATTCTTAACCGCACGTTAATCGTACCTTTTAGTATCAAGTAAAAATACTTACATTATGTAAATGTTATGCAAACAAGTACTTATATATAATAAATTACTTAAAATGAGTTACACACACAATGGGGTATTAAGATCTTAATTTAAATATCTTATTATATACCAATATATAGAATTAAATTTTAATTGAAATATTGTCTATGATGGTAAAAAAAATATCATCAATTTTGTCATAACTATATATATATAGCATATAGCAATGATGTCTCAAAAGTATTCCTTAAAGATGTATCACAAAAAAAAATTTAATTCATTTTTCAATATATTATATATATATATAAAGAATATATATTGCATAAAGAAAATATATATATACAGAAAGTTAAAATAATTTCTATATATATATATTAAATTTACTTTTTAGAGAACTAACAAAATCATATACCATAATGGAAAATGAAAATATATGATGGATTATAATTTAAATTTTCATTGTATAAATATATGATTTAATAATTCATTTTGCTCGGTTGATTTTTTATGTTTAAAAACATTTTAACATCATCATGCGGTAAAGAATTATTATATAAATGACAAGGAGATATTTACAGAAACGGAATATAAATGACAGAAAATGGCTTTATCCTTTTCAGAATCCAACGATTTCGTTATCTGAATGATATAAGAATATATTCCCTTATTTTTGGGTTGGCAACCGAAATTCAGTAATTTTCTTTGTAATTTTGACAAGTCTGAAATGGTTATCAAATAATAGCTATGATAGAATATATTGAATACAAAACCGTATACTTTTTGGTTTTTAAATAGTAGATTGTACAGTGGACAGCTCCATGGGATGGAATATAACTCTACGTTGGTTTTGTTTCGTTCTGATATTAAAAATGTTTTGTCAACTCATATCGCGCAGACTATATACCGACAAAATAATTCATTCTATTGTACATTTTTTGTCTTGGAATAATTAAAAACAAAAAATGGGAAAAACCAATAGAAAACCAACCCCCAATATTATATTACCAATTTAATTATGATTTTTACCTATATATACACAGTGCGACAATTAATATTCCGGACTGGTCCTAGGAAATACATTAAACACAACGATTTTTGAATTTTTTTTTTATTTATTTATTCAAAATATTCTCCTCCTGATTCAATACAACTGTTACATCGATTTAATAATGATTCAAATGCGTGTTCCAGCTCATTTTGTGTGGTATTGCCTCTAGTGCGCGTGTTGATGCTGTTTGAATGGTTTCAATATCCTCAAAAAAAAACATCCTTTCAATTTCATTTTAGGTATTGGGAACAAGGAGAAGTGACATGGTGCTAAATCAGGTGAATACGGTAGATGATTTAACACACACAGACTTGATTTCGAGCCAAAAACTTTTCGAGACAACAATAAGTGAAGTGTGATTCGGTGCATTATCGTGTAACAAACACCAACTATCTGATTCACGATATTCAGATCTAATACGACGAATCCTACCCATCAAACGCTTCAAAACTTCGATATAATATGAGCCACTGACTGTTTGACCAGTTGGAACGAATTCTTTATGGATAATTCCCTTGCTATCGAAAAATGTTACATGAGCATTGTCTTGATTTTCGATGGAACTTTTCTTGTTTTTTTAGCCTGTGTTTTAACCATCCACGAAACGTTTATACCACTCAAAAACTTGTGTTCTTACCCATACAATTATCTGCTCATTAACTTGCTGCATCGATTTGAACGTTTCTGATGCCGATTTACCAAGCTTTGCGTTGCCTGCTCTTTGTTCCATGTTAAAATTTCTACTTCAACTAAAATATTGTTTCAGAAGAAATGTCATAACTTTTTTATTTGTCAACCAAATGCAATGAAATTATTAAAGACGATAGAGAAAATATCAAGCTTCAAAACGTTTGTTCGATCACATAGATCGTCCCACTGGTTATTGAGATTGAGAGGTTTGAGTCCGGAATATTAATTGTCGTACTGTGTACATTTATAATAAACTCCGAAATGTTTTTTATTGCGAATTTAACCGCACACATAAAACTTGATAAATATATATAAATAATATGTAGATCAATCGCGTTAATAAAATATAAAAATATATAATCAATAATTTACGACTCATTTCTGCATATATATACCTATATTTTTACTCTTATGTACACAAATAAATGAAAAAAAATCAATTAAAAATAATTAAGGTAAAAATTATATTTATATATAATATAATGAATGTGTAAATAAATACGTAAGTTAAGTATATATATAAGAAAAATAATAAATAATTTACGACGAACGAACGAACGAATAAACAAACAATATTTTTATTTTTTATTTTTAAAATAATAATAGAATAATGTAAAGAATTTCCTATATATAAAATGTAAAAATGTAAAATATTTAACTTTTCTGTGTGTGTGTGTTGTGTTGTGTTTTTCATTCTCCCATAATTTTTTTTTTTTATATAATAAAGTCAATTGCAATTGTTTTATTTTATAATGCACATATTCATTATTTTTTCTTTCTTACAAATTACATTGAATATGTCATTGTCATTAAATTTTTTATATTCATATATAAAAAATAAATTGTATATGTAACAAGATATAATAAATGACAACCCCCAACCAGAACCGAACAGAACAGCCGCATATATATAAATAAAAATATATATATATACATAAAGAAATATTTTCATAATACAAAATTGTATAGAAAAGAAAATATTTTCATAAAAAAAAAATGAAAATATATACCTAAAAAATATATATAAACTTTCATATAAATATATTATACTAAATTAAAATGTAATTCATGCGATGGCATGGTAATGATCATGATGATGATGATGATGATGGGGGTAATAATGATGAGGATATATAAAATGATGAATGTATTTAAAGAGACTCTTGGGGGCCAAAAAAAAAAAACACATTTCTATTGTGTGTGTTCAAAATATATACAAAATATTATTATATTTTTGAATGAATGACGAGAAATAAAGCAAATTATATGATGATGGCATAACGCGGGGGATGAGAATATTACAAAAAAAATAAATAAAGGGTAGATATTTTATATTATAACATTTATGCAATTTCATATCAAACAAACATTTTATTATAATAATAATAATATAAGAATAAAATATCAATAACTCACATATGGTTTTTATGTTTAGGTCGTCGATTATTATAGTCGGTATATAGGTATATATATTTTATGTTTTTGATAAAATTTCACGCAGTTTTGATTCTTGAAAATGTTTTGAGAAATTTTATTTGAGTTGATTATCGATTGTATATCCGTCTGTCAATTTGATGATTGTCAAATTGTATATATGTCGTTAATGCAAAAACAAAAAAAAAACAAAACTCAATACGCGTTTAGAATTTTCTTAATTTTCTTTTATAAATGATAAATTTCACAAATTTTCACATACATATATATATATAAATAATTAATTTTTAAAACATATTCTTTTAAATATATTTTTTATTATTATAAACATTATTGCAAAAAAGTGTTAAACAAAAACCTCTCACACCAAAAACACAAATTTTTACTTGAATTATTCAATAACAAAAAATGAATTGAAAGTAAGAATAAAAAATTACTATATTAATTATTAATCCTTTTGAATAGATTTTTTAAGAATTAAAAAAAAAAACCAACAAAAGACACAAAAAAAAAATTGAATATTCATAAAAATATTAAGATAAAGACACACGATAATTTAACACTGAAAAATAAGATATATATAAAAAAAATATGGATTTAATAAACTATTCGGAATGTTACGAGTGCGAAACGATGTTAAAATTCATATTTTTTTGTATATAAATACGATTATAGCGGCGGCAAATTTGATACAAATTGAATCTGCTGCCAAAGTAAAAACCCAAAGTATATATCGGTATTGAAATTTTCCTTGAAATATTATTTCTCTTAAGATATATTCAATAAAAATATACACGCAGTCATCACCCACTCACTACTATACAATAAAACAAAAATATATTTTCCCAATACACAGTTATGAGAATAACGATTTTCCCTTATGCTCATGCTGCTATAAATTCTATATATAGTTAATTTTCCTTCATTTTCTCAAAATGTATATCAACATTTAATTTTCAATATATATATATACAGTTGGAAATTTATAACTATACATAAAAACGCAATACAACACAATACATTGAAAAAGATTTTCTATAAAGCATATATTGCCATGTATTGCATGAGAAAAAAAACATCCCTTATAAACACATAACATACATATATACAATTCGACAAATATATACAGTATGGTAAATACATACAGTATGGAAAATAATTATTCATATTCATTTGGTGTAATAGAAGTTATATGGGGGGGGAAAAAACTATATAAGAAAACTAATGGTAAAATTTTATTAAATTAAGACGTATAAGAACAAATCACTTCTGTTAATTATTCAACATTCATTCTGTGAAACCATAAAAATATCCTAAAAGAGAACAAAATTCAAACAAAATAAATACCCTTATTCATTTATAGTACATGGTCAACTTTATGAAATCGAATGATGGACAAAATTTCTGCCAGAAAAATTTTGAATAACAACAATTTTTTACAAACTGTATAAATAAACGCACACATTTGGGGGGGATAAATGCGCACATATACTATCGCAAAACAAAAAAAAATCATGCTTTTGTTGATCAACCACCCCAATATGCAACCAATATGATATTTTATTTTCAAGGGAAAAATTTCCTAAAAAATATTTTGGGTGCGAGTAGGAAAACTCAAGTAAAAAAAAAAAGAAAAAAAAAAAGAGATTTATTTTTATATAAGCCTATCTATATATACAATGTTTGTTTGTTATACTGATGATGATTGCAATCATATACTGATTATATGATGATGAATATAAGATGAAAAACTAAATATATATAAAAACTTCCATTTCCATTATATTTTCCATTCAATTTTCATATACATATATACATGGTGGTTAAATTGTCACACGTACGTTTTTCATTATATATATATATTGAGTATAGGGTATAACATAATTGTGTACATGTTTGTTTTATTTATATATATATAGTTTTGATATTGATATTCACAGAATGTTAAGTCATTTATTATTGTTTATTTATCTATCTATATATAGCTATAACTGAGCTGAGCTATATACTGGATTAAGAATATATACCTGCATTTAATTATTATATATAGAATAATATTACTTTTTCAGATTCAGATAGATTTTTCAATAAAGTCATTTAGTGTCTTATATTCCTTTTAAAAGTATATTAAATTTCTATCATGTTTCTTAACCGTAAAACAGTACCAATGCATATGTTATGGTGGTGAAAAATCTCTTGATTAACGCACCTATGCCAATATGTCATTAATTTATCTGGAAAATTTTCAATTATGTAAATAAATTACATATAGATAATTGAAGATCCTGGCGAATAGCTTTCGATATAATGGATTTTATTTCGAATTCACATCATTTCAGATGAATGAAATTGCGTAAAAACAAAAGGACTTTTCTATCATTGGAAAGATTAAAAGGCAAAACGTTTGAAACGTAGATGGTTTTGTACATATACGAAAAGGGTCATAATAAACAAACTAAAAAGCGTTTTTTAACTTTGATAAGGGAACTAAATTTAAGTATTCGCGACGATGAATAGGGAGAATGGTGACTATTTTGTAATAATTCGAAAACGTTTCAGAAACATTTAAGTCTACTCTGTAAACATTCCAAGGAAAAATTGAAGTCAAAGGATCGAGCAAGGCAATTCTTTAATTTTTTGAGATATGTCTTCAAATATCCAACAATAAATTAACAACAAAACAACTAGAATATATTTAAAAATACAAACAACAACATAAAAAAAGACAAAATAATTGTATTGTTTATTACAATATAAAAAAAAAACAATTATGAGTTTTTTTGTTTGTTAATTTTTTGTTATTCCTTTTTTTTTTTTCTTTTAAATCACACATTCGTGCGATATATACCTATATACATGGAAAATTAACTTAAATATAATTTATTTTAAATTGTATATAGCCGCAGGAGGAATAGAGGAATAAACAATATAAGGTTTTTATAGCATTTTCATCATACACGATTTGTTGTATATATGAATATAGTTGGATTAAATACAGAACGTGATGCGTTTATATATATATATATATATATATATAGTATATTTCGTATATTATATATATGCTTTAAATATAAAATATGGATTTTATAAAATATATATATAAACATATACAATTCGGTATAGAAAATACCGATACGGATATATCAGAGAGAAAATTTTACAGAGTATTTTATAATATTACAGATTGGGTTTGTGAAAATTTATAATTATACCAATGGAAACAATATCCCTTTCCATTCTTTGTTATATATATATATAGACTTTATACTTTAACCACAACATTGAATGTTATATCGAAGGTTTCCGCATTCTATATAGAAAACTTTAAAACTTTAAAACTTTATTTTGAAAATTCTTCAATTATAATCAAAGGGTATTTTTCTTTATAGGTAAGAATTTCCCATATATTTTATTAATTTATATAAAATCGATACGATAATTGAAAACATCTATACATACAAATTAAATCTATATACATGATCCTTTATAGAAAGGATGTAATTTTGATAGGATAACAACAATTCAAAATACTGATATATAGATAATTTTTTCCTTTGTATATCTTTATTGTTCATCTTAAATGTATACAAATAAATAAATAAATATATACAATTAACTTTGATTTATCACGTACATATAGATATATATATATAATACATATACATCAAACAATATAAGAGTATATATCGCCTAAGGACGCGACGAAGTTTAATTATTTGGTAAAAACATATATATATATATACAAATAAATAATAATAATATCAACAATACAGAAACCAAAAGGGATGGCAAATGGAAAGACCGCAAATTATATACGTGATCCTTTTAATACTATATATATGTTTATAAAAATAAATATAGTACATGTGAATGTGAAATGCATAATAATAATAATAATAATAATAATAATATATAAATAGGTATTATTATATATAAATGATGATGACGTCAAACGGAAAATCGATTCAATATTGCCATTTTTGTTTTACATTATAGGTTACGAGCGGTGTATAGAAAAATATGGTATATATATATATATATATATATATAAATAGAAGAAAACTTAATTTTTTGCATATATTATATTTTACAACATTCAAATTAAAGTTAGAAAGAAGTTTAAATGTTTAAAAATTAAATATTTATAATTATAGATATTGAAATAATAATTAGAAAACTCTTTAAAAATATACATTTATATTTTTTTTTTTATATACCGTCATCAATGAATGGGGTGGTTTTTTTTCCTTCAAATTAAATCCATACTCTATATATATATATGTTATATAGTTTTTGGTCGTATATTTAGTTTTTACATGGATAAAAAGAAAGAAAGAAATTTTCTCAAGTATTAAAATAATAATAAAATATCCTTATGATATATATATATATATATATAAAGCGTGTGTGTGTGTGTTTGTGTATATGGCGTGGCGGCTTGGCTTCGCGTATTTGCGGCGATGGGTAAACAAAAAAAAAACTTTTTTTTTTGGTTGTGTGTTGAAATAGCAATAAAACGCAATATAAACTCATAAAAATATATACATATATTTCTATATATAAGCACCTATATAGTAGTTTGGAGGAAAATTGGGTGATATATAAAAATGTAAAAATGTGCTGCTTTTGGCCAACAAAATGTATACAGCGGAAACGAAAGCATTTATGCGTATATATAGGGACAGGAAAGGAAGAAACCACCCCGTTTCAAATACCCCGTTATAATTAATCAATTACTCATACGACGCACTTTTTTTTTTTCAATTTTCATAAATTCTCCAGATTGAAATTTTCATGTAAAATTAGAACAGACCCAGATCTCTGATAATAATACCTTGGAGTTGATCGGATAGAAGAAGTTTCCCTTGAACTTAACCAACCCACAAACGAAATAATCTTATATTGGACGATTTCAGTATGTAATCGGTAAAATATTTTCCGTGGCAAAATTAAGACAACTGAACTAGCGAAAAACATGATGTATTCATAAAACAAAACAATTAAGCCACTGAATTCTTAACATCGCACGAGATGTTATAAATATACATTTATACAGCGACATTACTCGTTAATATATACATGTACATATATATATAGAATTATTCCCATTTTATGTTTTTGTTTATGAGGAATTTTCCCTGTACGTATAGATTTAGAAAAACCACACCCATACTTGTATAAAAAATTTTTCTTTTCATTCATATACATTTTTGTTTTGATGCACATGTATTTGTTTTTCTTTTTTGTTAATATCCTGTGAAAATTTTCTATATATATATATATATAAATAGATTTATATGTATATAGAAAACAAAAAAAAAACAAAAGCGCATTTTCCTCTATATATATATATATATCTTTATTTATATACATTTTCCCTCCGAAACAACTTAAGAAAAAAAAGATACATTAAATAAATATCTCTGTGAGTTTATATACACATGTATATAAATAAAATGGATAAGGTATAGCGTTTGTCGTTTATTAAATGGGGAGTTTTATTATAAATGCGGATGGATCATATGAAAATGTATACATTTTGTTTTCATGTTTGTTTGTTTTTTTTTATTTTTACTTGTTAGTTAAACTATTATCATCAGGATTAAGGTAATTAGTTTACAGTATATAGTTATATATATAGAGATGATATTCTTCTGTTATGGGTTTCGACGTTATCGACTTTGGTCATTATCGGTATATAGCTGTAAGAACCAAAACCGAATGATGAGGAAAATGCATTAAATTCTGATTGGAAAATTACAGGAAAAACAGAAAAGTTCTTTGATTTCTTTAGTATATGGAACTTGAAACCCAAAATCGCCAAATTTCTTGTCAGAGTTTTTAGTTAAATGTAATTTTTTGCCTTTTAAAAATCATAAACGCAATCAATGATTAAAACAATAATAGATTTGTATTAAGTATTATTTGACTTTCGCGATAATTAATGGAAAATATTCAATTTTGATATATATAAATCAATGGAAAAACATTTCGTTATGTAAAATTTTGTATAGTAACTATACAATTTAAGTCCCTATCTCTACCAAAAAAAGAAGATACATTTTCCAGATAGCATAAGCTTGTTTGATGGATTTACATACAAATTGTGATCTTGATACCGTATATTGTATTTGTATATGTATATAAAAATATATGAAATTATCATGGATGAAAATGGTTTTAGTTTATCGATATTATATTATATTATTTTCCATCAATTTATATGCAGTATATATATATATATATTTGTAACAATATAAGCAACAAAATTTTGCCGCATAAATTTATTATATTGTGTTTTTTTGTTTTGTTATATACAAAATAATTTCCATATCTCTATATATATATATATTTATATAGTACTAATGTTTATTTATTATTGTATAATATGATTTTATCAATAAATATTTTTTGTAAAGATATTTTTTTTTATATATATTTATTTACACTCGTGTATCGTGATAAAATTTAAAAATAAAGGAAAGAAAATTCTTTATATATATATATATATATATATATTTAAAAACAGAAAAAATTCAACATGCAATCTCTCAATTGACTGACGGTATTTTTTCCAATTTCATTTACATATTTTTCCGGGAGATTATATACAATAATAATAATAATAATAATTATATACAATATACAATATATATAAATAAATAAATATACATATATTATAGATATGTTGGCGGTGATACTAAAAAATATTGATATATATACATATAAATATATACGACGAGAACGAATACTGCAATGAAAAAAAAAAGAAGAAATTTCTTTATTTGCTTTTATTTTGCAGTCTGAATTTTTCATTTATTATTATTATTATTATTATATGCATATATATTATAATTAAATTAACATTTTTGCGCGTCTACTGCGTAAACACAAATAAATACATTCTGAATTATGGCAATTTGTAACTTGTTTTTTTTTTTTATTTTTAGTATAGTAGAACCGCTTATAAATATACGGCGTCTCGTACAGCATCAGAAGTTATATGCATATATATAATTGCATTTAGCGAATGTATATGAAAACAAAATATACATTGTTTTAAAGTACATGTGAATTATGAATGAATGAATGAATGATGAATGAGATTGGAGTATATGTACATTTATTTATTATTTTAATGCAAAAAAAAAACTGCAAATAATTCATTAAAAATCTTGATTAGTTTATTATATGCGGTGTGGTTGGTTGTTGTTATACATTCAAATACAATGTTTTTAAATGTGAAAATGTATAAGTTTTGGTACTCATCATATACGGAATATTATTAATGAGGTTCTTAAAAAAGAAAAGTTACAAGGACAATGATCACAGAAGCTGGCGCCTTTACCTTTAAGACTTTTCTTGGTATTAAACAATTGGTATAATGTTATCTTTGTTATTTATGATTTTTGCAGTTATTTTAGTCAGTTATAAGACTGATTATATTAGGTTGTCGAAAAAGTATTGTTAATTTTTATAAATAGATGTCATTATAATTGAATATTTCAAGTAGTACTAATCTGATCAGGTAACACTAATATATGTTCGAAAGATGACATTTCGTAGATAAAAAAAAACAAAAAAAAATTAAATTTGTTTAGTCATTTAAAAGTTGTAGTGCATTAAAGATGAGCGAAATTAGTGAAAAAATTCGATACATTTTACAATTTTATTATGAAAAAGGTGAAAATGCAACGAAGGCACACGAACAAATTTGTGCAGTTTACGGTGAAGGAACTTTATCAAAATTAACAGCCTATATAGATGGTTTGCTCGATTTCGTTCCGGTAATTTTGATGTCAAAGATGCACCTCGTTCTGGTCGACCAATCATTGAAAAAGTCGATGAAATCATATCAAAAATTGAAGAAAATCGACACGTAAGCAGTCATGATATCGCTAAAGAACTAAACATCCATCACCAAACAGTTTTAAACCAACCAAGACAAAGGCTGGATACAAGAAAAAGCTCGATGTTTAGGTACCACATGAATTAACACAAAACAATTTAATTACCCGTATTTCCATTTGCGAAACGCTGTTTAAAAGGAACGAAATCGAGTCATTTTTAAAGCGAATGATTACAATAATGTACGAAAAAGATCGTGGTCCAAGAAGGGTGAAGCTCCTAAAACAGTAGCAAAACCTGGATTAACACCAAGAAAGGTAATGCTGTCTGTTTGGTGGGATTGGAAAGGAATCGTTCATTATGAATTACTAGCACCCGGTCAAACCATTGATTCCGATCTCTATTGTCAACAATTAACAAGATTGAAGCACGAGATTAAAAAAAAACGTCCAGAATTAATCAATCGAAACGGTGTTGTGTTCCATCATGACAACGCCAGACCACACACATCTTTGATGACTCGGCAGAAACTGAGAGAGTTTGGCTGGGAAGTTTTAATGCATCCACCATATAGCCCGGACCTTGCACCTTCAGATTATCATTTGTTCCGGTCTCTGCATAACTCCCTTAATGGTTTAAAATTAAATTCCGCAGAGGACTGCAAAATGCACTTGGATCAGTTTTTTGCTCAGAAAACACAGAAGTTCTACAGTGATGGGATAATGTCTTTACCAGAAAAATGGCAAAGGGTCATCGATCAAAACGGCGCATATTTGGTTTAATAAAGTTCATTTGAAATATATAAAAAAATCGTTTGGATTTTGTAAAAAAAATTAACAATACTTTTTAGACAACCTAATATTAAGAATAATGATCGAATTTTTGGATGTTTAATGTTTAATCAATAATCCTCACATATCATTCACGGTGATTAGCATTGGGCCTATCCTCCTGGTCCTGGGTAAGTTATCAAATACCAGAAGAATAACACTTCGATTAAAAAGTCAATAAAACAAATGGACTATGTTATTGAATGATTCACGAACATGGTTTAAGTATATATGAACTTATATAGCAGGTACAGTTAATTACGAATTTTTTTATAATAAACATTATTACATTCAGATAGAATAAGATAAAGTAAAATAATCAACACATTCATTTACCGATTGATCAATATATGGATGGATTAATCATTCTATTGTTTGATTTTTATTGATAATATTTTTTCCATATGAAAAAGATCAACGAATGATAACACAATAATAAAACATATGATTTTTTGGTTATGTATCAAATCAAATCAAATCAATAATAATATTTTGTATATTTATACAATTAATAATAATTATCAATCATTGGATTGATTAATATTTATTAATTGTATTTGTGAAAGTGAAATAATTATATTTAAAATTAAGGTTTTTCCTATCACATCATTAATATAATACAAACAATTCATTATTTATAATAATAAAAGCTGACGCATCGTTCGAACACAATTGAAATGATGTTTTATTATAATTTTTTTTTTTTTCGAGGATTTTGGTTTTGGAAACGTTTAAGTTAACAAACTGCCACACATATAATAAATCAAATCTAATCGATTAATTTAGGGCGTGATATATTTGTTTTTATTAAGAACAAAAAAATGATCATTTTAGAAAATAAAAGAAAAAAAAAAACCCTCCCATATAAAATGTTATTGATTTTTTTTTTGTTGTTAACAAAGAAATTTTGGGGAAAATAAATTCAAGTGGATTTTGATGAATTTACTTTACGCATTCATAATAAAGATTATTAATTTGTCATGATCTTTTTAATTAATAATAGTAATTAAATAATGATATAGTGATTAATTTATTTATTTTTCACGTTTTTTACGGGGGTCGTCGGCAATTTGGTGAGTCAACCCTAAATAAATGATGGTTGACATTTTTTTCTTTTAATAAATATGTGTACCGCAATTTGTAACAGCAGTAGTACAAAATCAATAATATATATAATTCAATTTGACTTACCCAAAAAAAAGTAAAAAAAAAAAAACAACACGTTTATTTTTCTTTGTTATTTTCTTATTTAAAAAAAAAAAAAAACTAAATATACTAATTGTATAATAATAAATATTATTTTTAAATAATTATAAAATTAAATTTAATTACAACACAAAACAAAAAATAAACACAAAATTTATTTATTTTTTATATTTTATTTATTTTTTTTTTTTTTGGAACATCACAAAATAAAAAGAAAACACCACACTGAAATGAAATGATGATGATGATGAAGAAAAGCAAAAGAAAAAGAAAAGTATAAAAAAAAAAAAAAGAAATGAAAAATTTGACAAATAATTTGTGGAAAACAATGTGACGTTTAAATTTTTATCAAAATGGAAAATGTTCGATAATCGAAATATTCCATTACGGATATTTTAATGTGGTGAAAATTTATATTTAAAAATATAAACAACATTTTTAGTACATACTTTTCTGTATTTTAATTTTAATTTAATTCATTTTTATTATTAATTACAAATTGGAAATTATATAATTAAATTAAATAATATTTAATTAGGATAATTAATTAAAATAAAATACGTAGTAAAATAACAAAAAATCATTCACAAATCACAAAGCTATTCAAAACCCATATAAATGTATTTTTCTTATATTATATGAAAAATTTATCTTTATTTCAATAAAATGTATAGATAAATATATTATCTATTTTTTTTTTCTTTATTGGTATTGTATAATATACTGATGAAAATTGAAAAGGAAAATGGAAAATCAAATATTGAAATATATTAATTTTATTAAATACTTTAAATAGTTTAAATGGAATTCGTCTGTAAAATGTCTATTACATTTTTGAAATATAAGTAGTTTATAGGATTCTAACGTTTCTTATTGCTACTGGATTAGCTAATAATCGGCAACTTATCTAAATACTGAACTTCACCTAGAACATACTAACATTTCAAGTAGCTAGTATTACGGAAATCCCTTTTTCTTGCATTCACATTTGGGAAAACACCAAAATTTCATTTTTCTTGCAATGAAACGATAACAAAATTTACAAATTTATATAATAATAAATTTGAATTAAATAAGTTTAAAAATTAAAAATCCCGTTTATAAAAATGTTTTGATTTGCAAAACTAAACTGCATATTACGTATATAAATGGATATTATGTGTAAAGGATTTATATTTTTGTTCAACTAAGCTATATATATATTCATATAGTTATATATCCTGCTTATAAACATTATATTTGGCTATAGGGAATAAAAAGGTCAATATTTTCCAAAGAATTATTACTATACAAATATTTAGTATAAATATATGGAAAGGGAATAATACGATAAAATATCCATAGGGCAAATATTAAACATTACTATACTGCTCTGTTGTCGTTGTTTATATTATAAAGAGGTGATGGCAGGCATAGCTCGCACATATATCCGATTATTTTTATATATATATAGTATACCTTTTAAAGTATTATTTGTGTATAACAAATAATATATTTATATACCTTAAAATATGATCAAAATATTAAATTAAAAAATAATAAAAATTATCATATGGCGTGGGGGGTATAACAACAAAAAACAATTCATATATTTGGATATATATTATTCCTGATGGGTTTTTATACAATATATGATGGGTCCTTTTGGTGTTATTTACTTTAGGAAAAATATTTACAGGTATTGCCACAGTAACAAAAATATATATACAATAAAAACAGATCTATAGATTTAGAAACAAATCTGCGGATAATCAAATTTGTTTATTTTCTTATCAGATGAAATGATTGCATATTTTGAAAGTGTGAATCCAATTAAATTTATATAATTGATTCCTATTTATGATTGATTGAATTCATACAATCGAATATATTAACTTATAATTTCAATCAATTTAAAAATGATATATACTTTAATAATGATTTTTAAATACCGACAATTAACAATAACAATACAACATTTTCGATATTTATTGAGAAAATTGATTCTGTCTGTGGTTTAGAAATAATATGGTGCTTGTTTATATATATATATTTGAACTAATCATTCTTTTTGAGGGTTAATTAATAATGATTATATATAATTTTAAACTGTATATAACATCATAATATGTCGTGTGTGTAACGAAATATGTCATATATATGTTTATTTATATATGAACATTTATTATTTATTTTGTATTGACATTATTGAATGTATCCTAGAGATATATATAGATACAGAAAGAACATAACATTGAATATGAAAATCATATATGATTGAAAAATTATCAGGGAAAATTTCAAATATTTGCGTACGCGTATATATACATAAATATAATGCATAAAAAAGCATATGTTTATTTATACATCATAAACTATTATTATACATATATATATATAGAGATAGAGAAGTTTTCAACAAGTTCATTGTGGAAAACATATTTATATTTTGAAATCTTTAAATTAATCGCATATATCAAATAAATAAATAAATAAATAAATTATATGCGAATGAATGAATTTTTATTATTTATATATATTTTTGTGGTTTTTCATTTCCATTTATATTTTATATAGATTGTAATGTGTGATTATTACAGTGAGTACAGGAATATTTTTATATTTTCAATTCATAACTTCATCGAAAAATCAAATTATTTACCATTTTGACCTTTTCAGCAATTCAAATTCTTTATAATTTGGAGTATTATAAAAACTTGCCGATCTTATTATCGCAAGTGTAACTCAAATACTTTTTATCAGACATGAATGCATAAAATCCATTTTTCCTTATCATAAAAATTCACTATTTGTATAGTAAAAATTCCAATAAAATTGAATTTGAATTGTAAAAATTTGATTGATGTATACACAAAACGATGAATTTGAGGTGGAAAATCCTGTAATTGTTTTATTGTAGTATATATATATGAATATCGCCTTTTTATGTGTAGCAAGTGTGAAAATTTGTTATATATAATAATATTCATTTAAAAATGCTATTTTCATTTCAAGTTTTTTTTTTTTTTTGGTTGCGAATTTCAGAAACTTTATCGCAAAAATGTTGGTATTATATAGATTTAACACATTTTATATATGTAATAATAAGTATATATATATATATATATAAATAATCCACATGAAGTGTACATGCACGCAAATATATATACGCATATACAGAATATATAGACTTTACACATTTTGTATCATAACTCACACACTATATGTTATATATTCATAACGATAAATTATAACGATGCTTGCTAGGCCAACACTTATTATAGAACAGAAAGCATCTGTATGGTTATGACAAAAAAAAAGGGTTGTTATATCTCTCTCTTAATTCCCAAAAATATCCTTGCGATATGTGTGCTGGATTGAGTAAATCAGTACGATCAGAAACACAGAAATAAAATTGTTCCATTTCCATCTAACTTTGCACATCCAAAATGTCAACTGAACTTATTACAAAAATGTTTCGCAATATCTATAAAGAATCCTTTGAATTAAAATGGTAAGGTGTGGAGGACGCGTTGAAAAATGTCTGCCAAAACTAAACCAATTAGTTACATATACACGTTAAAATGTGCGTTAAAAAACAACCAAAAACGAACCTTTATATGTAATGAGTCTCGCTATATGATGTATCCTGTATTCCTATATAACATAAATTCTATTTACACAATAAATTCTACAGTACACACAAAACACAATATGGAAGGAACCCATATCTCATATCATATATATCTATAGTACATGCTATATATGGCTAAATGCACATTGACACTTTATATACACTCGCTGTCCCTATAATAATAATATATATATATATATAAATGTGTGTGGTACTTTTCTATTAAAAAAGCACAAATATGCATATATATTTTTACACGAAAATCGAAAAAAAAAACTTGGGAAAAATCATAAATTATAAAATGTTTATGTTTATTTTTGTTTATATGCTTTTTTTTTTTTTTAAATTTATGTACAGGAATAAATATATAGGATCATTCAAATTATTGCTTAATAAACCTACTTAAGATAATTCATTTTAGTTTCTAAAACAATTTTAACTCGCGTTTTCTATAATAAGAAGTATTAGTTTTTTCCACGATCTGTAAAGCGATTTATTGCCATAAGTTCAATTCTATATAATTTTTTCAAACGAATTTTCCGATTTTGGACAAATCAAATCAAATGGATCTCCTACAGTTTTCTACATCATATGCTTATTAATTGGATGACCCTATATTTATTTTAAAGTTATATATATATATAAGCAAACAAAAAACAGGAAAAATATTATATTATAAGGACATTTTTTATAGTATGTGCATATGCGCGAAAATTATTGGAAAATTTACAGGAAAATTTATCATTTTTTATTTTTTTTTATTTATTATTATTTTATGTATCTATCTATGTACCATAAAACAAAATAATAATAACAAAATAATAAAAAAAAACAAATGAACAAATGAACAAAAATAAAATACGGGATGTGTGAGGGCTGGTGTGTATATATATATATATATATATAGTTTTTATACCCTCTTATGGAATTGAAAGTATAAATGAAAATATACTACTATAGCTATATATCTATATATATACTATACTCTACAATATAATATGTTCAAATGCGTGTATGATTGTTAAAATACCACATCCAAAATACTTTATATGCAGAATATATATATGCTATTTATATATTTATCATGATATAGGACTATTTATTATAACACACAAACAAAGAGAGAGTTTATTATAAGGATATAATCAAAATAACAGGAAATATTAACATTGTTTTAAATTTATGACAATATGTGAATATTGTATTGTATATATATATATGTTATAAATATAATTATTTATATATAGAGTTTTATTGGTGTTTTATTTATATATATAGACAATTTTTGGGAATTTTACCATCATATATATGAATATTTACAATTTATATATAGTATAGATAGCGCAAGGTATTGTATTGTATTGTATAAATAATAATAATAATAGAGTAAATATCAATATACATATTTTATTTTAATGTCAATATAATTAACACATTATATCATGTGTATATGCATACATATGTGTGTTAATAAATCAATTATTATATGTATATATATAGACCGCGATAGATAGATAGTATATCATTTATGCATTTTTGATCATATATACAAAAAAAAAAAAAACAAAAATAATGATGAAATTTCAATGAAATAATTGTTGTGATTTTTTATTTATTGGTTATTGTTCGTTCACGTCAATATATCATCAATAATTAATCATCGTTTTTTTTTTTTATAGGTTTCTATTTGTTTTTAAAAATATATATATATTTCACGGCAGTGAGTGACAAACAGTTTTTTTTTTTCAACTGACAGATTAATTTTTTTACATTTATAAAAACGATTATCAAATATCCAGGTCAGTTGGTCAGCTCAATGGTTATAATTAAACGTGATTGTTTGATTGTTATAGATATAGAATAATTGATTGATTGATGAGTTATCAATAATCCATCAAGATGAGGTCATTTTTCTTAAAAAATCATAGAAATTAATTGAATTTTCCCAAAATAATACCCAAAGTAAATGGAAATTGAAATAGAAGTTGGCAATTAACAACAGGACATTTAATATAACTATTATATATAGTATAATTAATTTTTGTTTTTAATTAGCTTAAATAATTTTCATCTCGCATATCGTTTCCGTTAATAACTAGAACATGATGATGAATAAGTTTTTACAAAATCATTAGTATAGACAAACTTTTAATTTTTTTTTTTATTCGTCCGTAATTGTTAAATAAAATTTAAAGTACATTTCGTTTTCCTTCCATATAATGTCAATATACATATGATGAAAGTTAAATATATCTAAAATATAAATATCTCATTAAAACTTTTTTATTCTTGTATGTATATTGTTAAAAAAATTGTATATCTATTCTGAATAAATATAAGAAAAAAAAAAACAACATTCATTTCTTTTCAAATCAACAATATCACAATAATATATATGGATATTTCATTTTATAGGTGAATGGTTTTTTTTTTTACATAGTAGCCTATATATTAAATTAAAATTATATTTAATTGTATATATTCTTTCTTACATACAGGGTGTCCCAGTACAGGGTGCCAACCAACCCGAAACAGGCAGGTTCTACACCTCATTTCCAATCAAAAAATGTAACGTAAAAATGTAAAAAAATGTAAAAATGTTGAAATATGACGAAAATAATGCAAATTTTTCAAAAATTTAAAACACATTTATTACATTGCAAAAGTTCAATGTTCTGTTGTTATCACGTTATCTATAGGTAACATAACTTCAAGGGATTGCAATTAATTTAATGGTTATACTTAGAAACAAAAACAGTTAAATCTATTACCCTCATAAATTCATTCAATTCTTTTGTTTTTTGTGCTACATCTCTTCGGCATTTGTATGTTACATTGTTTTACGTTTAATATTCATTAGAAAATTAAGTTTGTTTTATAAAGAATAATTCGGAAGTTTGAAACGGTAAAAAACAGTAAAAATTAAAAATTTCAAAAGCAGCCATCCAAATTCGTGTAAGTAAAAACTATATGCTTGGCGTGCAATGAATGCTGCTGGTTTACATCCTTATCATTTGCCAAAAAATTCAAGCACTTAAAGAAATAAACTATACGTCCCCCGAATAACTTTTTGTGATTGGGTGATTCGTTGTTATGAACAAGATCCCAGGATATTAAATCAAATTTTATATATACCGATGAAGCAATGTTGACACGTGAAGGGATATTTAATACTAAAAATAATCATCATTGGTTAAAGGAAAACCGGCATTCAGTTCGGCAACACGCATTTCAGGAACGAATATCAGTCAATGTATGGTGGGCAGGAAAGATTGGAAATCAATTAATTGGTCCATACTTTCTACCTGGGCGGCTGGATTCAGATTCATATTTAGTTTTTTTTGCAAAATAGGTTATTCGATTTACTCGATGATGTTAATTTAGCTGATTTGCGATTCATTCATTTTCAACATGACGGTACACCCCCACATTTTGCACGAAGTGTAAGAGAACACTTAAATGACTTAAATTCGGTCCAAGATGGATTGGAAGAAATATGGCCCATTAAATTGCCACCACGGTCGCCAGACCTCACACCATTAGATTTTTATGTATGGGGGGTTTGTAAAGACATGGTTTATAAAACACCAGTTCATACCAGGAAAGATTTAATGAATGGCATTAATAATGCGTTTGAAGTTTTAAAAAATAATCCGAATCAAATTCGATCGGCTACTATAGTGTAGTATTAAAACGGTGTCGAATATGTCGATCACATAATGGACCCCATTTTGAACAATTTTTGTAGTAAAAATTTAAATTTAATTTAATAAGTTTTAAATTTTATAATATGTGAAAAATTTGCATTATTTTGGTCATATTTCAATATTATTTTCGTCATATCTCTAAGACGATGAGTTGACATAGTTTAAAAGTTTGTACATCAAATTAAAGCTAAAACATGAAAGAATTTTTTTCTAAAAACCGACAGCTGATAAACATAAAAGTTCTATAGTTCTCGGCTTGCAAAATAACAAAAATATTTGAGGCCGTTGAAATTTCTTGTGTTTGACCAGCTATAGCATGAAAACGGGTTGTCGCCGATGTTTGTGTTATTCAAAAGAGTTATAGATAGTTAAAATAGTTACCTTTCCAATAAGTTATAGATAGTTACCTTTCCAACAAGGTTATAATTATTGGATTCCGATAAGTGGTTGCTGAGATATGGTAAATAACATATACGTACTACCTTGAACTTCAACGAAATCGTTTTTTCGGGCTAGCTATCGAAAACCAAGGCAGATAGACATGGGGTCACGATACATTTTTTGATTGGAAATAAGGTGTAGAACCTGCCTGTTTCGGGTTGGCACCCTGTACTGGGGGGTGTCCGTATGTATTTAATAAAAATAAATGTATTTTTAAAAATGTTTAATGTGGAGTTTTATTTTATGCATATATAAATAAAAAATAAACTCTCTATTATATAAATTTTCTGAAATATATGATATTATATGAAATGAAAAATATATGATTTTATATATATATATATATATAATAATTTTGATTTAAATAATTATATCCCGAGGGATACAATCGCATACAAAATATACAACTATAATATAGTAGAATATCCATAAAATTTTGGAATTTTGATATTTGATATTTTATATACATTATATGAAAATAATCATTGTAGAAATCATTTTTTTTTACTATAATAATGTGTCTATGGGTGGGTGTCTATAGGGTATTATAAACAGACAAAATGAGAAACTTTTCAAATTGAAAAAATATAATAAAAACTATTATATCTTTGTATGGAGGAATGTATAAAATCCACATTTTCAATAACATTTTTATTTAATTGTGATTAATTTGAACACTAAATGAAAGGGATTGTTTTTTTTATAGAATTGTTTAATTTTTGTTTCTTTTTCTTCAATACACGATACAATATTAGATTTTTCTACTTCAGCTACTTACTATAGAATATAAAATATAACCCATTATAAATCCTACCTGAGACAGACTGTACCAATATTTTGTAACATATTTCTTTGAGTATTTAATTAATTAATTGAAAAAAATTATCTCTTAATAAAAACAAAAAACAATTTATTTTATTTTTAAATATTACAATCATAATAATAATTTATTAAATTTCTTTATATTATATATATATATTTATAATATAGTTTTTGTTTTTTTTTTAACTTAAATTTTAAATAATTTTTTTTCTTATAAAATATTCTTCTTTTGTGATGAAAATTAAGTTAAAAAAGCGTTTATTTTTTTTTTTATTTTTTAAATTTATATATAAATTATTATAAAAATTAAATTAATCATCTTAATGTATATATATATATATATACAAATATATTTTTCTATACAAATATCGATATATAGTTTTAAAATTATTAAAATAAAAAATAAAAATAAAAATAAATAAATAAAGGAAGATACGTGATTTTTTTTTTTAAATTTTGTTATTCTTTGCTAAATATAAAAAAAAAATTTAATTATATATTAAATTAAATAAGTGAAAAATGTTTGTGCTTTTTATTTAATTTTTTTTTTTGGTTTTGTTAATGCGTTATACGAATAATTATGATGATGATTAAATGATAAAAGAAATTTTTTATAGGATAGTCAGAAGAATTGTTTTATAAAACGTATGTTATATTATTTTAAAAGAAATGATATTATATAATTTTTATTGATTATTATACATTATATATTTATATATTTATTTATTAACTGCGAGGATCATCAATAATAATAATAATAATAATATTGTATTTGATGATGACCCGCTTTTTATTTATTTATAGAGATTTTAGAGTATTTACACCTTGTTTTTTATTTTTTAAATTTATTTTTTTTTTTTCGTAATGTCATGTAAGCTCATTGGATATTTATTTTATTTATTTATTGGATAGGGGAAAATTTAGCAAGAAATTATTTAAACATTTTAATTTGATTATTATTTAAAAGTCAAGATTTTCTTTCTTTTATTATTTATTATTGCTGCAGAAAAGTATTATCTATATATAAATTAATATTTGGCTATTATAATTTATAATATTATTTATAGTATACATATATTTCAAATATATATAATAAAATTATATCAAATGAGCTTAAAAAGTTATATAAAAAAAAAAATCCAAAGTGTTGTAATATACATATGTATATAATATTTGTATAAAAAGAATAAAAAAAAAAACACCATGAGATGAAAATACAATGTTAACGAGCCATACATATATTATTGTTGATATAAAGATGAATGAAAGAACCGATGATGAAAAGATGATGATGGAAAACTTTTTTTTTTTTTCATATACAATATATAAAACTTTTAAAAAAATTCATTATTAAAAAAACAGGAAATGGTATTAAAATTCTTAATTTTCTATATTTTACTTTTAATTATATTTTATAAATCAATATCAATATAAACTTTTATTTTTTCCAATTCACAATAACAACATAATTTTTTAAAATATCAATTAACGAATATATGTTTTACTTTTTCTTTTCAATAATGTGTTCTGTTTGTTGTGGTTTATGATGAAATCCTTTTTTTGCATTTTTGTATCAACGATATATATATATATATACATATTAAATAAAAAACAAATTTTATTAATTGTAATTAAGCTCATAAACATTTAAAAACAAATAAAAAAATTGTTATCATACAATTTAAAAAAAAATTTAATTATTTATTTATGACTTGTGACTTGTGTTTGTTTGTTTCTTTTTGTTTTTTTTTTCTAATTACCATGATAATCCATTTGTGGTGCATCTAATGCTGTATGTAATGTTAATTTTACACCACGATTTAAACTTACAGCTGGATAAAATACTCCATAAAGATCACGAAATGCTATTGATCCTTGTGGCATTTCATTTACTAGAAAACTAAGTGTATGACGATCTAAATTTAATAATATACCAATTGTACTGCCCGTTGTAATGCCACCCTCAACACGACGTTCATGTACCGAATTATGTTGAAACCATGAACGTTGACGATCAATATACATTGCAAAAGCTTTATCATCTTTTCCTGGTGTTTTTAAAGCAAAATAAAAAAAAAAGGATTATTCATTTATTTATATTAAAAGAAAAACCTATACATTTAAATTATTTGCTGTCAAATATAATTAATTATTTTACCTAACATTTGATTTCGTGCTACATCAATGCGAGCCACTCCAAATGCTGGATCTGTATCGGCTGTATACTTATCAATGGTAAATTCCCAATAATGAATACCACGGGAAAAACCAACAGAACCCAATGCAACACGATGATCAAATCCTTCAACGGAAACGGTTGTATTATCTTTTGAAAATATTAAACCTGATGCTGAACTATCACTTAATTGTGGATCAAATGTAAACCATGCAACTGATGTAAAAAAAAAAAAAATGAATGTAGTAATTAATACTCAAAACTAACAGTTTTTATAATAAAAATAATTATATGTATTCATTCATTCATTCATATACCTTCAGCTGTTTGTAAACCAATTAAATCTGAATATTCACCTTCACCTGAACTATTAAATGCTTTAACTCTTGCATTATACATTGAATTAAAATGTAAACCATCAACTGTACATATTGTTTCTTTACCACAATACACCTCCTATAAATGTATATATTTCATTCATTATTGAATTATTATGTATAAATTATAATTTTTGTTTTTTGTTTTTTTTTTTTTTTTAATTAACAAGAATAAGTTATATACATACACGAAATTCTCCACCATTCCCATCGTCCAATTCTAATAAATATAATTCGATAAATGAATGAGGTGGTGGTTGCCAAGCCACAGTAACTGAATTATTTTCAGCTGAACATTCTTCAGGTATAATTGTTGGTGGTAATGGAGCTATATATATAAATTGAAGAAAGAAAAAATTATATTCGTAATATAAACAATAAATTTAAAAACGATTAAAATTGAAAAATGGAGACTATATAGCAATTTATTGATTAAAATAATGTGTTTTTTAATTACTATTATATATTAAGAAAGAGGTAATTTAAAAATCTAAATGTGATTTTAATTGCTTCTATAGTTATATATTTTTGAATATAAATTTTATTTATATAATATTCCCGCGGTTTAAGTGCAATTTTCCCTTTCTTAACCATATCGCCCATTTCCATAATATATAACAAAACACTTTCAAAGATTTATGGAAAATTAGGGATAATAATACCGCCAATAATATATATTAAAATTACTGCAATCATTTACATATCCGCAACGATGCAATTTATATATATATATATATATATGTATACAAGAAAAATTACCTGCTGGAATTCTTTCTTCTCCAGCTACATATCCAGCTGCGTCCGTATATTGTTTTTTTAGTTATGAATATAATTTATTAATTTTAGTATATAAACTTATATATAAAGAAATAAATTAGGTTAGCTATAATAATTATATCTATATATACGCACGGGCGTGATTGAATTTAAATTAAAATTTCTTAAATTTGTGTGTATACTTACGTTTCATTTGAATAAAATTTAAATTATCTATGGCCCGTATAACCGGTGAATCGTCTAATGTTAAATCGATAATTGGTGAAACACGAGGAGCGGCCGTTGTTACCTCTTGATGCCATGTCATATCAATATTTGCTACTCGATTTATTAACATTGAACCGACCTTTTAAAGAATATAAATAGTATATTAATGTGAAATATACAAAACACAATTAAAGATTATAAGCAACAAGCAGCAGTAAAATAAAATTACCTGTAAAAATGCTGCACTATCAGTTTCTTTTAATGCTTCAATACAAAATTGTATTAATCCAGTTGTTTGTTGTAATTTTGCGGTACAATTAATTTGTTGATCCTAATATATATATATGATATAATGATATATTTATTGAAGTTATTGTGGTTTATTAAATAATGAAATAAAAAACAAAAATGTGTTTTATTATTAAATTCACCTTTAATATTCTAATTTTATTATCTTTATCCATTCGTATAGCTTCTAGTAAATATTCTTTACGTGCAAATAAAGCTTGTATTAATGTTTCACATTGTGCGGTCACCACCCTCTCAAATTCTAAACATGAATCCTTTTTTTTTGTTCAAAACATTTTTGTATGTCGTTGAAATGTAAAATAAAAACAAATAATAAAAAATTAGATATTTTTTTATTTTACTTTTTTTATATAATTTATATCAATCAAATAAAAGAAAAAGAAGAAGAATAAAATTCCATTGTTTATTTTTATAAATTGATATGAACTTTTTGTTTTCTTTGGTAAATTTATTATAATATTTGCGGTGTTTATTTTAACGCACTAATAAATTCATAAATAAAATTGTTATAACCTAAAAAAAAAAAATAAATAAATGTATAGATAAGGAAGGAAGTGAAATGATCAATGGAATTTTTATCTTAAATTTGTTTGTTATTCACTTTCGCACGTTATATTCCCTTTTTCACGTACAAATAACTTTTTGTTTTTTTTTTTTTAGAATTAATGATAGAAATTTTCATTTAAAAAAGATAAAAAAAAAAAACAGAAAAGTTTTAATGAAAAATAAATTGTAATAAAAGGAAAATGTAAATTGTTTGGGAAATTGAATTTTTCATCTAGACATATTTTTTTTTTTTTTAAATATACGACGGTATATATTTTCTATATATGTAAAAAGGAAAGAAAAAAAATCGTTAATATATAATTTCAAGTTAATTCTCTTTGGTGCCCTTTTGTGTTATATTTTTCTTTTTTTTTTATCTAATATACGCGTTGATAAAAAATATAAACATTTATATAGAAGAAGGTACATTATAAGAAAAAAAAATAAATATAATACAAACATTTTCATTGTAATGTTAATCATATTATTATTTTTTTTTATTGTTGAAGAATGTTTTTATTTTTTGCCTGAAAATTAATAACTATATGAAAAAACATAACACACGCAGGTAAAGGTAAATTAAAGTAATAATAATTAATAAAATATTTGAGCTACATCACCATTATGTTAATGTATTTTGATGCGGTTTAATCAATTCTTATTTATAGGCATAAAGGGGATTTCTTTAATTAAAATAAAATCCGGAAATCAGATAACAAATAAATGAATAAAACGCATTTTAATCACGTCTCTAAAGCAGTTACATTAATACACAAATTAAGAAAACCCAATCCATAATAAAAAGAAAATTTAAATAAATTTAATGGTAAATGCAAATACCAATTAAACTTAATAGGAGGTCTTTCGGTTATTATTTTTAATTATTTTTTTTTTTTTTTGGTTAAAACTTAATCTAAACATATAAAAAGGAATTTTTTCAAATAAAAAAACTTCTTTCCAAAATTTTAATATATTTTAACTTTTGTTAATATATCTATAGATAGTAATTCTATATAACTCGTTATATATACTATATATATTCTATTATATATCAGAGGAATATAACCTATGCCCGATATAAAGAAAAACACAACAAACAAAAGTTTTCTTCATTTAATATTATGATAAATAATTTCTTTTCCATTATAAAATTCCCATTTTTATATTCTTTTTACACTCTTAATATTGTGTATATTATATATTTATACATTATAATATTAATAATAATAATAATAATGAAATCCCTTTGTTCGATTTTATTCATTGAAAAGTATATTCAATTTTTTTTTTAAATATACAGATAAATTTTAAGGCATATATATATGTAATGCGGAACAATGATGATGATTATATAATATATATATTTTTATTATTATTATTATAATTGTGTTTAGAATATGAAAATTATATTTTAAATTATAATTGAATTTTAACTTTGCATTTAAACTTTTTTGACATATTTGTCACCAAAAAGAAGAATTATTATATAGAACATATACAGTGGATTCTATTTTAAAATGAACAAATTGGTTGAGATAATTGGAACATCTCTATATTGTGATAATTCGAATATTTGTTTTAAATTTAATAATGATATTAATGTATGAGATTCTAAACAAACGATTGGTTTTAGCGTATACGAAAATTTTATTTGGGATGGTTTGTTTCATTATTAACAGCATGAGAAAAATATATTTAACCCTTTGCATAAAATTCCGATGCCAACAGAATAATAGATAAAATGTTTCATATCTTCAGAAGTATAGGAAAGTATATGACCAAACCATATGATCCATGTATAAAAAGTTATCTCCTGATATTAATTTAGTTAAAATAATAAATTATTATATCACAATATAAAGTGATTCGATTAAACATAGATTTCACTGTATAGTTATATAAACATTTTATATTGTTTACACATGAGATTAGAAGCGTTAGAATTTCTATATACAAAAAAAGTAGAATACATTTTAATGGGTTTATTTTTGTTATATAGAATACAACAAAACAAAAATAGTCGCTTTATAATGTAAATTATTATTATACATATATATATATATTGTTAATAATGAAAATACGTTTTTTGGTTGCATTTTAGAGTTTTCCCCGTCAAAATATATATAATTTAAATAAAATATTACCCAAAAAAAAACTCAGTAAATATAACAATAAAAAAACACAATTAAACATTTTTAATAACAAATAGTTATTTAAAATATACATTTATAACAATAAAATTCTAAATGTTATAAAAAAAAACAGTTCATGGGTTAAATTTTGTATATTTATATATCATAAAAAGATTTGTCAAGTATATAAAGATTTAAATGTAAACAAAACACATCAGTCAATTATCTTATAAAAATATTTACAAAATACACATGATATAAAAAGAAAAAAAAAAGATATCGAATAAAACATTATTGATATAAGAGGTTATAAAAAAACATGAAAAATTCTTAAGAAAAATAAAGTGTAGTATATATGTGTCTCAAGTGGAGAGGGATTTTATATATCAATCCATCCATCCATCCATACATACATTATATATGAAGTGTATCAACATAATTGAAAAATGTTATGTTTATATACAAACAAACTGGGATAATTATTTCGATACAATCTTCATCATATAATATATTGTTTGGTTTTTATTTTATTTTTTTCGTATACGATGATGATTAATAAAAAATTTCAATAAAAGAGTTTATTTATATATAATACCATAATACCTATATAATAATAATAAATTATAATAAATAATACCATAATGATATTTAAATATAATACAAAACAATTATAGTCACGAAATTTTTATATTTTAATTTAACCGCTCATTCATACTATATAAATATATATAAATTGAATAAAAAGGTTAATTTCTTGTAAAAGAAACAAAAATCTTTGTTAAAAATATCCTATTATAATATTTTATAATTTATGTATATTATTAATAATATCTATATAAACAATGAAATATACGAAACACGACGATTATATAATTTATTCAATTAAAATTAAAATTATCTATATATACACAGTGCGACAATTAATATTCCGGACTCAAACCATATCATCTCAATAACCATTGGGACGATCTATAAGATGACGAACAAGCGTTTTGAAGCTTGATGTTTTCTCTATCGTCTGTAAAAATTTCATTGAATTTGGTTGACAAATAATTGAAAAGTTATGACATTTCTTGTGAAACAATATTTTAGTTTGAAGTAGAAATTTTAACATGGAACAAAGAGCGCAGTCATTAAATTCAACGCAAAGCTTGGTAAATCTGCAACAGAAACGTCAACAAATCGATGCAGCAAGTTAATGGCGATAATTGTATGGGTAGAACACAAGCTTTTGAGTGGTATAAATGTTTCGTGGATGGCTAAAACGCAGGCTAAAAAAACAAGAAAAATTCCATCGAAAATCAAGACAATGCTAGTAACATTCTTCGGTAGCAAGGGAATTATCCATAAAGAATTCGTTCCAACTGGTCAAACAGTCAGTGGCGCATATTATATCGAAGCATTTTGAAGCGTTTGATGGGCAGGATTCATCGTATTCGACCTGAATATCGTGAATCAGATAGTTGGTGTTTGTTACTACTGATAATGCACCAAATCACACTTCACTTATACTGTTCGTCAGTTTTTGGCTCGAAATCAAGTTTGTGTGTTAAATCATCCACCGTATTCACCTGATTTAGCACCATATGTGACTTCTCCTTGTACCCAAAACTTAAAATGAAATTGAAAGGATGCTTTTTGAGGATATTGAAACCATTCAAACAGCATCTACACGCGCACCACAGTCAATACCACAAAATGAGCTGGAACACGCATTTGAATCATTATTAAATCGATGTAAAGCAGTTGTATTGAATAAGGTGGGGAATATTTTGAATAAATAAAAAAAAAATAATTTCAAAAATCATATTTTTAATGTATTTCCTAGGACCAGTCCGGAATATTAATTGTCGCACTGTGTATATTTTTGATTATATACGGCAAATGTAAATCAACTCTCTGTTATAGGATATGTATAAAAGAAAAATTAAATAACATGTATTAAATTTTGTGAACTTCCTTTTTATATACATATGAGCATGAGGTGAAATTATAAATGATAAAGGTAAATATAATTACCATATAATGTACGGATGGATACATATAGATGTAAATAATTGATCTACCGACCGCCTATGAATGTTTTTTTATTATATTAAAATATGAATAAATTTACTGGGAATATCACCCCCCCCCAGTATAAAAGTGTTCAAGCATTTATATAATAATATCAATTTAATTAATGGACAGATTTTTGATTATAAGAATTATATCTAACATTATAGTTATTATTAAATTTTCATTTCTCATATTCGTTTTTGGAATCCTTTACTGAAGACATATGAAACATTTTTTTTCTATCAAACATATAAACAAAAACCCTAAAAAATACCCGCAGTTGATTGTTTATAATTTCTGAAGATATGATAAAAAATCATTTAAAATATTATTAAAATTTTTATTCTACAAACAAAACAAAAAACATCTAATAAAAGATATAAATTATTTTCATGAACTCATAAAAAAACACAATAATAATAATATTAATAATATTTAAATTAAAATGTTATTATATATACATTGACTATAAATTTAAATAAATATTATTATTATATATTAATAACACTTACGGTAACTTTATCACTCATTCCTTTAAGTCTTTGTATAAATTCAGTTGTTGATCGTGCCTTTTCTGACAATTGTTGTAGATTATGTGATAGTTCTGTCTGTAAATACAAAAAAAAAATTTAAAAAATAAACATAAAAAATTATTATCAATGGTAAATAAATAAATATATTATTTATAAAGTATATTTAAAAAATTGAAAGTGTTTATATACAGAAGTAAAAAAAAATAAAATAATATAATAAATATATAGGAATAATAAGGAAGAAATAATATATGAGAGTAAACAATTCTTTTGTATTTTATATAAATAAAAGATTATATATATATATATATATATATATATATGTATATAAGAAATATTGAACACAGAACAGAGACACTTATTATTTACTTCTGTTATACATTTATAGTTATATAGAATGAATTGTATGTTAATTTATTATAATAAATATAAATATAAATATTATGAATTTGAGGTATTTACTTTTATATTGTTAAATAGATTTTTGTTTTGTTTGTTATGATCGATAATATATATCGAAGAGTTGTCGGGAAGTTGGCATATCCATTAATATACAGTGAATTAAAGAAATCATGTAGATTATTTTTTTCGGGAAGTTCCGAGTAGTAAAAATTAATTGAATATTAATGGTGAAAATTTAATCCTTATACAGGTAATCCTTTTTGATTAAGTACTTTTTTTGATTAAGTAAGAGAAAGCATTTTTTTTGCAGTAATAACTCCATGTTAATTTATTAAAGGCATTTCACCACACATTATCGAGAATAACGTAATAAAATAAAATTTTTTGTATGTTATGATTGTGATGTTATACTTTAGAATCTTCCAGTACGGAAACTTTCCATACGCGGGTAGAGTTTTTTACGGTTTTATTTTTATTATTATGAAGGGTTATTGTTATTATTAATATTATTATAAAAATATAAATGATAAAAGTCTTCACAGTTGGGTGTTTATTTTTTTCTTTTTTTTTGATTACCATACCCAGTTGAGTATATTTACAACAAAATACAAATGTTTTGATATATTTATAATATTTATATATATGAAAACAATGAATTAATAATTTTTTTTTTATATTTGATAAAGGAATAATCATAATATTTCTTTAATTTAATTTTATTTTGATTGAATTTAAATTAATTCATTTAAAATAAATTCATTGTCACTATATATGAAATTTAACAATCATTTATATTGTATTATATGCTAATAATAATAATAATAATAATATATATATTTTAAATTAATAATTCAATATATTATAATAATATTATTGTATTAATATTTCGATAATATATTTATTGTAATTATTATTGTTATTATTATTATTATTATTATTATTATTATTATTATTATTATTATTATTGTATATATTTTGTCGATGTTATTGATCGTCGATATTATATAATGCAATAATATTGAAAATTAATTTAATCCATATACATATATGAAACATCTACAATGAATATAAATAAAACCTATATATATATAAATAGGTAAAATATATAAACAACAATGCTCTATATAGATAGATTTACGCACATTATATATGCATGAATATAAACACAGGTAAATGTTATTAATATATGCATAAATTTTAATTAATGAAAAAGGATATATGTATTGAATATAAATAAAATAAAAGGTGATAATAATAGTAATGATAATGTGGTAATAATAAAATAAAGCTTTCTTATTTATATTCCAATAATAATAATACATCACCCTCAGTGTATATTGTATACATATAGGTATATAACAATATATAAAGAAATAATATTTATTTATTGATTACTTTTATTATATATTTATTTGTATATATTACACTTTTTATACAATATTCGCAGTACCTAGCTCAATATATACAATATGTCTCTATCTGTCATCAACATATCATATATATACAATGTAAATGCAATATATTTAGGAAATTAGTAAAAATATTTTGTAAATCTATATATAAAAATAACACATAATATAATATATTTCTTTACACAACGATTTTTCTATATATAAATACGACCTATAACTAGGCCATACAATATATTGTTCCTTTTTTGTATATATAAATTCAAGTATTTATATGTATGGTATATACCTTTATATGATGTTGTTAACAATAAACAATAACAATAATCTATTGATATAATAATAATAATAATAATGTTATATTATATACATAAAGAAAAAAAGGAAAAAAAGGAGGTCATTTAATATAAGGAAATATATTTTGAATTTGAATGAATAGAGAAAAAAAGTATATATTCATCACAGTGTTATTATTATTATTATTATTATTTTATGTATCCTCCACATCGCTATATTAACGCATAAACAATATGCGACCATTATGTATATAATAAAGAATATATCTATAAAAACATTTATTTTTATAATAATATAATTCATTTTCACAAAAGAAATTCTTTGCCTTAGAGCAGCGAATAATTTTATTGTGAAAATTTATGGAATAGAAGAAAGTATCATAAACAAAATGCGGAAATTTCAGTACAGGAAAAATATTAAATAGGAAAAAATAGGATAACGTACATTGGTACATTTATACGTTCTAATTCTTGCGATGATGGCTTTACTTTTATATCATAAACAAACGTAAATTATTGTCTTAATTGTATATTTTATTTTATTTAACTTTACGTTAGGTTTATATATTTTTTATATAATATACAGGATAAATTCATTTATATTTATGATAAATTAAAAAAAAAAATACATAGATAACAAAATAGTTTTAAAAAATCATCATATGCAAATAATTTAAAGTTTTCCTTATGCTTTTTTTTTTTACTTTTTGTATGTTGTTATATCAGAAAGAAATTTTGTATAAATTGTCATATTTTATATATATACATTTGATTTTTTTGTACATTTGATTTTCTTTTCATAATTTAAATAAAAACTTTAAAGAAATAAAACTGCAAAACTGCGAAGGATAACACACACTCTTATAATAAAAAGTACAAGAATTGATTGTTTATATAGAAACAAAACAAGATATATCTATCTTTGGTATATAATAATTCATTGGATTTGAATGGAATTTTGGGTAGGAATGTAATTTTTCCCATTTTATTACCTAAACCCCGGTAATATCCATAATTTAAAGTATCTTTTAAATTCCTTGCAATTAACAAGAAAAACCAACTCAGAAAAATTGGAAAGTTTTCAAGGGAAGGAATAGAAGTAAAGTAATCGATGGTGGCAAACCCCGCTTGAAATATTTTGATCAATTCTCCAAAACTAAACTACTAGGTTACTTATTTATACGTTTCATATACGTATCCTTAATATATGGAATTTTATTTATATGAATAATGTATATGATGATGATTATTAAACACTTTTGTTGTATATCCGCGCTGTTTTTTTATTATCTATTTTTTTTTTCAAGAAATAAAAAACAGAATAATGTTGATTTCTTTTTCTGTTTTTTTGCATTAAGTTTGTCATACACGAAATAGTTTTTTTTTTATTCATTTAAAGTTGGTTAAAAAAGTTGTTGGAAAATGAGTAATGCATTTAAAATATAAATCCTCTTCATTATATACTACTGCACATTTCATCATAAATAAATTAAATTAAAATGCAATGTTATATAGAGGCAATTATAAAATAGTCATCATTTTTTTTAATCGAAATTCTAAATATTGTATCACATAATTAAGTAAATTTTAAAGTGAATTATAAGTCAAAAAAAAATTGGGTGTTGATTTCAATGTAAAACTATATATTTATTTAATTACCCTTTATATCTATATAGTTATGAATCACACTAGACTATATAAAATTGAATATTGTATATGATATCGATTTGAAATTGAATTCAAATTTAATTCAATATATGTATATATTAAATTTACAAAATAATAAATACAAACGCGACCCATATATTTATATCTGATACTCGTGGCAATAAAAAAAATTGAATAATTGCAATAATAAAACACTTTTTATTTTTCATGATTTAGCGAATCATAGCGGAAAAAGTATATATGAAAATTATTAAGAAAAATATCTTGAATAAATACAAAATCAAAAACTCTTTTAAAACATATTTTTCATCGTTATTAATATTTAACAGAAGTATATAAGTCAAATACAATATACATTATAATAATAACATAAACTATATCTCCTCCGACATCTATTATATAAATAGATAATTTAAAATTCTATATATGCATTTAAATATATGAATATCTATATTTAAAATTTGAATACATATGAGTTTATTTATAGGTTTATAGGTACTTATATATATATGCATCAATATTTAATATGAGGAAATTTCAATAATATATTATTATATAATATGTATATTGTATAATGCGGAAGAATATAATTTATTATTCATTTTATATAAAGATATATAAATATATATAGATATGAATCTATATTTATATATGTAAAATATATGATGTATATAAAAAAAAATTTACCAAAATAAGGTGTAACAACCGCAAAAATATAATCAATTGTTATACGTTTCTTTATATACAGTATAGAATATTATTGTTATATTTATTTCATAAAATATACATCATATATAAGATTGCCGATTCTTAAATGTTTTATATATAACAAAAATGCAGAATCAATTATTTGCCAAGACTTCAGAAGAGATAGTATATATATTCCTTAAATAATCAAGGAAACATCATAGATTTTCAATTTTCAAAGTAATTTTTTAAAGTTATATATACTTTTTCTAAAGGAAATTCTGTGTAACTTTTTAAGGGAAATTTTGTGTAACTTTTCTAAAGGAAATTCTGAATGATTTTCTAAAGGAAATTCTGAATAAATTTCTAAGGGAAATTCTGAATAATTTTCTAAGGGAAATTCTGAATAAATTTCTAAGGGAAATTCTGTGTAACTTTTCTTAAGGTGCGTAATTTTCTAAAGGAAAACTTATTTAACTTTTCTAAAGTTAAAATTCTGTGTGATTTTCGTTATGAGTTCAATTTCTTTGAACTTAACGGGTGTAAGGTTAAGAAAATTTATATCATTTCTATATATAGACACGGTAAGACTATATGCATATCGCAAATACATAACTATGCACGTAGATTTATAGTGATACGGTGATAAAATCTAATAAATTTGTAACGTATATAGTGTCATGGAATATTTATTTACATATTTAAATAATAATATACCATATGTATATATATATATATATGTATATAATTCGTTTCGTATATACCATATATAAGTAAATTTATTAGAATAAAAAGATATAACAATAATTTTCTTTCTCTATATACATATTTATATATACATTGATTTTTGTTTTATAGAAATTTATAATAGTTCTTATTTTATTTTCTGTAATATATATAGTAGTATTAAATTGTATAAATGACAATCGTATACATAAATAAAATAAACTTTATTTAATATATAAATTTCGTTTTTGATTGTTTTTGGAATTTATCTATAATCTACACACACAACCATTGGTAAAAGACCTTCATGTTCATGTTTTTTTTTTTTTTTACAAAATATATTAACTTTATTTTAATATTTAATATGGTTTTATTTTTTCAAAAAGTATATCATCAAACAAACGATATCCCTTTATAAATTATTATTATTATTATTATAATGGAATATATGTAAAAAAAAAATAAATTGATTTTTTTTTATTTATACCGGAAAACCTTTCCTATACATACAGTAAATTTCACAATATTTTATTGGTATATATGCGAGTAAAAAATACAATATTATTTATATTTATTTGAATTATATACCATTCGGTTATATATCGCGGTACTTATATATAATGCATTTTTTTTTTATCATAAACATTTTTGGAACTTTTAAATTATTAAAATGAAAATAAATTGCTGAAAGATAAAAGGTAAATTTTTTGTTTTTTTTTTCAGTAGATCATGAATAAATGATTTCATTTATTTTATATAAATGAAAATTGAAAACATTTTCAAAAATTATTATTTAAAAAATATTTATTATATATATTATAATATCAAAATAAAAAATTCTATTTAACATTTATTACTTCATTTGTATATATTGTTTTTCTATATATAGAGTATTTATATAGATAGATATATTACGTTAAAATTTGCATGTCGTTAATATATAATAAATATAAGAGAATTTCAAAAATATTATATATATATATAGACATCTATAAATAAAAGTGTATTTTGTATATGTGCGTTAAATGTTACATGTAGAGCATATACAATATATACACAGTGCGACAATTAATATTCCGGACTGGTCCTAGAAAAAAACACGATTTTTGAAATTATTTTTTTTTATTAATTCAAAATACTCTCCTCTTGATTCAATACAACTGTTACATGGATTTAATAATGATTCAATTGCGTGTTCCAGCTCATTTTGTGGTATTGACTTTGGTGCGCGTGTAGATGATGTTTGAATGGTTTCAATATCCTCAAAAAAAACATCCTTTCAATTTCATTTTAAGTTTTGGGAATAAGGAGAAGTCACATATGGTGCTAAATCAGGTGAATACGGTGGATGATTTAACACACACGTGAAGTGTGACTTGGTCCATTATCGTTTAACACACACCAAACATCTGATTCACGATATTCAGGTCGAATACGACGAATCCGGCCCATCAAACGCTTCAAAATTTCGATATAATATGCGCCACTAACTGGTTTGACCAGTTGGAACGAATTCTTTTTGGATAATTCCCTTGCTACCGAAGAACGTTACGAGCATTGTCTTGATTTTCGATGGAACGTGTCTTGTTTTTTTAGTCTGTGTTTTAGCCATCTACGACACATTTATACCACTCAAAAACTTGTGTTCTACCCCTATAATTATCGCTATTAACTTGCTGCATCGATTTGAACGTTTCTGTTGCAGATTTACCAAGTTTTGCGTTGAATTTAATGACCGCTCTTTGTTCCATGTTAAAATTTCTATTACTTCAACTAAAATATTGTTTCACAAGAAATGTCATAACTTTTCAATTATTTGTCAACCAAATGCAATGAAATTTTTACAGACGATAGAGAAAACATGAAGCTTCATGGAACGCATGTTCCATCACATAGATCGTCCATCTGGTTATTGAGATATGGTTTGAGTCCGGAATATTAATTGTCGCACTGTGTATAGTTGTTTTGTTTCATAATAATTTAAATAAAACGAAAAAAATCTAGATATATATGTATTTATGTTTAAATAATGCATGTTGTTAAGATTAAATTTTGTGTTATATAACCACTTGGGAATATATCAATTCATTTTATATACAAAATTTGTATCTATATACTATATATATTTATTAGAAATATATTATATAATATTTCATATATATTTACATATATATATATAGATAAAAAGCTAATATTGAAAGATAGATAGATTTACATACAATATAAAATATTATAAATTTATGAATTTTGTATATATTACATTTTATCATATATGTATGTGCTTTGCATAACGTACCCCTTTGGGGTAATTTTATACAACATGATTTTTTTTTGTTGTGTTTTTGCAGTTTAAGACTACTTCTTGATGTGCATATCTATATACATTTATAGAATCGATACATAAACACTCGTTCCTCATCCTCGTCGTAAATATGCATATATGTTATTGAAAATGTTTTTGTGCATTTTTTTATAGTGATTTTAAGCAAAGTTAAAAAAAATTTGTATATATGGAATTTTTTAATTTAAAAACATTCATTTTATTTTTTTTTTGCAAATTAAAACACCATTTTTTTTATTATTATTAACATGAATAATTGTGATATATTATAATTATATAATAGTGATCAAGATAAAATAATGCATATGAATAAATGTTTATTTCATACGTAACTTGTTTATATAGAATTAATTGATTTCTATAATATTAAAATTTGGATATAATATTATATACAATTAAGTAATTTATTTATGGGCCACTCATATAGATTTTGCCGTTCCTGGTGGTTACGAACTTCCATAAAAGTTTAATTTATCGATTGTTATTACGGATTTTTATAGAGATTTTTTTTGGTTCTGTTTATGTTCTCAAAATGCGTGTGTTCGTATAATAATAATTTTTATTTCATTGTATTCATTCGTTTAAATATCAACATATTATACCCTTTTTTATATATAAGTATAAAAAGTATCAAATACACAATAACTCTATATACTGGATTTTTCAAAAAAAAAACTATTTCTTAATTTCTTCAGTAAAGACATTAATAACTTAACTTATTAAGAAAAAAAAAATATTTCTCTATATATAGAATTTATAATTAATTTATTTAGGATACAAATCATATTTCAATTACTGCACCGACCTCATATATACGATATATAATAAATTAAGCAATTAAATGTAATATAAAAAAATTAATTCTATGCGATGATTTTTAAATTTGGATTTATGCATGAATAAATATATAAAATTAGTATGATGATGAAGATGATATGTAGATTATTAATAGATTTTTTTTTCATTCAATCTAAATATATATGGTTTAAATGATGACAAAAAAAAAACACAATTCAAGTTAATATATATTTTTTATTAACTTCAATATCAGATATATACCGCATATTTATTCTATGATATAATTCATATATACTTACATCATATACATCAGATACTATATTATAAGTATAGAAATTATAATATATTTTCTGTACTATTTTTATAACTTTATATATACATAAATATGGTTGTAATAATTTTTTTTAATTTATTTTAATAACACTCTATATATATATATTATATGAAATTGATATACATAGGATATGAAAGAAAGAAAAAAAACATATGCATTTAAACAAAAAAAAAATGATTATATAATTTAAATACTATACATATATACTATACATAAAAGTTGACATATTATATATATTCTTAAATCTTTTATGGAGTATAAAAATTTATTATTTTTATATTCTTTATCTGCATAGTTGAATTCTTGTTCTATATTGTATATTAAAAGTTATTTAAAAAAAAAAACCAGACTTTATGCTAGTGTTCTATAGACAAATAAAAAAAAAAAAAAAGTAAGTAATATAAAATATATATACTGATAAAAAACTTCAACTTTAAAATGAACACGATATTTTTTATTATTTTTATTTTTAAATTAAATCACTAATAAATTGATAAAAAATGATTTTTTTATATTTGAATGACTAACAATAATATAACATTTTGAGCAAAAAAAAATATTGTTGATTATTGTTTATGTATAATATACATTTTTAAGTACGTATATTTTTATACTATTAATATTTTATAGAGGTTTGTACATATTATACATATAAAGTGAAGTAATTTAAAGAGTCATTAAATCTAATTTTATTTTTTTAATTTGATATAAATTATATATATATAAATAAAATATTTAGGATAGAACATTATATATTTATAGATATAGATAAAGATTCAAGTGTAATTGAAAATATATACGGTATACATGTATAGTATATAGTCTCTATCTCTATGCTCATGTATATATATAATTTAATTATTGTAAGATAGGCTTTTGAACGGAATTTTTTTTAATTTTTTTCGAGGAGTCTAATAAAAAATGCAATTTATTATTATTATTATTATTTTATTTATATAATTTGTTTCACATTTATGGAAATTAATTTTTTATATAGGATATAAATCTTGTCTTTGCTATATATTAAATAAATTTATTGTTGTATGACTATTTTTTTATTTCTATTTTTAGTTAATAATATTTAATATTTTTTTTATAGACAAATTTTTTTTTATCAGGATATAAATCTCGTATATTTTTTTGTAAATTAATTTTAAATTAATTTTATATATATATATGTATATTATCTTTGTATATGGGGTGCTTCTCTATAAAGACAGTATCAATATATAGTGATCCTCCGAGGGTGTTTTGACAATAATGGACGAATTAATATAGTCTATTTACAATGTGATTTTTTTTTTCATTTAAGGGTCTTCTAATTCCGTCATATGATATATGGTATTTGATTATTAGAGATACTAAGGATTTTGTTGAATCTTATTGAATTGCAAAGAAATATAAGCCGCGTTCCATTCAATTACCAGGAGTAGGTAAAAGTAGGTAAGAGTAGGTAAGAGTAGGTAAGAGTAAAAAAGAGTAGATGTTTTCTACTGCGAACTACTCTTTGCTATATTACGGAGTAGTTCAGCGTAGAAAAGAGTAGATGCTTATTTCTACTCTTATCTACTCCTACCTATTCCCGGTAATTGAATGGAACGCGGCTATAAATAGCTGCAAATCAAAAAATAGAACAATATATTTTACAGAGGATTTGTGTTTTATTTTTTTAACTCCCAGTAAATGTTATATGTTATGAATATTATTATAGGATATATTTCGTAATAAAATATTTAATAAGAAATGTGATGTTCTTATATTGAAATATATATGATATATACATACCAGGTATATAAATTTAATTAAATCATTTTGTATAGATGGAAAAAATATTTCAACAATTTTTAAATTAATTTCTAATTCTTTCATAATTCGATAATAATAGAAATAATGTATATTATTTTACAATGTGATCTAAAAAGTAGCATATTTATCTTGTGATGATTCTATATATATACAATAAGATAAATTTTAATATTTGAAATTATTCTTATTATTAATTTTTTTTTGTATATTAACAAATTTTATTTCGAGAGTTTTTAATATGCGGTTAATAAAATATATAATATTATATAGACAAAAATAACCCAATTCAATTATGTATTCGATTCGCGTATATTTAATTAAAAATACAAAACACAAATTAATTTTAATAAAGAGGAATTGTTTCATTTTATTTAAATATATACTTATATTAAAATCATAATATTAAATTAATATAAAATATAAATATTAATATTAGTATTAATATAGTTATATATATATTAAAATGTAATTAGATTTCTGTATGTCATGTAATTTTTTTTTTTTTTAAATTAATTCCTTCCAATTAATTTATATATATAAATAAATAAATAATTAATATATATATATATATTTACATAAAAAACAATTAAATAAATTAAAATGTTAACATAAATAATAAATATATATATACATTTCTTTTTATGGTATATTTACTTCAAATAAATAATTATGTGTTCATATATGGTATAATAAATTTTACGCGGTACATAAAATATTTTTATTTTATTTTTTTTAATAAAATTATGTGTATATTAATTAAATATATATAGAAAACATTTAAAACATTTTCATAAAGATATAACGTAAATTTATATATAATTGATTGCGTATATAGCAAAGATTTTATTGTCTCACTTATTTTTCATTTTCTTATATACAATTATACATACCAAAATTTTGACAATTAAATGTATGTATATTATATTTTAAATTTACAAATGTTCAAAAACACATTTATTGTTATTATCATATATATATTATATACGGAAATTTATAACTAAATATATATTTATATATATATATATATATATAGATAGATTAACATAAATTTAACATTTTGTATAATAAGTTATATATAAAAAGTTTCAAAATGGTAAAACACAGACAAAATTTGTTGTCAGTAAGTATATATATGTTGTATATATACAAAACTTCCTAAAATCTTTATTTTAAATTAAGCAGTTATATAAGTATATATAAGTTCGGTTTTATAATGTTTATGTGCATAAAAAACACAGCGTGACTTGTGACAATTAAATATAAAAGGTATTTAGTTTTTATTGTACACCGTACCTGTAATATTTTGTAGGAAAAAAAAGAAGGGATTTACCATTTTTTTTTTTATATTTGCATAAGTCGCGTATTTATGTCTTTTTTGTTTTCCACAAGAAAAAATCCATTTACTTATCATATCATTATTTCTCGCATTATAAAGCTCTAAGAAAATATGTGGTTATAAAACTATATATAGCAATGTTTACGTATATATAGTATAAAGAAATTCCCTATTCAGTTTTCCTGTATTAATTTAAATAGAAACATTTTGAATCATCCGGTTTTTATTGTATGTAAATATACATGTATATATAAAATCATAATGCAATTTTCTAATTTCTATCTTTTGTAAATATAGAAATCTTTTCGTATATCGTATATAAATATATACAACTTTGTGTCTGTTTTGTACTCCATCCATACTATGTTTATTTTTTAACATAAATATTCTTCTTCATATATATAGAATTGTTTCTGTTTATAATGTATATAAAATTGTATTATAATATTCACTGTTGTTCATATTTTATTTATTTATTTATGTATATATGATGAATGAATAATTACATTTACATGAATTTCATATATAGAGATATACAATATTTTATGACATATATAATATTTTAAAGTGAAAAATATAATTAATTAATATAATGTCATTCGTATATTTACAAAAAAATTTATAGAAATAATTTATAATAATAATATAATTTGCATGAATATGGTATATATGTGCACAGTAAAAGAATATATATATATATTATTATAATTGAAAAGAAGAAAGGCAATTGCATAAAAATGTTATTATAAATAAAATAAATGACATTAAAAAAAAATCGGTGTATCTTTACAATTTGTTTAACAAAAATTTTTAGTGTATATTTCAGTTTTTATAAAATATTAAAAGGTAATCATTAATTTTGTATGCATTTTTATTTTTTATATGTAAATATATAATACACAACAAACATGACAAAAGGTTAAATTAAATGCAGATAAATAAATAAATCTTAACTGAATATATTATACAGCGATATTTAATAAAATATTACGTGATATTATTATAATAATTATTATAAGAAATGGAGTTTTATTTTCTACAAATAATATTAATATAATAATTCCGGGATTGAACTGAATCATTATGTAATATTATTTTCACCATTTGACCTCATAAAATAGGTGAATCCATCCATTGTTTCATAATGTTTCCTACGCCAATTGCCACATGTTAATGCCAATTTAAGAATTTACATTTTCTTGGAGCGATCATTACCAGAGCTGTTTTTTGTTCTGGCTGTACTTTATATCATTTCTTTATAACTAAACATTCCAAAGGGAATTTTCTTTAAAAGAAATGATGCTATTCCGGTAGAGTGTTCTTAAAACTCTTGAATTGACTATAATTTAAAAAAAATGATGAACCATTTTCTAATCCCAATATGCGGTAGATCGAATTTGTAATAAATTCTTCTTTTATTCATTATTTTCACTACATAATAATGTACTTTATATCATTTCTGTATAACTAAACATTCCAGGGGAACTTTCTTTAAAAGAAATGATGCTATTCCGGTAGAGCTTTAAGAACTTATAATTGAATTGACTATAATTTAAAAAAAATTATGAACCATTTTCTAATCCCAATATGCGGTAGATCGAATTTGTAATAAATTCTTATTTTATTCATTATTTTCACTACATATAATAACATAATATATATTTATCTAATACTTCCTTCTATAATAATTCATGGTTATTATTATTATTATTATTATAATAGAACATTAGAATATACCATAAAATATACAATCGTATTATGTATAATAACATAATAATATTCTTTTGCCTGATCATGTAGTGATTAGGCATTAAATTAAAACTATATAATAATTCACTATATCATTAAAAATATTTATGTATACTAAATACATAAATAAGAGAAAAACATATTTATTTATAGGAATAAAAACATTGTTTTTGTTTTTTTGTTTTAATATGTCAATATCACGGTACACAAGTAATTTGTCATATTGATTTTAAAAATCTATAAATAAACACACAGGCACACACACATTATTTGAGTAAATAAAGTTTATTTTGTAATATAGAAAACTTCAATAATCGGTTATACATTTTGTATTTTAATATACCGATCATCTGCTGTGGTGTCTTTTATCTATATATATGTTTTGTATACTTTATTTTTCAAATATATGTTTGAACAGTGTATATATACATAAATTGATATGGCAGACGTAAACGTGATATATATAGTTAAAATGAATAACATATATTGAAGAAACAATAAAGATAATATTCGAAATTTTTCCAAATCGCAGGGATGTGTTTGTGTATATAACTATAGATTAGAAAATGGATATCCTTTCTAAACTGATAATAATTCATTAAATAAAATGTATTTATTGTATTTTATACAAAAAGGATATATTATTTGTTTGTTTGAATTAAAAATGTTTAGGTTCATCTCTATATATAATTATATTAAAAGACCCTGCGTTTTTTTTTAGATAATATACGAACAATACCACCCGGTATAAATATAATATATTATACTTTTATATGATTAATACAATATAAAACTATTGGTGGCTTCATTTATAAATATAATAATCCATTGTATATGTGTATACATCCGTATATTATTATATTCTATTAAAAATAACAAAAATATCTATCAATACAATATGACAATAATATATAACATATATACCCAATATATACTATACACGCTTATATGGGTTTCATATATTTTTTTTTTTAAATTCTATATTTACCTTTTCTATTCCTATATGGATGTAACATATATACATTTAATGATTTAATGGAATGAAGGATTTGATACATGCAGTCATAATAATAGAAAACTTTTCAATAAATTATTAATAATCTGTATCTGTATGGTATGAAAATATAATTATCTGTATAAGAAGAAAAGTTTTATAGTTTAAATATTTCATTTACATATACGAAGAGTTTCGATGTTACAAATCGAATTGTTACTTCCATTTTTCATTTCTCATTTCTCATTTAAGTTTAAATGTAGGAGGTTTAATGAAACTAATTACAATAAAATTTTAATATATTTTTTTAAATATGTAAAATATCTTATTTTTATGTATTCCAATGCAATTATATATTTGTTATTTTATTTACATATATGACAAATGACCTGGATAATTTCAATGAGAATGAATTTTTTAACCAAAATAAATACAACCTATATATATGTAAAACTATTTAATCAAACCCTTTATTGTTAACAATGCCTATATATTTGTATATCGAGTATTAATTTTTTGTTTGTTTAAATATACGATATTATATTTTATATTGTATACTTATTGAACAAACGATGGAACCAACCAACATAAAATAAAATCGAAAAATAAAGGAACAAAAAAAAAAAAGAAAAATTCCATTCATTTCATTATTTTATATATTTGTTAACAATTGAATGATGAAAAAATATATTATAATATATTGTTTATTTTACATTCGTTTATGTGTACATATATACTATAGATATATTTATAACATTCAATATTCAATACAAATTTAACAAAAAATAAAATTCTATTGATCTATATAAATAAATATAGTATTGATAGACAGACATATCCAAATGTTATAATAAGAATATAAAATATTTCACATATTCATTGTATTATTTTGTTTATTTCTGTAAGGACTGTGAATTATATTTGAGGGATTTACAATAACTATATGGATTATAACTTATATGGTCTAAGGACATCTAGGCCCGAACTATATAATCTCAAAGCTCTGCTATTAGATTTGACGTTGTGACTTCAAAATTATTGGTCCTTATACGAAGATACCAAAAATTTGATCGATTTGACCACAAATTAACAGTTTTCTATGATTGACAACCAAAATAAAATCAGAAACCAGAAACTACCCTTAAAATGAATTCACATCCCTAATATATAAACATATAAATGATTTAAAAATAGAAATAAATAAGTAAAATAAATGCAACTATATATATATACAAAAGAAAGAATTTATAATATTATATTATATTAAACAACAAACAAAAAAAAAATGGCACGTGAGCTATTTAAATTTAATAATAAATATCGTAATATTTTGTTGGTTTTGTTGTTTTCAAATAAAATAGATTTTTTTTTTTTTGTTTCTGGGGGATGTTAACACAAAATTTTTCCTTTATGATTTGTTATATATATATATATATAGAAAAATACATGCAGACAACGCAACGCAAAGGTAATTGAATATTATATATAGAATTTGATGAAAAGTGAAATGCAATTTATTGAAAGATATATATATAACCAATATAGAATATTTAGAACTATATTATTATAATTCTAATATATGGGGTGAAATTTTTCGACAGATGCATTTTTCTATATAGATTTTCCATATATATGTTTATTCTGTATAAAAATTTTGTTTTTTTTAGTATAAGTACTATATAGAGAAGTAAATGTTTTCAAAATTCTATAATAATTATATAGGTAGGTTTTTTATATTTAACATTTTTTTTTAATAATTCCTCCCACCAAATAGTTTTATTAATTGTAAAAGGTTACGAAAATATTTCTTAAAAACTTTGTATTTTGCAACTATGCGTTAAATTTATATCAGAAAATAACAGAAAAATGTGTTTCATGTCTTCAGTTAGGATTGAAACATGAATGACCTCAAAAAATCTTCATGTATATTGATTTTTTTTATGTTGAAAAATACTCAAATATTAATTACGTGTATATTTTGAAAATATATTAATGATTAGTATACCATTATTTATTTAAACAATCTCAATTTGTATCTCATTCTTTCCAAAAAAAACAATATACAGAATAAATTTCTTCTTTTACTAATATTATTGTAATACATTTTTCGACTATACTTCAATTTATACATAATGAAAATTTTTACTTTTCAAATTATTATTTAAGTATGCAAATGTATATATATTTATTAAGTATTAAAATTTTGTTAAGTATTAAAATTATACACCCACGCCACGCCACATCACACATTATACTTTAAAATTCATTAAAATTTTAATAATATTTGAAATTTTCTTTTGTTACAAAACAAAATAATTAGACCTCTTATAATATAAAATAATTTAGGCAAATTGGAGTGTGTATGTTTTTCTATATACATATATATATATATATATACTAATTCTAATAAGTATATATTGTATATATTATATATATATAATTAAAATCAATTACCGCATGTATTAAAAACATACATTCCAAATGTATATATTTGTATACTTAAAACTGAACTGAAGGGTGTTAAATTGTGAACATAAACATTTCACAAAATCATGTATTTAATATTTTAAATGTTGTTTATATTTTGTGAAAATTTATATAATTTTATTTAATGAATGGTTAGATATACTATTCGTATATTCGTATACGTACAACGATTTGAAACGAAAAACATTACATTACATTAATTTTATGTATATAAATATGTTTAGTATGTGTTATATATACCGCAATATATACCTAATGCATGCATATATATAGAAATGGATTTATGATTTTTATTTGAAGGTTTCATGTTACAAACATTTACTAATTTTTATTTCTAAATAACAAAATATCCATATATAATTTTAATTTAATTGTTTTTTTTGTGTTACACATCGTAAAACATGAACCCTATAGTATATATACAAAAATAAAAAAAAAATTCATAATGATTTCTAAATCTTTTGCGCATATATCCTTTAAAAATATATTATATAGGCATATATACATATTCAAAAGTCGCATATAAAATCTATATGTATATATATTTATATACAATAAAAATGTCACATAGGATTTATGTAGATTTCAATGAGGATCTATATGCATAAGCATACACATTTATAAATAATAAATTGTTTAAAGCTGCTATAAATAAAATTACACCCTCTTAAGGATTTTACAAGAAAAAAATAAATAATCAATATAATCGTCATCAAAGTCAATATAATAAATAATACAAAAATAATAAGTACATATATATGGAATTTTAAACCCTTTGAAATAAGTCTGTGTATATGCATAACTTTATAGCTCGTTATATATTAAACATATATAATATATAAAGGATACTTGCTATATATAGCGGTTTTCATTTTTCTTTTTGTATAAATAAATCCGCAGCACTTGTTTTAAAAAAAAAAAAATTCAACTTGTTTGACTTTATTATAAATTCAAGATCAAATTCAAAGGATTTAAATTACTTTTTCCAATGTAAAGTTTTCCTTTTTTTTTTTTTTTGTTGGATTTTACATTGATGTCTATCGTAGGTAAAAAAAATATAGTGTAGATTATATTATATTTTTGCTTTTTGAAATAAATTAATATAATGATGAACGATGGGGGACGATAGAGATATTTATTTAGAAGGGGGTAAAAGGAAAGTAATAATAAGGAACACACGTTTTTTTTATATGTATATGGACTTTATTTTTTAAAATTAATCTAATTAAATAACAAATTTTTTTTTAATATGATTTGTAAATACTTATTAGTAAGTGTAGTAAATAAAAAATAACTGACTTTTTACGATTTATATATATATGTTTAATCCAATTTTATACGGTCAAATTATTTTCAGTTTATTGATGAAGTCCCTATAATATTTATGAAGTTTGTTTATTGTAAATTTTAGAATGAGATTTTATCATTCTTTTACTGGAATTAACAGATATTTTTTATTTTTGTACACACAGACATCATTTCTCTTAATCACCCTTAACAATTCCCTGAGGTCCTCATTATGTTATATAATCGCTATTATATACAATCCTTTGTACTGGGCAAAAAATAGATTAGAATGGAGATGATTAAGATAAAAAAAAAATCAATGATAAATCTAAATATATAAATATTACACTACGTTTGTTTGCCAATTTAAAAATCTGATGTAATTTTATAAATATTATTTTTATAAAATAAATAACCGCATCTATATATTATATAAATATATTAACGCATAAACTTTACTCGCAATTTTTTTTTTGTTTGTTATCTTTTTTTGTCATCAAATTGTTTAATAAAAAACCTGATGTTTTTTTTTTTCTTTTACTTTATAAGATTTGAAAAAACAAAAATGGTAAAATTTAAAGTGATTTAAAACGTAAAGTAATTTGTATAATTAAAAAAAAATTGATATTTTAAAGTGATTTCCTTTCAAAAAAAAAAAAAAATAAAAATATGTTAATTAAATAAATGATTTAAATTGCTTTTAAAATACTTATATGCGAACGCATTTAAGAAAAGATTATTATTGACTTTCTTTTGACATTATTTTATTTTTTTTCATACAAATCAATATGTACTTTAATGTGCAAATAATATTGATTTTTTATTTTGTTATTGAATGATTGTCAATAATGGTGTGTATATATAATATGCAAATTTTTGTATTTGTTCATATATTAAGTCATTCTCTTATTCCTTTATTTAATGAATTTTAGTTTTGGTTATTTAGATTAAAACAATTAATATTTGTTTCAATTATAGTATATTAATTTTTTCTTGTAAATATCAATATATCAAAATGATAAACATCCGCAAATTTGTATAAGATTTGTTTATTTTATTTTTAAATATTGTTATTAAATCATATTTATTTAATGTTTATTACCTACTGTATTACTTGTTTTTATTGGATTTGTATATTTTTTTTGGTTGAGATCAAATTTTATTGGGTATTTACACACTCAACTATTTACAGAACAAACATGAATATTTGAACAGTGATTTATAGTTTCAATATTTGTATGGTAATATTTTGTATAGGTTAATTTACATTTGATATATTTTTTGTGTAGTTCAATAAGTTAAGGTGTGATATGATTTTGTAAATCCCACACTTTTGGAAAATGGAATATATATTTGGAACAAATTATTTCATTTTTATGCCTGTATCTTTCAGAATATCCTATCGTTATCAGGAGATATTTTATTATACTAAATTTCACAGTATTCCTTCAGTTATAAACTGAAAAATTATTCAATTTAAAGATGATGTAAAATAATAAGAATTAAGATTTAATCTATATATTAATTATGAAAAAAAAAACTTTAAAATATATCAAAAAAAGTCGCCGCAAAAGCATCACACACAATATACAAATTTATTTTGTGTGCAGTTAAAGAAGAACCACGTAACCGAAAAATAACAAATAAATTTTAATATATCATGAATAATATTTATTTCATTTCATATGCACAGTAAAATTCATTAATCAATCTTTTATTTTTTTGGTTATGTATAGGTATATATAATAATATATTATTTAAATTCATTTTCTTTTCATTTATATATTATATAAATACCTATATACAATACATCCATCGTTAAATAAATTAATGATCTTCGTCTACATACAGCAAAATTTATATATATATATACATAAATCATATTATTATTTGTGTTCGTTTTGCTCATAATAAGGTTTATGTACTCTTTCACCCAATCTATATAATATTTTCCATGGAAATTCACTGTGCATAACAAAATTCCTTTACAATTATAGATCTTAAATATTTTTAATATATAAATATAAGTAAAGTATACTAATTAAAATTTATAATGATTACAAATTTTCTATATGAAATTTCATTTAAGACACTATATACATATAAGAAAACAAACCATAGACAAAAGAAGATTATAAAAGGGATGAAAGAAACATTCTTCAAAATATTAATAATTTTTCTTATATATATACTGAAATACAAACTATTATGTATAAATTCAAATACTATATATAGAGTATTTTTTTGAGAATAGACATTTTATTATTATATCTGTCGATGATGAATGAATGTATATATATCAAATAATATAATAGTATTCAAATGTATGCATTATGTTTTGAAAATGTTCTATAGCAGTCAATGATATTCATTACCGAACATATTTGTTATTGTTGATTGTTGATCTTATATGACAGTCGACAAATACCGCAAAATTTAAAAGTGAATATATTAAACTTTTTAGATTGTTATATTATGCTTTTGTGTATATACATATATTTAAACGAATTGTAATTAATCATTATCTGTTTATTATACCAAATTTATTTCCTGTTAAAATTCCTTTTTAAACATATATAACTAAAAGATTTCCAAGTATCCTTTATTCAAATTTCATTTTACAGATAAATAATCCGAATTCCGCGAATTACTATCAAAGATCTATAAGATCATTTTAGTTTTTGGTTGGCCATAAAACAGCTCAGCAAATTCATTGTACAATTCCCAGAAATATTTTCAATGTATTGTAATAATTTAAACATCCTGTTTCGAAATACTTTTTATATATATATATAGATAAATAGGAAAAGTTCTAAATGAAATTCTTCCTATATATATACATTTTTGTTTTTCTTTCAATTTCAACACACAAAAAAAAACAACAATATGCTATGCCATCAATATATAATATATTAAACTAAAATCTGTTAAAATATATTTGTATTGAATGAATAAATTCGTATAAATATTCTTTACTATAAAGCAAATATATTATACCATAATAAAAAATAAAAGAAATAATATAGTTTTTCATATCTTTTATAAATATAGTACATATGAGAATTGAAAAATGCTGATGTTAAAAATTTTGTATAATTTTTTGATGGGGTTAACATTATTTTTGTACATATACATTTTCATTTAATATACATAATGTATAGGGATTATTAATTAAATAAAATTATAATAATTGTGTTTTTCTATTATATATTCAATATTCAGTATAAGTGTATAATTGAATATATTATATCTTTTCAACATTGGTTTCACCCTTATTATTTACTATCTGTGGGGTTTGGCATTGGAATTATCTACAAATCGTACATTTGTTGCCAAAGTATAGCAAACTCCGTTTAAGACTATATAGAGTTTAGGACTGATCGACGCCACGTTCTTTTAAAATTCTGAAAAACCCATATATTATATATAAATACATAAACAATTTTAAACATATTGATAGATTTAGGATATCAAATCAAAGTTATATAATAAAGATAATAATAATAATAATTCGAAAAATTGATTTGATTTGATTTGATTTGTATTATTATTTTTTTATTGTTATAAAATACATAATATAAATAATTTTGATTTTTCACAATTTTCAATTTCATTTTTCTTCTTCATTCATTTTATATAGCTGTTATTTATATATAAATAACCATCATTATATTTATTTATATATTTTATGGACTAAAAAAAAAAAAGGAAATCCTTATGTCAATCAAATTATACTAACAATATAAGTATGTATATGTATATTGGAAACATTTATTTGTAAAACATCAATATATAAAAAAAAAAAAAATAAAAATATAAAAGCAGCAGAGCTTTGCATTAACTCTTTAAATATACAATATACATAGATATATTTATTTGGATTTGTGTTCGTATATATAGTTATATAGAATTAATCTCATTTGTTTTGTACAATATATATGTATAGATAAAATTCAATAAAAATAAAATAAATATTAACAACAAACCGATATTTAACAATCATCAATGCATTGATGTTTATTGAATTTGATTTTTTGTTTTTTTTAAAAAAGATATTTGAACAAAAAATTCGGTCAATATAAATGTATTTCAAATGCCTTAAATAAGTTAACATGAATGACTTATATACCGCGTTGTCATTTTCCCAATTGTTTCTTCTGGCAATGATTTAAATGATACATAATTAGAAATTTTTAATAACCTAGATAAGAGAGTATATGTATATTTTTAAAAGAAAATGTTCATGAAATTTAGAATTTTCTGTGTGGGTTTTTTTTTATTGAATAAAAAATTTTCATTTTAATAAAGTTGATTTTTTTTTTTTTTAAAGAAAATACAAAATATATGTCATCGTAACATATTCTATAAATTATTTTGTTTCTTTCTTTACTTTATATATACAATATTTCGCAGTGATGATATATTAAATACTCTTTGTACGATATATATAAAATATAATAGATAAATAATATTTAACTTGATATGAAAAATTTTAACAAGCCCATAGGCAACATTTTATTTTTTATACACATTCATATATATATATATACAAGTGTTATAATAACATATATATATTATTATAACAATACAATTTATATAACAAAATTTCCTTTGATAAACTTATTGTTGTGATCGCATATTATTTCTGATTTATTTATGTTGTTATATATAGTGATATTGTTTTTGTGCGAGTATCCGCATTGTATTTATATTTTGTATGTTCTTGAATCTTGTTATATTTTCCCAAGTATTTTTTTCCCCCTCTTCTATGTATATATTATACATATAATGTGTAAAAACCACATGATAAAAACTCTTTTTCCTTTATTTTCTTTTCCACATTCATTCAGTGATAGTAGTACATGTGTTTAGTCTATATATATATGGACATAAATAAATATATATATGTATATATTAGAATGGTTTTATATAAATATACATATAGTACCATGTACGTCGTCTTGTCTTATTTTATTATGTGCACAAATATGAAATAACAAAAAAATAAAAATGTACATCCATTGTATGGCATTTTGTGTCAAATATATTATTATTTTATATGTGTTTTTCCTTTAAGTTAAAAAGGATATTATATGAAAATTATATTATATATGTACATATATGTACGTACGTTTATAATATAAATCATTACATATATAATATATAGCAACTATATATAGATGAGATGTCTTTCCTTATATCAAGATAGATATCTATATATTATAAAATTGTTATAATATAATATACATTATATTATGGATAGATAAACTTTCTTTATGACATAATGGAGACAGTTTTGATATGGCAAATTGTTTGTAAAACTTTATAATATGTGGCGATACGGCGATGAAGATGAGAAAAGAGCATGGAAAAGAAAAAAAAAAGGATGTATAAAAAAAAAAATAATGCATATAATAGAGAATAAAAAAAAAATTTTTTTTACTATTGATATATGTATGTATATAGATAATAATGTCCATAAGTAATTTGGAAAGTTTCGCCGCATAATTAATTGAAATTTATTTTTTTTACATTATTTGTTTGAAAAATAAAAAAAAAAACTATCATCACTAATCAACAGATCTTCAATAGTTTTATACATATAAATAAATTTCATTTTTATATGGTTTTTTTTTGCTGATGAGTGGTTTTGCCAATAAGTCATGATGTTATATGATATCGAACAGAAAATGAACGTTAATTAACCAAAATCCTTTAAAGAGTAAAACGAAATAGTTAAAATGTGATTACGCAGAGGACATATATTAAGTCTATTCAATGATTTTAACCTTTAGACAATATTTTCAATTAAAATGATTTGAAAAAAAATTCTCAATGGTTTTGAATTTCCCAACTGTGGTGAAAGAAAACTTTTTTTTTCCAACAACAGCCACTCCAGTATAAAAAAAAAGCAAAACCTTCTATAAACTATGAATATAAATAAATTCTCGAGAATATAAAAATTATATATTTGGTGATATTCATATTCATATTCAAATACATAATTTTTTTATGTAAAGTATATTTATTTATATACGACCTATGTATAACAAATGTAATATATATGTAATGAATGTAAATTTCTGAAAACCTCTAACATTATATTATTGTACACACAGCCGTCGAATGATGGTGTTTCATAGCCGCATATATATAAATTTTTATTTTATTTTTGCTATATAAAAACCATTAGATTTTCATGATTTAATTTTATTTGATATCATTTACATATTTCTGTTTTGCTTTTTTTTCTTCTTTAATTTTTAAACTTAATGACGTTATCTTAATGTGAATATTATATTATATATTATTGTGTATATAAATACGAAATAATTTAAGGATTTATTTTAATGGCATGGTATATATAATATATACCATATATATAATACCTATTTTTATTTTCCTTTTTTCTTTTTTTTTGTCATTTAATCAAATTAATTTAATGTAAAAAGTAAATAAACATATTTCCTATTTTTTATTTTTATTTTGAAGTATAAATATTTGATATACACACGAATGGTATGGGTGTTATCGCGCACAGTTATACATGATGATAGAGCATATGTGAAGGTATATATATATATATAATTGCACTTTAGTAAAAACGTATTTCTATATATATACTATGTAGAAATTACACAATTATTTCGTATATATTTTTTTTTATTTTATTGTATAATGTGACTTTATTATTGCTCTATACACGTCTATATATATTTATATTATTTGTTTATTCATATGTATATCAATAATCCGTATATATTATGGTTGTTTATATAAATATATATATATATATATATATATATATAAAAAGTTCATTGAACATATTAATGATGCGACGAACAAATGTGTATATTATATATATATATATATATGTGATGTGATGTATTAAAATATAAAATAAAAATTAAAGTGAGGTACACACGAACGCACGACGATGAATGATAAAATATATAATAAGGGCTCATGCAAAACAAAACAAAAAATTGAAATGGAATGAAATAAAATAACATAAAAAAAAATAAATAAAAATAAATTGTATAAAGGGGATATATAGAACTACTATACGTATATGCATATTTGTACAATATTTTCTGAAATATATTTAGAAAAAATAAATTTTCCATATGTGAATAAAAATAAAAAAAAAACAAACCACCGTATATACATAAATATGTATACTATACTTTTATCTTTGGTATGAGGGGTGAAAAGTTATTTATACAATATATATATATATATATGATGATAGCCGTCGGAATAATCTACCTATATTATATAGACATATATATAAAATTAATATATTTATTTCTTCTCTGCATACATTATTTGAATAATATTAAAAAAAAAAAAAAAGATTACAGTGACGGCGATATCTCATAACATAGAATTCAATTAAACCAAAATAAATCTAAAGAATCGCAAAATATATAGTAAAAAGGATTAAAGTGAGAAAAAAAAGGATAAAAGGTTAAAAAACTAGTAACGAATAGAATTAAAGGAAATATTTTATCAAGATCCATTAAGAAAAGTTCAAGAGTTTGTGAAATTTGTATTTTTAATATATCCTCGTAGTGTAGTTGACAAATCAAGTCAAGGAATGAAAATTTGATCGAGTTATGAGTCTGGTCATCTTTAAAAGTGTTTAAATTATTATTTCCAGCATAAATAATATATACAAAACATAAATATAAATCTTTAATCATACAAATATTATTTAAGAGTTTAACGCAGTATATATAATCCTAATTTTAAACAAAATATGAATTGTATAATTTAATAACATAATCATCTAATTGTATATCTGTCTGTATATATATATATAAATATATAAAGAGTTATTATAGAGTTATAGTGTAAAATAAACTAAATAAATTATATTATTTAGTTAGGAGTCAAAGTAAATATTATACCTTTGTTATACGAGTATACATAAACAATATATAGAAAATTGTATCTAATTTAAATATTAAAATAATAAAAAAAAAAATTCAAAAAGGTAAATACACAAAATACATTATATATATATTTTTCTGTGTACATTTCAAAAGGGAATTCTGTGTGTGATGTAACATTTATATATATATAACATTAAATTGTGTGTTATGGTAAAGAAAACATGAAATAAATATTTTATGCAATAATATTATATATATATATAAGATAGAGTACCACCACTGTCATTTTCATATGCGTATATATTTAACTATAGCAAATGTATAATTTTATATATATATATATATACACATTATATATCTATGTACTTACATCATTTATAAAACATGTTAATATGAATGTATTTATGTATATATAAAATATTAAGATACACGCAGATATATGGTACATTTAGTATATGTATGTATATCCTAATATATTTATATGATATTATATATATATAGGATATGTGCCGAATAGATGGATGGTTTAATAATATTTATGTGTATAATCTTTTCTCGAAAAACTTCCCCCAAGCGATTCAAAAACTCATTTTTATATATATATATTATATATACAATTTATGTATTTAGTTATATATGAGTTTTTTTTTTTTATTATCTATATGTATGTATATATAAACAAACACACAATATAATATATAAAACTGCGAATATGTATAAAATAAATATTATGAAAAAAATAAAGGTATATAAAAACATACATGTATATATTTAAGGTTTACAAAGGTAGAAAATTTATTAAGTATTTTTTGTGTAATTAAAATATGTACAATATAATACAGAAAAAAGGTGGATACAAATTTTATTCTATATACATTTTGCGTTGATGTAATATAATTTTTAAGGATCACATAAATATATATATATATAGACATTTACATTTTAATTAACATCTCATATATACACATTTTTATTTAAACTTTTTATTACAATATAAAAAAATAAAAAAAAAGATGATTTTTCTACAGGTATAATAAAATATTTATACATATTTATTATGAATATTACCTTCTATCCTATGTATATATACGATCAAAAAATTGGTCAACTATAAATGTAAAATATTTCAAGCGCAAATAATGTTGTAATTTTTTATGATTTTCAAATTTAGTTTAAGTATATAATATTCTGTGGTGTAAATGTTAAAAATGCCAACCTAAAATTCTAACGAAATTTTGGGGTCGTGGGTTCGAATCCTACTGAATGCATAAAATATGTTTTGTGTTTTCGGTTATTTTTCGAATCTGAATTTTAACACAGAGTTGTATTTTCCGCTTGCGGTTGGTAGTACGGCTAATTACCGACACCGTAAAAGCCACAAATTAAGTAACTAATAACAGAAGGCTGTTGTTGGACGCTAAAACCAGATTGTTGGTTGTATAGCGAAAAATTAATTTTATTTATTATATAATATTGAACTGAGGGTATTGTTTTTTGTTTTTATCGCTATAATATATAGTATAATATTTTTATTTCCTTATATCCTTTTTTTATTTCTTTATTTAAAATATTTTTCATATATTTATATAAAGTATTATAGAAAATATTTTTATGACGTATTTGATACTCATATGTATATGAGATAAACAACAATAATCGTATATCCTTTTTATATGATAAAAAATAATTCAATGAAATTTACCTTTTATTATACCTATAAAATTAAAAATATGTGTCGATATACGCAAAAATATATATGATACATACCTATAGAAAGATGATGCAAATATGATCACGATCGCACGCACACACATGAAAATAAAATATAAAAAATGAAATATTTAATAAAAATAATATACTAAAAAAAATAAATATAATGTTTAATAACCATATAAAATATATAATTTATATATAAAGAATTTAAATAATAGATGTTAAAAATTTTGCAGTATATAAAGTTTACGTTTTAAAGAAAACATTTTTCCAATGAAAAACAAAAAAAAAAAAAGTAAACGTACAAGACATTACAAAAGAAAACCAACTCGAAAAAATGTATTTATTTATTTATTTATTTATTTCTATCAAACCGAATCAACAAATTTTCAATTTTATTTTTTACATCAATGTTTATATAAATTTATGGAGTATATACACATTTAATATACCATTTTTTTTTATCTTTATTTATTTATTTATATATATACGGTGGATAGATATATTTATAAAATGTCAGGCAACATAAAATTTATTTATATAATATACATTTATATTTATAAGTTTTTCTTTACAGTGTGATAGTTATAAATCACCCGTATTTTCCGGAGTTTGCCATTTTCCATCAAACCTTTTAAAATTTCAAACAAATTGATTGAGATATTTTTAAGAATCCTCTGCGAATGTCAAGAGGTATACAATTTTAACAGGTCCTATATCCGAAATTTCACGAATATAACTCTTAAATTCTTTGACTCAAAATTATCGTTGATCGAAATACCGATAAAGTACTTTAAGTTCTAAAGGATATACTCCTTTAGATTCTATATAGACATCAAAGGTATGACGTCGGGATTATTCCGAGCAATCACACTGTATAAATATAAATTTATAAATAACCATATAGCAAAAATATATTGTAAGTATAAAATATGGTTATATATGGATGAAAATCTAAATGGAAGAGATATACCACGAAACGATATAAGTTATATGAATATATATATATATATATATAGGCAAAAAGATATATATCCTTTGTCGTTTAGCAGAGCGCATATATGATAAATAACGATTTATATATATATTTAGTGCGATAGACGACGACGACAACGACATTGGTATAATGATGTTTATATGGTGTGTGGTGTGGTGTTTTTAAAGACAATTTTCAGCAAAAAAAAAATATTTATGATGTTTTTTTTTTTTTTTGTATCACACATATGATTTTAAAGTGTGTGACATTAAATCGTTATAAGTATTTTCATTTTTAAGTTCATTTTTATAATGTTAAATGTGAAAATAATAAAAATATTATAAATATAATCAACCAACACACAAATATAGATGAAAGAAAAACATTGATCTTATTGTTCCTTTTTTTTTTTTTTTTTACTTGCGGATTTATAAAAATATAAATTTGTTGAGTTGTTTGTCTGCTGATGTCTATCATAATAAGCATTTAAAATGTAAAATTTTTATGTATAGTTATATATAAAAATATACACGACTGTAAATATATAATTTTGCTGAATGTAACAAAGTTCTAATATATATATATTCATAAAATATGTATATAGTGTATATAACTTTTTAATATTAATTTTTCACAATTTTTATATTTCTTTTTCATTTATTTTTTTTCATTTTGTTATACTATAAAACATAAAAGAATAAGTTTAAATATAAAGAAAATCGTTTCTATATATTATGTATAATATATACAAATATGATTTTACAAAAGATTTATATATACACATATATAAATTGCGATATTGTGCTTATATTGCTTTTTATAAAGTACATGTATATATATATATTTATAGTAATTGTTATTTATTATCTTTTTTAATACTATAAAATATTGTTAAATACAAATATTATGTTATATATACATAAAGTGAGATTAATTTCATTGTATATAATATCATGTATATATATATATATATACATCACAAGCAGATAAATATTTTATTTGTAATTAAAAATAAACTATATATAATTTAAAATAGCTTTGAACTTGCTACATGAAATAAGATATATATATATATATATATATATTCACATATTTATATATGCATGTTGTTCAATCATCTATTTTTAAAACATCTGCTATATAAAACATGCAATATTTTCTTTATATATTATATAGTGATATTGTTTTTGTGATGTTTTATGTATCATATAACTATATATAAATATTATATGTAATTTATATATAGTTTTAAGAATTATAAATCTATAAAAATGACAAAATATTTACGTTTTAAAAATATAAAATTGCGGTTATACACTAATTAAAATTAATTTAAATTACATTATTTGGTCGGTTTGGTTTTAGATTAGTATATAATATATTAATTATCGTGTGTTTTCTTTTTGTGTTTGTGTGCGGGCATGTGATTATTTTAGATGATATATTAATTTAATATATTAGCAATTATGGATTGTTTTAATATGTTAAATTAATATATACACATTACACACATAGTTTTAAGAATAATTTCTATATACGAAGAGTAAAATAGTATTAGGGAAATTATCTAAAAGATACAAAATTATTTTTCATCAAAGGAAATCAAAATTTTGATATACAATTCAGATTTCCATGAATAAACTTGCGACTTATCTGCGTTGACATCAAATTAATTTCGTATTTATAAATTTAAAAAGATTTAATAATAAATTAATTCTTCATAGTATAGAACACACATGGATAGATATACTTTTTAAAGATTTTCAACAAATAAAAAACTATACAATGAGATATATATTCTAATTTATACAACACGTCAACACATGTCATGATGATGAAATGCATATCATCAACAACACATCATCATCCGTAACCAACAAAACCTCTATTATATTATTTTTCTTTTTTTTTTTGGTAACAAACAAAAACTAAATGTTTCTAACAACAAATACTTTCTAACAAAAAAAAAAATATATATAAAAATTACTTTAAACAATTTTTTCTCATAATACAATACAAAAATAAAAGTCTTTAAATATTAAAAAAAAAATATAATTATAACTATATATATATAAATATATTAGAAATTATACTTGGTATAATGTTATTACAACATTTACATTTCATTTCATTTCACACATACTCACACAAAGAAAATATAAGAATGTAAAAGAAAAATAAAAGTAAATACATAAAGTAAATCAACAGATATTTTTTTTTTGGTTCTATAAAAACATTTTGTTAAAAATTATGTTTACAACATATTAAAAATATTTTATTTACTTTATACTAAATATACACTAATAAATAATGTATAATATACATAGATTATAAAAATGAAAATATAAATATATATAAAAATAATATATTCATAAAGGTAATGTTATTATTATTATTATTATTATTATTATATATATATATATATATATACATAAAGACTGATGATGACAATATTAAAATAAGATATATCCTGTGATGGATATATAATATATATGTACAATATTCTTCCTCTGAATTGTTATATATATAGAGAGAAAATCTATTCTTTTGCAAAATAACCTAATCTATATATGTACCTTACGTGTAATATAAAACACTAATGCCGTATACAATATAAATATAAAAACAGATATCAAAAAGTACAAAGTAAGTGCTAGGTACATATATTGCGAAAGAAAAAAAAATGTAAACAACACAAATATATGAATGTTTGAAAAAATACAAACAAAAAAAGAAAATTTCAAAATGATACCTTAAGGGAATTTAATTTTTCTATTCTATTTTTTTTTTTCAGTTGTGTATTTCCACTTTATTTTTTTATTTTTTTTTTTTTTTGGAACATTGCATTGAAGAATTTATATATATTTTTTGTGTTTTTAATATAGAGTATTTTTCTATATACCATATATTTATGTAGATATTTCATATATAAAGTATTTTATTTATATGTATAGTTAGTTACAGCAGCATCAACAGAGAAAAAGTTCAATTTCCTTAAAAAAAAATAACGAAAGAAAATGTAAATATAATAAAATATAATACGTTATAGTATTTTATATATATATATTAGGTTGTCTAAAAAGTATTGATAATTTTTTTTACAAAATTCAAACGATTTTTTTATATATTTCAAATGAACTTTATTAAACCAAATATGCGCCGTTTTGATCGATGACCCTTTGCCATTTTTCTGGTAAAGACATTATCCCATCACTGTAGAACTTCTGTGTTTTCTGGGCAAAAAACTGATCCAAGTGCATTTTGCAGTCCCAGTCTGCGGAATTTAATTTTAAACCATTAAGGGAGTTCTACAGAGACCGGAATAAATGATAATCTGAAGGTGCAAGGTCCGGGCTATATGGTGGATGCATTAAAACTTCCCAGCCAAACTCTCTCAGTTTCTGCCGAGTCATCAAAGATGTGTGTGGTCTGGCGTTGTCATGATGGAACACAACACCCTTTCGATTGACTAATTCTGGACGTTTTTTTTTAATCTCGTGCTTCAATCTTGTTAATTGTTGACAATAGAGATCGGAATCAATGGTTTAACCGGGTGCTAGTAATTCATAATGAACGATTCCTTTCCAATCCCACCGAAACGGACAGCATTACCTTTCTTGGTGTTAATCCAGGTTTTGCTACTGTTTTAGGAGCTTCACCCTTCTTGGACCACGATCTTTTTCGTACATTATTATCGTATGTGATCCATTTTTCATCACCTGTAATCATTCGCTTTAAAAATGACCCGATTTCGTTCCTTTTAAACAGCGTTTCGCAAATGGAAATTCGGTTCATTAAATTGTTTTGTGTTAATTCATGTGGTACCCAAACATCGAGCTTTTTCTTGTATCCAGCCTTTGTCTTGGTTGGTTTAAAACTATTTGGTGATGGATGTTTAGTTCTTTAGCGATATCATGACTGCTTACGTGCCGATTTTCTTCAATTTTTGATATGATTTCATCGACTTTTTCAGTGATTGGTCGACCAGAACGAGGTGCATCTTTGACATCAAAATTACCGGAACGAAATCGTGCAAACCATCTATAGGCTGTTAATTTTGATAAAGTTCCTTCACCGTAAACTGCACAAATTTGTTCATGTGCCTGCGTTGCATTTTCACCTTTTTCATAATAAAATTGTAAAATGTATCGAATTTTTTCACTAATTTCGCTCATCTTTAATGCACTACAACTTTTAAATGACTAAACAAATTTAATTTTTTTTTTTTTTTTTTTTATCTACGAAATGTAATCTTTCGAACATATGTTAGTGTTACCTGATCAGATTAGTACTACTTGAAATATTCAATTATAATGACATCTATTTATAAAAATTATCAATACTTTTTCGACAACCTTATATGGAATATATATAGAAGAATAGAAACATGGTCTTTCTTTTCATGAATATAGATATATTGCACAATTTCACAATTTTTTTTTGTTTTTGTACATATGTTCTATGTATATATGAGAAAAGAAAAATACAGATTTATTTTATATAAATATAATATATTTTCCCAAAAAAAATATATATAAGTACTATAATATATCATTTATATATATATTGCACACAGTTAGAAATATATTTGAAATGAAAAATCTGGATATATATAGAAAATACAAACGTCTATATAAATAAATATAAAAAAAATTCACAAAAAACAAAAGGAAACGCTTCTTTTTCATTTTTCGTTCGTTCTATATGTCTCTTCTAAATTTTTATGCTAGAGGGTACTTTTAAATTATTCTAATCAAAATCAAATATATTTGTATAAATTATTTATAGTATAATATAAAGTAGGAGGTTTTTTTATATTTATATATATATATAATAATATATTTTTAACAAAAATGTTTCTATTTAGCTTGTGGGCTTCTTATTTTTTTGTTTTTTTTTCTCCATTTTACTATAAATGCTGCTATATAAATGCAGAATGGCACCTAATTTTTTAATATAATTTTGATCAAATAACAAAATTAACAAATTACTAAATTTGATTTATATTCTGTATTTATTTTTTTTTATATAATAATTTAGGTTATCTTATAAAAGAAATCAAAAAAGAAAATATTAATGATCATTTTATAAATAACTTTCTTATATACCGCAATGATATTGGAAATATTATTGTTATTGGGAATATTAATTATGGATGGGGGTTTGTACATATACATTTAGATGTTTTTAAGTCAATTATTAGTTTAACGCAAATTATCATAAAGCTGAATATCCAATAATTGAATTTAATAATACTTTATTATACAGAATAAAAAAAAAATCATTATGTATAAATTCAAAATAGTTCAAATATAATCGTAAAAAAAAGTCTATATTTTCTATATGCGAATAAGGCCAAAAAATAATTAACTATAATGCGGTTTCTAATTCAAAAAATAAATATATAGAAAAGAAACCAAAAAAAAAAGAAAAATATAGTAAATTTATGATTTAATATAAAATAAAATATTTAAGTAAATATAGACCAAAATAAAAAAAAAAAAATGTCCCATATATATTCAACAAAAAAAATAATGCTAATGATAATGATAAAGTAATTTTTCTTATATACATATGATTATATATATGTAAGAAGGTGCGTGTGACTTTATATATAGTTATATAGCAGTTTTTGGTTATTATGTATATATATACATTAATATTTTATATGCAAGTCACGCATTTATTAGCTTAATATATACATACATGTATGATTTTCTAAAAATAAATATGAAAATATACGCACAAGACTATATATATATATATATATGTATAAATGTTTTTTGAAATAGAAAAAGAGATTATCTTAGATTTGGTTTTTATTTTTATTTTTTCTATTCGTTTATTTAGTATATAATTTCTGTATATTTATAAATATAAGAAAAAATTCTTTATTTTTTCCCTATATTTATATGTATATTTTCCTATAATATACTCTGCTACTTAATCATTATTTGATGATATTACGATTATTTAAAGATATTATCCATTTATGATTGATATATATTATGTGAACTGTGAAGGAAGATTTAATTTCTCTATATATAAATGAAAAATATATATAAACGTTCTTTTCTATGTAAGCATTTAAGTGAAATAAATGTAATAATAGTGTTTTTTTCTTCTTTTTCTCTCCTAAATAATTTACTTAAAAATAAATTGCAAATCACCAATTCCATAAATATTTGCCGGGAATTATATTAATTTTTGAACGGTATCTTCCAAATCGATAAATTTTGTTAAAATATAATTGTGTATTTACATGTAAGATTTTCAAGATAAATTGACTATTGATTTTGAATTAATTATATCCTAATTAAAAAAATTTTGTATTATCTGAATCTGTATATATACTGTATATCTATATATTTTTGACATTAATTATGAATTATGTAAATACAATGCTCGTTATAAATATTTATTTAATATGTGTCCCTTTTTTTATGTATATAATCCTTTTTTGATTTGACTAATTTATATTTAATCATGAAAACAAAATCAATTATGTAGAAAAACCAAAATAAATCCATTTTTTTTTGTCTAAAAATATAAATAAAAATCATCATTAGGGGATTTATTTTTAAAAACCTATATATATATATATGATATACGATCAACAGAACCATGAAACGCGTATATATACAATTTATAATTTTTAAATTCTAGATTATTTTAAACATATTGCATTTCAATTTTAATATATGTATATACACGAGGATATATCAATGAATGAGTGTATATATTTATTTTGAAGAGAAATTATACTTTAAAAATATACAACAATTTTTGTATTTTACATTATTAAAAAAGGGATCTAATGAAAATGAAAAATGATATATTAAAATATTTTGTTTGTCAGATTTTTATTGCATTTTATATACCATTATAGTATATATATATAATGAAACAAACAGAAAAAATAAATAAATAAACATCATTTATTTCAATTTTCAACGTTTATATAAACACAAAACACACAAAAAAAACACAATCAAATAATATTTTTTTCGTGAAAATGCTCATCGCATATATATATATATATATGTATGTAACTATATGTATATAATATGCGAATTTGTATACAGAAGTAACACTATACACGATATTTTAAATATCTATTAAATTCCAAATGAGAAAAAATATAGAAATAGAAAAGATAAAATGCTTTATTCGAAATGAAATATTCAAACAAACAGAAATAAATATATTTTGCACAATATATATAAAATAGAATAGAATATCCATGTAACCAATGTTGAATTTATTCGTATAAATGGTATAAACAAGAAAAAAATAGCAAACAAACGGGTGCAAAAATCAAACACATCTATTAATATTTATATATTATATTTTGGATATTTTGGTATTTTGTTATTTAAAATTTGAGTACCAAATTGTTGGATAATTTTCACAAATGATACATTAGATATATTCTAGGTCTGAGATATATTTTAAAAGTGGCTTTTAAGTAAACAATAATCAAAGTTTTTCTTTTCCCAAAATCAACTATGTCCTTTGCTGGATCTTGAATGTCCTCTTCTATAATTGACACACAAAATATTTATTATTTCCCTTATCTATATCGATATGAAATACCCTATATTCAATATTATTATATTTTATATAACAAAAAGGAAAATGCATATTCTGTATACAAAAAAAAAATTGAATTTTCTTTTGCAATCCATTTTTTATTACTTTATTTTATTCTGTATATAAATATCTATATACTCGCAAAAATATATAAAGCAAATGTAAGCCTTATATGAATTTTGCCATTTGTATATTTATATATAGCCTTACATATATATATATATATAGATATAGGTTTATCAGAAGCTTTTCTATATCTACAATATATATATAAGTTTATATATTGGAAAAGGCACAGGAAACAAATATGAATAATGCGGTAATTGTATATGGAATAAATTGTTCATTAATCAATGTATCAAATGTAATTGACATAAAGATTATAAAAGTCAATTTGATTGAATTTTTTTTTTTATTTCTCTCTCTGTTTGTATTTATTTATTTATTTTTTTTTTTTTTCATTATACGACAGTATATTTTTGTATACTCCTTTTGTGTAAATAAATCTATATAATATAATACATATGCTGCTGCAGACAGTCAGTAGACATACATAAAAATACAATTAGTTTTAAATGTGTCGTTTTTATATATCTGTTTTCGTTTTGTTTTTTTTTTTTTTTTTGCTTTGCATTTTCAATATGGGAATTGAAATGTGTATATAATAATAAATTACATTCAATATTACAATATATTATATATACATTTTCATATATATGTGATGTATTTTAAATATATATTTACGCATGGATTTTTATGTAAATTTTTAAAAATAATGAATATAAAATAATAAAATTATTGCGATTATATCCATAATAAAAAAATAAATAAATGTTAATGTATATACTACATATATAAATCTGTTTAAATATTATTATTATAATATTATGGGTGTGAGTATATATAATATACAATTTTCTAAATATATAATGGAAGTTAATTACTTTCACATAAATGGCATGTGTCACGAAAATTATATATTAACTCTTTTTTCTGTTTTTTTTTTAGTATATCTATATATAGCTTTCAAATTAATCAAATTATATAAGTGTATATATAATTAAAATCTGTTGATTATTTTTCTATTATAGCAGAATGTTGAATGTTTTCAGTATACATATATAATGATTTATTTATTATATATACAATACAGTAAAAATAAAATAAAATTCTTTAAAAATAGTTTAAAAAAAAATATTTTCTCATATCATTATACAAAATTGTATAAATATAAAAGCCCTTAAAAAACAACACAAATTTATCATTATATAAAAGTTCTTATTATGTGCATTATGTGAAAATTGAAATTGAAGAATTTTCCGTTCATTATTTTGATTGAAATATTATACTTTAGGAAATGATCATAAAAAAATAAAAAAATAAAATATTAAAAAATTGGGGAAAAAAAAACACAGAATAAATTAGGAAAAAAATATAATATATAATAAATAACATATCATATTCATATTATTTGCAAATCATTTTATGTTGCTTTTTTTTCCCTACCTATATACGTAATGATGTTATATGAGTTTTCAATTGTTATATACTTTATATATATATAAAACATAACTCATCCATCAAGTTGATTATTTTCTATAAAACATTTTATGTAAATCTATATAAATACATTACATATGTTATTTAAATATATATATATATATAAATAAACTAAAACTGATGAATAAGGTACAGTATATATATAATTCCTTAAATTTTCCCTATATACAAAATTTGTACAATAATAATATGTACACCTCTATAGTTATATATATATATATAGAGAGAGATTATGCATAAATAAGTAAGGTATTTTATCATTGAAACATCACGCACAATACATATTATTATATTATATATATCTATAGAATAGAGGATTATGTATGTCCACATTTATCCCTCAATTCAATTATAAGCAGGTGTTCTCCTCTTATATAACCATACCACCACGAAACATTTTTGTTTGAGTGTTATAATTATTTTTTCATATACGTAATATTTTGATAGATTTTTTTTTTTGAAATACTGCAATTTTTACAAAATCAATAAAAATTTAAAGTAATTAAATTTTTGATTATCTCCTAATCAATTTTTTCTTTTTTTTTACATCGTTTAACTTTGTATATATAATAGTAAAAATTAAACCAATATATAAGTCTTAAAATAACTTAATAAACCATCAATATTGACATCAACTATAATGGGAAACCCTGTTCTTGAATATACGCAATCATGATTAACATTATAATATATATAAAATATATAATCAATCATTAAATGTTAGACAACTCAAAAGTGCTAACCTGCCTATCATCTTCCCATTAATTAAATTGTTAGTCTATATGGTATTATTTATATTTATTTGTGTATATAATATATATAGGATAGAAATTTATATAGTTATTATATTTTATATAAATAACACTATATGTAAATCTAAATGTATATCTATATATATATAGAATATAGATACATAAACTATAATGCTATTATATTCATATATGTTATATATGTATATTGAGAACTCTACATTGATAGTATTTTGTTAAAATTTGTTGGATAATAAATACAACAGTCGTTAATGGCATATATACCGAGAATATATTCACAATATAACAACTTATACACAATTCATATATATATATATATTTATGGACATGTTATCCGAGATAGATATATAAATGTACGACGGTGTTCAAAATTTTATTATTAAAATTATTATCATTGATCAGTTCGCGATTACATCAGACAATTAGAATTAACATCCGACAACGCAACATTCTATATAATTAGCAGTTGTTCCGGTATCGGTAATTAACCACTTAAACGATTAACCACCTCATTGATAATAAATTTATAGATATAATTTTAAGTCAAATCATATATTATTGATTACATCTTTAAAACAAATGGTAACCTTATTTTATCCGCACATATATGATGATATAAAAAAAAAACTAGAATATTTCTATATACATAAATAAATTCATATTATAATAACATGGCACACGATATCAATTACATGTGGCACGAAACTTTGAATAGTTATATCGTTATATGAAAAACAAAAAAAAAAAAAAATGTTTTTCTACATGGTTATAATATATGTAATTTTTCATATTAATACAAAATATTAATGTGTGTCCATATACTTACGTATATATTGAAAATTTATATCGTTATATATAAAGATAATAATATAGTGATGATAATATAACTAACAAGAGACCATGCTGTGAAAACTCTCTTTTAAATAGCAAATTAATCAAATATTATATATCAAATACTTATATATATATACATTTCTGTAAAATATCTACTATAATACAGAATTCTATATGAGAATACTTGATTATATACTCGTCGTATATATTATATATGTATAATAAATTAAAGGTAATTAAATTTAAAAGTATATTTATTTCTATATACACACATAGAAAATTCATACATTATTATTATTACATATAATCTTTTGTGTTTAAATTTAAATTAAGACAAAAAGTTCATCTATACAGTATTTGTAAAACTATATATATATTGAATGTATATAACTATATAAGTATTATAAATAAGTTATTTAAGTAAAGCTTAATCACTTTCGATGTTAATTTGATTCTTATATATGTAATATATTTTTACATGAATACTTTTTAATTATTTTTATTTGTGTATAGACTTAATTAATATAAAATGTATAATGTAAAATAGTTTTTAGAATTGTTGTATCGTGATTTGGTCTATATTACTGTTCAACAATAAAGCATTATTGGATTTCTATATGGGAGTGTGTGGAAGAAGTACGATTATGAAAATTCCATCGAAACCAAGTTCATTTTTCATCAGTTCTCTATCTATATTTATATTCAAAATGTCCAGTGAATTGTTTTGTAAACAGAAAAATAGTTTGTAAAAATAATAGAAAAACAAATGTCTTTCATTTAAATAAGATTCAAATCCAAAATCTAAAACATTTTGTCATATTCAATTTTAAACGATTTCCTCTCTATAATATATATATATATATATATATATTGTAATTTATCAAGCTATTCATCATTTTATAAACATGTAAAAGGATTTCCAATTCAAATAAAATTATTCTATTATTTATTAATTGTTGAGTTGAAATATGACAATATTCTATATAGAATATATATTGCCAAAAATTTTTTGAAATAAAATATACATATGGAAACACACCCAAGATCCAATATATATACATTTTTTGATAATATTATATAGTAATTTTTCACTGATTTGTAAAATGATTAATATACAAAATAATAAAGAAAACTAAAAGAGAAAAAGTATGTTACATGTCAAACTAAATTTATTACTTTAATTTTCCTTTCTTTATACAGATATATATATATATAGAACCATCTGGTTATACAATGCGAATATATATGTATATACAATCGTTGTATATATGGATACGAATGAATGTGTTATAATATAATATGAAAAAATGAACTTTTCCAAATTTAATTTTCCTTGTTTATTCCCAATATATTTATGTATATAACATGATTTCTGTACATAAACGTACTTTTTATTTGGTATTATATACATTTGAAATTTACAAGTTTTATATGTATATTGTATATATAGATATAGAAATATTCGTTTGAAAAGAATGCAAAAATATAGATATTTATTGGAAAAATATTGTATATATACAGACGCAGACGTATAGTTGGTGTTATATCTATAACAATTGACCATATACAATTGAATATATACCTAGAAATATACACGAAATAAATCAATTGCATATCAAACATATAATATATATTATGAATTTTATTATTGACAACATATTATCTATTTTGATTAAATGTTTTACGCTTTAAATGTACCTGTACAATACCTACATAAATATATAATAAACGATGCTTATATATCAAGATATAACACACGCAGTCAATGATTGATATCATTGCACGCAATTGTGGATCTTTATATATAGCAAATTGGCAATACATTTCTGAATACAATAATTACTGTATAATATAATCAAAGTCGTTAAATGTTCTGTTAAGTGGATGAATATTCAAATATAGTCATTTTGATGAAAAAACCAAATGTTGAAGATCTTACACTTTTAATTCATTACATTTTGGTATTTTTTTTTTTTTGGGAGAAATAACTTAAAGAATTTTAAATAAAAAAACATTTAGAAATGTATAAATATCAATAAAGCTATTAAATGGAATAATAATAATAATAAAATACAAAGAAAACAGAAAGAATTTTAAACAGAAAAGCTAAAAAAAAAAAAAAAGCAGGAAAATAAATTGTGTGTTTAGGAAAAGCGACCAACAAAAAAAAATTATAAAGGAATGCAATAAGAAGAAAAAAAAAAATACATAATAAATAAAATTAATAAAAGTAACATTTTAAATATACTTTTTTAATATACAAAATATAGCGAATTTTTTTCTTCTTCTTCTTTTTGCTCTCCTCTTCAAAAAAAAAAGTTAACAATTTTTTTTTACAAATATTTTTTCAATTTTTTTCTGCCATTTTTTACTGTATAACAAATATTTTTATTTTTTTTTTCAAATAACATGCATATTTTAGGATTCATATATTCATTGTAATTATTAAAAAAATTTTGTATTTTTTTTTTCATTAATTATACTTCTGCGTTTTGTGTTGTGTGTTTGTTTATTCGCGTTTAGGGTGTGTTTTTTTTTTATATATACTTAATATACTTTTATATTAATTTACCGGGTGTTGTACAATAAACTATACGATCGCATTTATTAGACGGGGATGATCCTATAAAAAGAACTTTAAACGTCGAAATTTCTTGATACATTTTTCGGCTTTTTCACAATCCATTACTCAAAAATGATCACATTTCTATAACAGAAATAAGATTTTAACTGGAATTTTAAGGATTGGAACCTGGAATTCATAATAGATATTCTATTATACATTCAATGCTATATATATGATTGATATCTTTTACATCACCCTGTCCTGTCTGTATATATATATTATTAATAATGTTATGTTTAATTTTTTTTTTTTCAAATTCGGGTATGATATACAATCCAATTCTAAATGTACATATATATATATATTAGAAAGGCGAACATAAAAAAAAAGTCACCAAAATACATTTTAGTCCTTCATTTTCACAACATTATAAAATATATATATATAAATAAATACGTATATAACACAGAGGATTCTATATAGATAAAAAGCTTAGGTATGTATATAAATAAATGTAATATATATGACAAAAAAAAAATTGTATTCATAATTATTTTATAAATTATAATTGTATTATATATATAAAGGACAACGAATATATATATAGAAAATGTTTCCTTATCCAAGTGTATTCATGTATAATAAATACATATAAATGAGTCTTTTTTTTTCCTATTAATTTGGTATAAACTTTTCTTCTTTTTTTTACAAACTTTACTATGCACATATAATATATAGTGAATTTATAAATGTATAAAAGATGGTATATATAAATAATAAGGATAATTTGTTTATATAGAAAAATGAGAAAAATTAACAAAGTATTTTTTTTTTTATATAAATATATGGTATATGAATTAAGTTATATTTGAATTTATTTCTTCTTTTATATATATGTTATTTGCATATATATACAATATGCATACATATATATAGCACCACAAATATAGTGCAGTATTTTTTTTTTAATGATATGACATATATCGTGTATACGAATATATATTCGTGGCATTGCACACAGTATGTGGTATTCATTACAAGTTACAACTGCGACGTCTGCGATATAAATAATGTTATTTTCGTTTAATGTATATAAATGTTTCCTATTACTCGCACAATTTCGATATTTATAGATTAATTTAAGTTATTTATATATATGTATGTATATAACAAATAACAGGATGATAAAGGAAGTCTGGGAAAATGAAAGGATTGTGATTGATTAATCCATACAAGTATATAGATATGCCCATAAATACCTGCGGTTGTTACGGTTTTGACTATTTTAAAGGTTTTGGTTTAACATATTTGATCATTTTCACAGACACTAAAAGTGTATTCACTCTATCCACAACAAAAATAATTCGATTGAGGGTATTATACACACGTTTAAGAATCATCCTGTATAAAGTAAGGAAATTGTTTCATTTTCCATATTATATAAACACGTCATATTTCATATACAAAATTTATGCAGTTCAAAAATATTATATACCGGAATGTAAACACGAAATGTATATTATAAACATTCTGATACCTTTAGTATATGACTTTATTGGTTTTGTTTTGGAATTTTTTTACATCACCATTAAATCATTACCGCTTCTACCTTTTCACATACAAGTTAAAGGGATTCATTAGAGCTTTTTCAGAGTTTTGTTTCGTTTGATATATTTCTAATCGCTTCATTTGCAATAATAAAGGATTAATTGGATTCATTTTCACATTGGCAAATCATTAAATAGTAAAAAAACTTTAATAAAGCAATGATAAATTTAACTGTTCTGTATTACAACAACCCTTCTTATCTTATATATAGAAATGATTTCTGTTCTAGGTTTTTGTTTTGTTGTGTTTCAAGATAAATTATAAATAAATAATATAATGCATGAGAAATATGAATAATTTTATATTTCCATATATTGTTGGTAAAAAATTAAAAAATAAATAGAAAAACAAAATGTCATATTATTTATTTTATTTTTTGCGTTTCATTTCATATTTTATTTAACGAATAAATTAATTTCACCAAAAATTATTTATATAAAAAAATGTATATTATTTCGTGCATTATTCTTCATATATCCGTAATTCTCTATAGACGACATATCCTTTATTATTTTAGATACACATGTCTAATTTATAAATAAATTAGAAAACATATATAAACAAATATATTATGTTTAATATTATATTATAGAAGCAAAAAGTTATATATAATATATAGTTGGGAAATTATCCTTCAACTTTTGTTTTATATATATTAATATGTATAAAACCTAAAAGTGAATTTACACGACCTATATGTATATATAAATACTTCTAAACCTAAATCATATTTTCCCGGTTATATACGCGCGTTCTCGTATTTTATACATATATACATTGTTTTGAAAAGTTATTCCTGATGTACTAATATTTAGAAGTCCTGATGATAAACCTTATATAAAACTATTTTATTTTCATAACTATAGATATAACACATATAATATTCGTAATACATTTTTATAGTAATATGTAAAAATACTTTTACAAAAGTATATATATGCACATATACATATATGAATCTGTGAATTGCGTGCAATATAGGACTTAAAATTCCAAATATAAATAAATATACATACATTATCGTTCATCATACGTACATTATGAATATACTTCAACTATATATATATACATACCAAATATACGTGTATGTATATATATATATAGTTAAATATCATTCCTTAATAATATGAAAATGTTATATATATATTTTTATACACTATATATAACGATATAACACATAAAAATATACGATAATAGCAAAATGCCATTTGCGTTTTGTTGGTTCGTTCTTTATATATATATATATATATATATATATATATATATATAGGATATTATTCCTTATATATATATGGATATTCATGTACAAAAAAACCTAAAGTCGTCGTCACAAAACGATTATATCATGATATGATTTTCATTCAAAATATTATGTCCTAAGGGTTTATTATTATTTTATTTTTTTTATTTCCAACTTCATTTTTATACATTACAAACAAATACTAATATATATGTAAAAATGTAAGTATAAACATTTATATATATATATATATATATACATTTAATCTTATGGCATGTATATCCATATCCAAGCACCATTCAGAAATACAGCATATATATTGTACTGTGGAATATTTTATTTTCATACATATGTACTGAACAATGTTTATATTCCATAAGGAAGGAACAGTTGGTATGTACTGACAATATATACAAACTCATATTATAAAGTATATATATATATAGTATAGTTGAGTAGTATAATATTTTGATATTTTTTTTGTACAAAGAAGATTGCGTGATAAAAAAATTAAATAAAAATATATACGCGTGTCCTATCATCTTTATACCTATAGTATATATATATACAAAATACAATTAAAATGTTTTATGTCTATTTTATAAGTTATACATATATATAGAAGCTACAATACGGTAGGATTATATATATATATATATATGGATGGAGTATAATATGCAAAAAGTATAATATCAGAGTTATATATATACAATTTAATAAATGTATAGTGATAAAACACGACAGAATAGATTTTCTATATATGTAAATTTTTTAATTGTTATTTAAGTTATAAAACTAAATTTTGACAAAATTCTTATACGTATAAACTCCTCATCGTCATCATGTATTTAGTATAGCGAGCGAGTTTATAAAATTAAAATATTTTATATTTTTTGATTTAATCAAATTAACAACTGTATATATCTATCTATATGACTGACTGATTGTGTTGCTGTTAGTCTATATCAATGTACATATAGTTACATATACCTTTATATATAAAAAGGTATATTTCTGACTGTCTTTTATTATTTTGATAACCTCATCTTATATTATATTATTATACATATGGATTATGAAATATTTTGATTATTTAATAAGCGGGAAAAAAGGTTGAACTTTGTTCATAAACAATTTTTTATTTGATTTAATCCTTTTCCATATATGGTGAATTGTATATGCACGGAAAAGGATTAGTTTTTTTTGTTAATTTAAAAGGACGAATAGTTATGAATTTTGTTTGAAAAATATTTAAGATACTTCTTATGCAGAATACGTCCATGAATCAGTTTAACAAAATATATAAATTTAACGATTGGGTGTCCTTTTTTAAAATAAAAAAACCGTCAATATCAACATTCAAATATCCATATTCAAATATCCTCACATTGACTGATTTAATATTTCATAAGAAATTAAAATATATATTTAAAGAAATTTGGAAATTTATTTAGTGTGACTTTTAACGTTAATTATATAAAAGAATTCTAAATTTATATTTATATAGTCTATATATAATGATAACTTATATAAAAATATTCACTGAATGCATATCGAAATTCATATATAGAAGCATATATATATATATATATATTTAACTAGTCTCTAGAGAGATTATATATACATGTTTATATTCATATATATATGATAGAACCTAACAGATTTATGTGCTATTACAATAAATATATATACATACCATTTTTGTTCTTAATTTAGAATAACAATATATATATATATAAAGGCATTTCATATAGAAATCTATTTATATATATAGACATTTACGAGTATATATATATAGAACTGTATATATACAGAATTACAGAATAAAGGGATTCCTCAAAGACACATAAAATCCATTCTATATGTATATAAATAAATATAAATGTTAATTCAGATATGTAATATTATACATTTGTATAATTGTATTTGTATATATATGAACATCGGATATATTGCTTTATATCAATATATATAAATAATTTGTTCATTCAAATAATGAGCTTTTATTCTGCTGTAATCAGTAATGGAAGTATGTATAGATATTGAAAAATGCATTCAACATTGAAAATCGTATATAAATTAAATATGCATATATAGACTATATATATATTTACATCGCAAATATATATGAAAATCAATATATATATAATGACTCAGTGTGTGCGTATATAAACGGTATGTATATTTAAATAAATTCAATTAATTAAAATTGTTTCACATATGTTTTTATAATTATATCGCTGTACATTAATTCCATTCATTCATTCATTCATTCATTCATGGATAAATAATAATGTTGTGCGTATATAAATATATATATATATAAAAAAAACATACACCATTTAACATTAACTGAATGTCTTTTATAGCTATATATAGAAAATGTGTAATTTATATATTACAATTCAATTATATATGTTTTATTTTTTATAATTACATTAACATTATTTTTATATGATTTTTTATTGTTTATCTTTATAGCGATATGCATTTAAATATAAAAGAGGAATTAAATTTTATTAAACATTTTATAATCATTATACATTTACAATACAAAATTCAAACATCACTCTTTGAAAAAACCCCTTTTTTTTCTAAATAATTGTTTTTATTTGTTATATTATATCCCTGAATAGTAGATTTATTTATAAAAATGTTAAATACTTTCAGGGGTCAGACGTATGCATATAATTATTTTCTATTTATAAAAACGGATATCACCCAAAATATATAATACAATAAAATTTTTTGCTTTAACAGCATCTTTCTGCGTATAATATAAATATAACAAAATAATACTATATACCAATAGTAAAATGCAATGATGACAACGAATTATTTTTTTTTGCTTAGGTTAGATAAAACAATTTTGGCGCCATTAAATGTATATTGCATATTTTATCTATATATGTATATATAATATGGTTATCATATGCAAGAGGCAAATTATTTATTATTATTTATTCAGTATTTTTTTGGTTTTTGTCAAGCTTTGCTCTATGTACGTACATACTAGAATCATTTATGGCGAGGGTCTTTTATAATTCATCAGTTTTATTGTTTAATTTGGTGAAAGAAAAATAATTTATTTATATGTGAATTTATTGTAAATGGGTTTTTTATATATAGAAAAAACAAAAACCCAACATACCTCCGCACCATAAATGCTTTATATGTAATATATAATAAGTAATATAATGATGGGTATATTATAATAAGATGATATCTATATATATATATTTTTACTCATATAGAAACGAAGATGCTTTATTTCTTTTGCATGATATATAAATGAAATAAGAAAAATATGTATTAATTTATCAAATCAAATTTTAATGTTTTATACAGACATATAAGAAAACTCTATTTTTTGTTATACTTAATAAATATGTCTGTCTGTCTGTATGTAAATAAATATATATATTTTCTCTTTTATTTATATATAGATACATAATATTAATAATAAATTCCCTATTGTCCTACATTTTCTATATGGAAATATTCATTTATATATATATATATATATATATAGAGTTGAAAGATATGATATATACACTTAAGTATATATACATATTGCATTCTGTTACATTTATATATATTAAAAAAAAAAAAGGATCGTTCGTTAACACCTTTTCTATATATATATATATATATATATATATATAACAAGGGAATGACAACAATATCTACTAAATAAATCATGAAAATAAATCATATAACTTTTTTTTTTGGTTTGTTTGTTGTAAACCAAACAACATAATACTATATATATATAGAATTGTCTTGTTTATAAAGTTTTATAGTATAGGTATAAACGTTTGTATAAATTAGAGTTAGTTAGTCACATTCACTTATATCGCCTTATATATATATATATTGAATATGTTAACATCATTTAAGGTTTTAATATATATATATATATATATTGTTATGGATATCATACATGCAAAATATAAATAATAACATATTTATCAAATTATTTCACTATAAATTTTTTTTCATAAATATAACATATGCACGGAAAATATTTAATGCTGTTTAAAATTATATGATTTTCATGTTTTTTGATAGACAATCAATTTTAAATATCAAAGTATATATATATATATAAATATAAATATAGATTTAATCCTTTTAATATACAAACAAATAAATTTTTGTTATTCTACAAAAAAAAATATTTATATAAATAATTGGTAAAGATCAATCTCTTATCAATTCAATATTTAAGGGTGAATTTTTCCATAAAATGGTATTGTTTTTAAGGGTGAATCTTAAGTAAAATAAGTTGAAGTTTCCGAATTTACAATAATAGTAAGGGGTCTCCTTACAAAAAGTAGGTTTAAATTTAAAATTTTTCATGTTTATAGATTTTTACTGTACAACTTGTTCTACAACCCTATTTGTTTGGTAAGGGAAGTTTGTATAGAATTTAATTATCTATCAAATGAATCCCAGAACCTTTGTCTAACCCAACAAATTGCAAAGTTATGATGTTTTTACTTCAACCCTTAAGTAATAAAAAGAATTTTTTTAAATTGTAATTAGTATAAAAATCAACCTCAAATTATTTCAATTTTTAAGGCCGATAAAATGGTATTGATTTTAAGGGTGAAATTTAAGTAAAATAAGGTGAATTTGTCGAATTTACATTAAAATTAAAAGGTCTCCGTACAAAAGGTACTTTTTCACCCTTTGTTATTGATCTAATTGAAAAATATCCAATTTATTTATTCATAATAATTCATATATAAAATATAAATATATAGTAATGGCATATACAATATGGGATATTGCTATATTGATAATGTATATAATTAAAGTTATATATAGGTTCTTTAAATCATCAACAAAATAAATATACATTTTTTTCTATATAATAATAATAATATACAACTAACAACTTTGAATTGCATATAATAAAATTGCAAAAATGAAAAAAAAAAACTATACAAATTATATTCAAATATTTACATTATAGGTATATATATACGATTGGATATATTTTATTTAAACTTTTTAATTTAAAATTGCTTCAAATTTTGTTCATATTTTTTTTACTCTTATATACAGAATACATACATACATTTTTTTTGGATATACAATGAATATTATATTTGTTCAGAAATAGTTGAAGTTGTTTAAATTTTGAAGTTGCTATATATATATAACAAGACCACACGACCATAAAAAATTACATTGTACATTATTCCACAACTCTGTCAAATATTTATAATAATTGATTTAGAAAAGGGAAAAATGTTGTTTTTAATGATGACTGATCAAAGAGTGTAAAAACTGATCAAAAAAATAAATACCCACAAATTATTAGTAATATATATACATATATATTAAATTTATATACAATATATTGATTTTATCTATACATCTATAGTATAATATGTATATGCATATTTAGTTAGTTTATGGCTATATAGTTTAGACATATAATACCGAAAAGAAATATGTAAATTTTTTGTAACTTTTATTTTTTGTTTGCTCGTTTGTTTTATGTTTGGTTGGGTGGAAATAAGAGTAAACATATAATAATTTTTTTAAACATTTTCATTTTACAAAAAAAAAAAAAGTTAAACGATTTTTCTTCATTTTTTTCGTATATTATTATGGTACGTTATATTCGTTTACCACATATAGAAGGGATAAAGAAAATTTCCATTTTGGAAAAAGAAAAATAAATACAAAATATTGTATATAAAATTTCATATATTCCACATATTCAACTGTGTAAATATTATATATATATATACATATATTTTCAGTGTATGTATAACATTTTTGTATGATGGAATGCAGCAAAAGATACATATATGAAAAGCGTATACAAAAAAATAATGCAATACTTGTACTAAAGCAATGAAAAACTATATATGTATATATATATGTAAAATAAACTGCATCCACATATATATATATATAAAAATGCAACATCATTTACAGAATTACATATATATAACTATACATGTTTATTTATTTATATTTGTTTTTATTTTATTTTTTTAGTTTATTTACATTGCGGTTAAAATTTTATTGAACTTTATTTTTGTTTTTTTTTTATATGTTTGTATTTATATTTTAATTTAAAATTTGTTTGCAAAATTAGAAAATATAAAAGGTTTATTATTTCTATATATATATTTATCTGTATATTTACTTATTACTGCTGCCGCCGACATAAAACAACAAAATATACAAAAATAAGTTAAAATCAATCATTTTCATATATGAATTTAGAAAATAGCAATTATGTTATGGTTAGAGTTAAACTATATGCAAACTGACAAGGAAAATTTTTTAAATTTTATCTACAATTCGAAATAGATTTTGTATATTGTTAATGATTTGTAATTATAATATGTATATAACTTTTATTGGTATAAAAAAGAATGTTTAATTAAAATGAAATAAATATTATTTTATATGGTGGATGTTCTTGATGATGATCATGATGATCATGATGATGATGAGAGACATAAAATTTATTAACCATTATTTATAAATATAATTCCAGGAATATATTCTTATGATGCAGTTTTTATTGTGCGTGTTTTTGTTTATAAAGAATATATATAATATATTATAAAATTAATAAACGAAGAAATATGCTTAAGATAAAATAAAAAACATTGATTACCTTATGTTCACTTTCTGGTATATATATATAATAATAAAATAATATACACACATATAATCAAAGGTACATGTACTTAAAATACCTTTATTTTTTTTTTTATGAAAAACCTGTATAGTGTTTTGTATATTATTATTCTCATATTGTATAGGCGCGATATTAATGATATATATATATGTATAGTGAATGTGTGTAATATCATACGTTGTTTTTTTTTGTATAACTCTAATATAAAGAATATATATATAGGCAATTTACAATAAAATTGTTTTGTATATATGGTATAAAGAAGAAAGAATATGCATATTACGATATTACGATATTACCTGATATTACCTATATATATATAAAAATAAATCTTGATTGCTTTATATGTTTTATATTTTCTTTATTCATATATCCCTGCTATACACGATTTATTTAAAGATAATATAAATACAAAACAAAAACAAAAACAAATAAGAAAAAAAAAAAAAAAAAGTAAAAATAAAACAACATCGTTAACAAGAGAATATATTTTAGCTATATATATATATATATACATACCTTTCCGATTTCATTATTCATATTCGATACATGTACAACGATGTTTTTATTTTTTTATTTATCAAATACAGTGTGAGTCGATTTCGATGTATAGTTGTTAAAGAAACATTCAACTTCAAATCTTTATGATATATGATCGTATAAGGACATTTGTTAGAATCCAGCTGAAGATATGAAAAATATTTTGTGTTTTTTACTGATAGTTTCGAAGTTTCAAACATGTATTTTATGCGGTATACTGCTTTAATATATAATTAAATATTTTATAAAATCATTTGTTCAAGTCTTTAAAGTTACTTTTAAGATAAAAATAAATTGTATTTATATTCGTATTGAAATAAGTAGTTCAATTAAAGAGAAATATATACCTAAATACATATATATGTTATATATGTTAAATACAATCAATGACATTGTTGTTATTTTGTGAAGTTTTTTTTATCCTATATAATATTAATATTGTTAAGTTGACGACACCGATCTCATCTTTGCATCTATAAAAAGTACAGATTTTATACCACATCTACCACTTATATAGTTTTTTTTACCACATCTACCACATATATAGTTATATTGGTTGTGTGTCATCGCATTAACGTTTCCTCGTCTTTAGATACATACAGAAATTTTATTTTTTTTAATTTTTGCAATGCAATTTAGGACTCTTTAAAGTATGTATGTACGTATATTATTGCATTTATATAATGAATATCCATATACAATCAATACAATGTATACATTAAATATATATTATATTTATTGATTTTCAAGTGTTTATAAATATATGTTGTATATATTTAATCTATAAGTATAATCTTTATACAATATGTGTTGTTTTGAATGTTCAATGTGGGTTTTATTATACGATACGACAATATAAAAGAATTAAAAGGATACCATTGAAATATATATACAAAATATATAATATTTATTTTATCAATCGAAGAAGATGTGTTATTTTATCGAAAAAGTTAACATGTTTTAAATGAAATTGTTCTGTTGAAAATGTATATAAGAGATCGTGGAAGAGTAATTATATATGAGAGGTTGTATATCAAAAACAAAATTATAAGACAAGTCGCTAAACTTTTAACGTTAAATGGAAATAAAAAGTTTAAAAGACTTCAAACTATATAGGAAAATATTTATTAAATTATAGTTTAAACCATATTTTAATGAAATTTTCTATATATATATAATACAATATATTGGAATTAATTAATTTTTATCAAATTATTATTAAGATATTGGAAGAAAGAAAAAAATCAAATAAACGATAAATTGATTATTTTTTTTTGCTCTGTGTTAGTTATCCTTTTTTTTTTTATCTATATATATATAGCTCTTCAAAATTAAAGTGAATAAAACTTGAAGATATATCTAACTATACATTAAATTGTTTTTAAATTAAATTTTAGCGCATTATAGCATGTTGTAAATATATATTGAACAAAGGAAAATATATTATTGAGATCCATATACTATGTTATATGCGGTATATATTTAGACGAATTCATACACCTACACAAAATTATTGTATATATATAGAAAAATGTATAGTTTACTTTTATCGTTCAATTGAAATACAATACAATACAATACATATCGATTATTTTCATGGTTGCATTTTACACATATAAATATCGCGTGTGTTTTCTGCGATAATATTTGGATTTCTTTTTCCCATAGAAATAAAATTTTTGCATTCAAGTGTATATATATATACGAATTTTACTATTGAAAATAAATAAATGTATATTCAATTGTATAATCGTTGCCTATATATATATTTATTATATTATATGTACATTTTGTGACGATATTCTATTTTATTAAACTGACATTCTCTATATATATGTTTTGTAAAATGTATTTAATAAAATTTAAAATGAAATTCACATTTTATATAGTTTGTTTTGTATATATATATAGATATAATTGAAGTATTATGTTAAAATAATCGGTATTATTAAATATATATAATACACGTCGTTGAATATCGTTCATATATATATACAAATAAAATATCTAATTATCACATGATAAGCAAAACATTTATTACATTTATTTGTATATATATATATATATATATATGTATATGTACGATTTTATGCGGGAAATGAATATGCCTTTTCAGTATTATGTTCAGTATTATGTTAACATGTAATTGGAAAATTAAATACATGGTGTTCGGTATCGAATATTTAAATATTCATTAATTTTTTGATACAATAGAGAGCGTGGAATTCAAATCAGAGTTATTTGAAAACGAAATTTTGTATATAGTTCATTAACATTTATTTATTAATGGGAACATTTTTGAAATTAATTAATAAATTTTAGCAATACGAAGTGATAAACTAATCCGTTTAGGACATGCAAAAACATATATAATGATGTATGACGGATTATCCTGTATATATAATCGCAATATTCGTATAACTATATAAATTTTTGTATCAATATCATTTAATTTTATAGATATATACACTATAGCATTCGCATTTTTAATCAATTTATATATGTACAAAATATGTGTTATTGTATTTTTGTGTTTATTTGCTTGTTTATTGCATCACAAATACACAAAAAAAAAACATTCAAAGTATTAAAAACCAATTTTGATTGTATTTAAATATACTAATATATATTTATATATATAGAAATGCATTTTATACCACACAAACCATTTATTATATTTATATTCTAAATATTTACGAATACAAATAAATTGCGTCAATTTAAATACCAATAATATATATTGTATGTATATGGGATATAATTATAAATTAATTAAAACTTCAGATATATATATATATATATTATTTATATGGATGTTTAATCACAATATTATAAAAAAAAAATTTAGTAAAATATATATTGTAAATACAAAATAATAATAATAATTTATATAAATAATAATTTGATTTAAAATATTATAACATTTTGGTGGTGCGGGAATGAATAAATGTGAAAATGTGGAATGCAAGAATGGTAAATTATTTATATATATGAAAATCATAAAATAAATATATACAGTGTCTGTTATTGTCATATTATAATTATCTATCGTCATAAAAATATCTATGTTAACATACAATTTAATTAACTATATAACAAAAACTCTCTATTATACATTTTTTAATTTATTTCTATATATACTTTATTAAAAATTACTATTATTGCCATAAATAATTATTTCTTTAAATCTTTATATGTTAAATAAATAATAAGTGCATATATAAAAAAAAAACCAACCTCTATAGAATAGACATATAAAAATGTATAAAAAGAGGTTACCGCCAGCGCCAGTAAATAATATATATAATTAATATTATTATTAATATTATTGATATATACATTATAAATAATTCGCGTTGGTATATACGCCGTTTAGTAAATATTTATTATATTTGTTATGGAATTATTTTCTATATAACAAAATATCCATATAAATATTTTTTTTGTAGTAATTTGATCAATATATAGTTGATTCAAATTTCCCATATACGATCCAATCCAAAATTTTTCAAAGTTCTTGATAGATTCTTGAAATGACAATTATATCGTATAGATCCAACAGAGCTCTCTATATATATACGAATTAATCAATAAAATCTTCTCAGGAATTCCAAAAAAAAAATGTAAATATATACTATATTGGAAACTAAAAGGGTATTGATCTAGATATAGTTATTTTAAACTACTTTTTTAACATATTATTTATTTATTTATACAACATTCACTCCTCTTTCGCATATTATATACATAAAACATCTATAAAAATATATATTAAATTCGTGTTATAGTTATATATATTTTAAAAATATTGACATATACAGGTTTTTATTTCTTCCCATATAACCGCACTACCATATCTTTTTTGAATGTGTGTTATTTGATTCTTTTTCTATATATATATACATTCTGTTGTTACATGCAGTTCATGTAACATGTAAAAGGGAAAAAAAATATATACAAAAAAAAAAAATAACCATATAGCAAAAAGATTCTTTTGATTAACCAAATGTACCGCACGTTTTATTATATATATATATATATCTAAAAAAATACATCCACATTTCTTTATAAATACGGTGGTATCTCCCATATAAAAATAATATTTATATAATATAATATATGTCGAAGCAAATAATATAACAAAACTGCGTGAATCTCTTATGTTATTTTTCTATATATATATGTATACATTTAAAAGAAACCTTAAAGATTTCATCATACATAATAATTATGTTAATTTAGAATTTGGTTATACATAGAAAATATTGGTTTAATGCAAAAATACAGGATAAGTTTGAATATATATATATACCCGTTTAAATAAATATGCATAAAAACAACACACCATATACTGAGAAAAACAATTTCAATATAACCAAATCTGATATTTAACACTTATTTTAAATACAACAACAACAACGGGTTGGGAAACTTATTTTATTTTGAAAAATTTGTAATACTTGTTTCGAATAAATGTATAGTATTTTTTTACCATCATTTACCTTGAAAAAAAAAAAAAAACAAAACCTTATAAGACTGAAATTTCTTTCGTTAGATTTTACGTATATATACAGATCATTTAGAACATGTATATTGTATATATATTTAGAGAAGAAACAAAAAATAAACAAATATTATGAATACCTCTATATATAGATATATATATTTATAAAATACGCTTTAATAAGATGTTCTAATGCTAATGTAAAATCGTATATATGAAAAAATTACATGCATATATATAGTATTTATTTAGAGGGGGAAAATATATATATATATATAATGAATATCAATATACATTATATATACGTGTGGAATAATGCATTTAAAATGATGACTATATATATATATAGATAAAGATATACATACATATACCTTATATAAATATATATAAATGATTTTGTATATTATTTTGATATAAGAAAAAAAATCCACCTTAGAGAAATACCATTAAAAATATAATACCATATATATATATAATAATTGAAGAGGGCAACAGCAACATTACAAAAAAAAACAGATCCACACGATAGAACAAATACAAAACTTCCAAGTAATATAACATCCTTTTGATGATGTGTTTTCTTTATTCCATTGTTATATATATAGTATATAGAATATCTCAAAATCTTAAATTCATATAAAAATTCGCATAACCATATTTATCTACAATATATATATCTATAAGATTTTTATTTACATATTATTTTTAATAAAACTATCAAAGATATAACAAAAAAACCATATTTATACGTTTATCAATTTATAATCATTTTCTTCTGTATTTTTTATGTAATCTAAATGCAAAAAAATAATAATAAAGGAATATAAATGAAAGAAAAAAACTTATATACATTAATAAACAAATGATCTTTAATCCTTTTTTTTTTTTTTGTTATTTTCATTCATTTATAATAATAATAAAGTAAATACCCTTGGATGTATATTTAAACAAATTGTATATACAATTAAATGAAACAGACAAAATTTAAAGATTATATTTTGATAAATTATTTTATATACATATATATAATAAATAAAATGATGAAGTGCAGAGATCAAATAAATAGAATAAATATACTCTTTTAAGTATACATATATAGGGTATTATATGTATCGAAAAATGTATTATTTTATTATATTGTTTTTGTAAAATATGGGATTTATATGAGGTTAAATTGACAGGATCTTATAAATGGGAAAAATTATATTTATAGTTAATATCCCGCATTTAATATAAAACATGTGCGAATTTGATGCGAAATTTCAAAAGAAACAAATTGTTTAAATATCATATTAATTCGAAAATATCTGTTTTTTAAATGTACATGCACTTTGCGGATGAAACTATAAAGTCGGAAAGTTAATCTATATATTATAGAATAGTTTTGTTTTTACATATGAAATTAAAAGTAATCATATGATAAATATAGCTTTATTTTATTACAGCTTTTTACATTTCTATATAAAGTGAAGAACTATTAAGATTATACATACAAGAAATATATTACGAGTTAGAGATGCTTTTATTTATTAAATTATTATTAAAATGAATGTTATTTACAAAGTATCAGTATACAATGATTATTGTCTTTTGATGTTATATATACATTGAATCTTGAGTGATTTTGATATCTTTTTATATACAAATATTTCGAAAATCTGTTTAATAAATACATGTATAAATATACTGAATATGAATAATTAAAAGATTTCATTCTTAAACACTTTTCTTTAATTTTCTATATAATATTCAAAATATATATTCACACAGTTTAATGAACTTCTAAGTGTATACCTTTTTTTTTTAAATATTTTCTTTAGTATTTAACTGGGATTATAATACTAAATATCATTTATTTTTAGGTTCGCGCTCCTAAAAAAAATTCTATCCTGTTGTTCACAAACTGAATCGCGAATTTAAGATAGATAAGGAATTTCAAAGAGGAATTAACGCACAATATGAATTTTTAAAGTAAAATGTGTAATATACGTTTGTTATTAAATCCTTTTGAAAGTGATATTTATATATGTATCAAAAACTATAATATAAACAAATTATATTATATTTGATGATATCTCCCACAAATTAATGTGTTTTATTCGAATATATAAAAAAAGACGACCTTCGAACTATCTATATATACGTTATATATGTAAATTACAATCTATATTTACAAGCATTTTTATTTTATTTATTATATATATATATAGAATATTAAAAATTGTTAAAAAATACTTTCCAAATATGTATTTTTATATATATAAATATGCATATTCATAAGCAAAGTATTTCTCAATGATATATATATTTTATTCATTTCTTTGTATAAAAACAAAAAATAAAAAACATAATATAAATTTTATGTGATGTATATGGATAAGCTACAGCATACAAAAACAAATAGAAAATTGTTTTCGGAAGAAAAACAAAAAAATAAATGAAATACTCTATCATAATAAAAATATTATTATTATATATGTATATAGTATATAGAAAAAATATATGATAAAAAATAAAATAATATATGATATTATTGTTTAAATATATAATCTATTTATATACATCTATTTAGGTATAAAACATAAAATATTTTAATATAATGTTTATTTGAATATCAGAACAAATATGTCTTTACCAAATAATATATATATATATACATATATATACTTTAGCATATATAAACCAAGTAACGATATCTATATGTATAAATTATACACACATATAAGAGATGTAATATTTATAAGATGTATAATATTGATAAAGTAAAAAGTTTCTCTTCGCTTTTATGATATATATACAATATAATATAAATTTAACAAACTTCTATATAGCACATATTTCTGTATAGTTATTAATAATAAAATGAATGAAGAATATAAGTTTTGTTTTATATACGTTCGTATACATATATAAATATTAAATATAAGATATATTATTTCAATTTGTTATTGTGGTTTTAATGCATTTGATGATTTCAATCATATATTTATATTGAACAAACAAAGTATATATATATATATATATATATATGTAAATATCACAGAGATATATACAAATAGTTAAATCAATATAATTTATTGAACATTCAAATAAACAATTGCATATGATGTTCATTGATTGTCTAATAAAATATTTTAAGTATTTTCTTTTAAATGCAAGCAGAAGATAGCGCAGTGATAGAGTTCATATATATATATAGCAGAAGATAGCGCAGTGATAGAGTTCATATATATATATATCAAAACAGTAAATAAAAAAGAAATTATTTTCATTGTTTTCAAATATTTAAATAAAATTATATACAATCTGATGTTTACATTTGTATATATATATATATCATTAATTTTTTGTTCAAATAGTTCTCGTTAAAGATTTGACAAATAATAACTTTTTGATTTTGAATTAATTTCGGAATTTAATGTATAATTAAAAAAAATATTTAAACTATTCTCTATGCATTTATATAATAAATATTTTACAAGAATTATTTTACTTTTATTATATATTCGTATTTTATTAAATATGAAAAACTTATAAAGATGTTGATGGACATTAACACAAGAACTGCTAATTATAATATATACTTTATAATATGGATATACTTTGACTTTGAATTTCTATAAAAGTTTCCCATCGTTATTAAAAATGTTAACTCTGATTTATGCGCGTACATTTATATATATATATATAATGACTATGTAAATTATATATAGATCTTGTTTTCCTATTGATTAAAAATGCATGAATATATACTATATATATAGATGAGTTATAGCTTTTTTTTTTACAATTGATATCAAATTAATATGACAAAAGAAAATAAAAGAAAAGAATAAGAAAAGAAAAGTAAATTATTAATAAATGTATATATAATTTAATGTCAATCAAGTTAAAAGATTTATACACCTATTACATATACTGAATATATGTGTTCAGGGTGTTTCGCTATAAGTGTACGTCGCTGATACAATAAAAAAATGTTAATAGACTTTCCAAATACACTTACTCATCATTTATAAGCGTTACATTCAAATACAGTTTTTGTAATAAATCTAAAAAATCTGTAAAAGTCTAATAAATCTGTAAAAGTTTCAAAGGACCAAATAAAGCACCTAAACTAAATATTTTCAGAATATAATATCAAAACGGTTTTCTTCATCAAAATCGATTATCCTAAATTAGTATGGTCAATAGACCCTGTATATATTTTTAAATACATAGTGTTAAAGTGTAATAATAATTTAGTTTTATATTATTTTTTTTTGTGTGTAAATTCGTATTAATTAATTATTATTATTACTATTATTATTGTACATATCATTATATTGTACGTACTCAAATAAAACTCTCTACATATCGTTATATATATATATATTTGATAAACATTTATAATTAAAAACTTTTTCATTTTAATAAATATTGTGTATGAACATTTTTGTTTAGTTTTATTTTAAATATACATATATATGCATAATGAACATTTTAATGCAAAACATACTACTCTAACCACTATAATATCGGACACCTGCTATTTTATTCGTATGCTCGACTTTGAGATGCCGCCAAAGGACTTTACACAATAATTTTCTAATCCTTCCAATTTTATTTCATAAAATTATGGTTTTAGTAAAATAATTGCGCAGACAGAAGTAAAAAAACTTTTAAATTCAATTAGTTATGGAATTTAATGCAAAATGATTCAATTTAATAAATACAAATTTTGACCATTATAATATCGGACACTTATATATTATACGCCACTAATCTCATTTGTAACACCTCCTTTGGCCTATATGACACCATATCCATTCTCTTAGACGTGGTATTTACTAAGTTTTTGCATTCATCCGGTGTTTTTGTATTCCTCATTTCAATGATTTTTCCTTGGAATTCTTTACTCCTTCAATTGAAACTTTCATATCATGTTTTTACATTGTTTTATTAATGTTAGAGTAGTATATCATATAAAAAAAAAATGCTTCATTAAAATAAAAGTTATTCTTTTAACTATATAGATTTATTTCACACATATATAATACAAGGTTCTTAATAAGTTTTCGTTTCCTTTTGTACATATACACAAGACACGCAAATTCATATAGATTTTCTTAAAGACATCAAGTTTTTAATGTATAGAAAATTTGTTTATTGCATTATTTTTTTTTATATAATGACGAATAAATTGAAATGAATGTTTAAGTATCTCAAAATGGTATATTTTAAAGAAAAATTATAACATATATATATATAACATAATATATATGATGAATACGTGTGTGATTATTTTAATAAGGACTTTTTAAAAGAACATTCAAAAAGAAAATATGATGTGTATCTTTGTTAAACTTCAGGTGATGATGAGAGTGCATGAAGAAGATATAAATATCATTATTTATAAAACAAATTTATTTAAACGTTTCGTCTTATATCTATGTATATAGAATTGAAATTAACATGAACATGAACATGAAATTAGATCAAAACATTTAATTTTTGTATGGTATTTGGTCGTGCGAAACCACCACTCTGTGATTGTTTACATTGAAATCCGAAATTATCACACATTAAAATTTATGAATACTATAAAATAATTGAATATTTCTATAAATTTATATTGGGATTTCAGGCAGATTCGCACACCTTTTTTGTATAATTATATATGTATATACAAAACAATTTTCGGAAAAATAATAACCGCCTTTTTCTTCTAATATTTATATATAATTATAAAATTATTATTATTTTAATGAACTAAATTGTTTTTCCATATATCAATATGCTCTATATATACTATACATATAATAAAGCATTTGAATGTTTAACAATTAATAAATAATTTTGTAATAAAAATTAATTTATAATATTTGATCTGAATAAAATTAATAAATGAATCATATATGCAATACTCAATACACAATTAATCCATAAACATTGAATAAATTTATATAATTCTGTCTGTATATTTATATAGAAAAAAAAACTTATGAACCATGAAGCAATTAAATATATTATATACCCATTTATATATGGGCAATATATAATATATATATGATTACTATATTTAAATATATAAACTTATATTATATTAACATAAAATAAAAACACATATAATGCATAAATGTATATATATTATAATATGTATCAATGCATTCAAAAAAAAAAATAAAAATAAATAAAACCATATAGAAAAGACCGACCTATAATTATATGATTTCATTTATATATTATTATACAAGTAATATATATAAAATATTTGAAAATTATTTATATATGCAATACACAACACACACATTTATTATTAGTATATAAGATATCTATTTATAGATAAAAAAAAATTATTATTATTTAAAATTTTATATATATATTTACATAATATTTTATAATTTAGATAAAATTAATATCTATGCTGAATATATATAGAAACAATAAATATACATTATAAAAGAACCAAATAACATACATATATATATATATATATATATAAATAAGAACAAAACCAATGGTTAATTTAATCAATTTTATTACATGTTTTCTATAATATATATAAAATAAATCACACACCCATCAAACATTTCTTAATAAGTTGTATTATTTAAATATATTCATTTATATATAATAATATTTAATTTCTCATTCTATAAAAATCAATATTTATAGATGTTAAAGTATATACAATATATTTAATGTAAAATGTATTGATATATTTAATTTAAAAACCTTCAGGTAAAATATTAATAAAATTTTTTATTCTATTCAGGTTGTTTATACAAAATTAAAATATATTCTATATACATATATATATACTTGCAAAGTTCTATGATATGTCAAATATCAAACCATTTTACATGTGATAAATTGATATGTGTCAATTAATTTATTTAACAAATATTTACCCAAAGAGTTTATTCTATACAACCAATAAAGGAGTGTTTTTAACAAATGAACATTTTCACAATGTACGTACATACATATTTTTGTAATTAATTATTATATGTAGTAGAAAATATCAGTAGCTGGGATGTTCGTATATCAATAGAAATGTTTTGTTATAGAATAAAAACGCGATAGTTCTATGTTAATAATTACTATATAAACATAATAAGAAATTTAGTTAAATTAACAATAACTTAAATTTTAAAAATAATTAGTTAAATACACATAGTTAATATTAAACATAATTTTGAACATTTTGGGATCGGTTTTTTTTTTTGTTCGTTACTACGGCAGAATCGGTTTAGCGCCCGTAAAACCTCGGAATCCTATTGCCGTGTGAGCCCGTAACGAAATCGCACTTAATCAGGTGATGAACCTTAGATGCATTGAATACCCTTAAGTGATTTTGGGTAGTAAATCTATTATATAATATGTGGATTCATTTATGAAATTTTGAAAATAAAGCAAACATATGAGATAAAAAAAAAACTTTTACTAAAACAAAATAAGAAAAAATCACTCATATGTTTTCAAACAATTGTCCAAGTTGCACATTAGGTGGATAAGTTTTTAGTTATCAGATGAAATGTTTAATTTAAATAACTGATAATCAAAAGTGTAGGGGGAAATACTAGTTCAGGGAGACTATTTCATAATCTTGCTGTTCTTGGGAAAAATGAATTTCCAAATCTGTTTGTTCGCAAAAAACTATAATAGGTACAGAATATGAATGAGCCTTTTGTGAATTTCTCGAATTATAAGAGAAGTTAATTGGCTCAGTAATTAGCTTTAAAATTCCATTAGAGCATTCATGATAATAATACCTATAAAATGTGCACAATGAAGCTACTGATGATCGTCTATGATCCAATGATTCAATGGAATTTGTTATTGTTTCATTTCTGATCAGCGAAATAGCGTGTTTTTGGATCCTGTCACTAAACTGCAGTTCAGTAATTGGTGCACCAGCCCATATGTAGGAATTGTACTCTAGCAGTACTCTAGCTTATAAAAGACCTATAAACTAATGCTAAATTTTCAGAATTTGAGAAATTCTTTCGATCTTCTTAAAAATCCAATGCGACTAGCCGCCTTTTTAGCTGCAATTATTATATTATTACTCCATGAAAAGTTGTTTGACAAAGACATTCCCAAATTTAATAGATCATTAGATTGTGGAATAAAGATTATCCCTCTGAGAGGGATTACTGAAAAACCATCGATCCATTCCAAAAAAATTTACTTTAAATCCTAACATTTTCAAATTATACTTATACTGTATACGATCTTTGTATGATTTTGTCCATTCTCTATATATTTTCCATATACATATGTTTACAAATTAAAAATACATTATTTATTTCAAATAAATAATTCATTTAACAACAATATATATAAATAAAATACGTCCATCCATATATATAGTATATATAGACTAATTTTAATCTATATTTTATTAGTGGTAAATAAATCAATTATATATAATACAAAAAAAAAAAAAAAAGTACATATAGAATTTTTGTTTTTCTTTAATTTAATGTATATTCTATATCATTGAATGAACTACAATATATATTGAAAGTTATATACTATATGAATAAAATACATATACTTAAATATTTGTATTTGACCATATATAAATAATATTATTATATTTAAAATCTATTTGGTAAAAATGTATAGTATATAAAAATTTTAATTTAATTTTATATAGAGGTTGGGGATATACTCTCTAATATATTTATATATATAAATTAGATTATTATATATATATATATGGAGTACGGCTGCCGAATGCCTATATATATAAATATATCTATATATAATGTTGTTCAACGAAAGAGTATATATCTTTTTTAATTCTATATAATAAATTGCTACAATCACCATTAATCAGGAAATCAATATATAATTGTTATGCCAAAAAAAAAAAAAAAACTTTAACAAAATTTTAAGTTCATTGTACGATTTATATATCCTCAACAATATTTTTATTTTATTTTTTACATTTTACATTATACATAATTAAATTATATAATGATAGATATTTCATTTTGATGCGGGCATATAAAAGATAAAATCATTTTATTTTAAAGTTATTTTTAATGTTTAAATAAGTATATATATATGAGATTATATGACTTTAATTTTGACATAAAACTATGTCTTTATTTATATTATAACAAGTTTGATTTAAATATATCTTTATATATTATTATTTATATTGCGTTAACATTATATTATTTATTCAATAGATTTCTAAGTAGTTAGTTTATAAAAATGAATGTTTATTCATGATAACTATAATTTGTTTTGTCACAAAATTTAAATGAACAAATATTACCTTATAAAAATGAAAGTCTTCGGGTTTTTACATAAAAAATTATTCTTCATATATTTAAATAGGTATTTTTTCCCCTATATGTATTTACATTTGTATAGCTATATCCAATTTTTATTAAATCGATTATTATCCCCTTTTTATCAATATCATTCTGGTTTTGCCTCTATATATATATATAAAATCGCGTACGACTCTATACAATTGTATATGTAAACTACTATATATAAAAAATATTTTTTCATGTATATATAATTCAAATTGCATATTAAACATATAAAATTGAATACATTCGTACGTATAATATAATATAGATATTGAATTTATTATATATATACTATATAAGTTTATAAACATTTTACCATTAAATCTGCCGCAATAACAAAATTCTATATACTGTATATAGATATATATATATACTTAATTTTATTTTACAATTTGCAGATGTACAAAAATGTAATAAAAGTTAATTTGATTTTTTTTTTTTTTTTTTTTGCAAATATGATAACAAAATCCGATTTATGTTACATTTAAAATTTATGGTATGGATTTTAAAATGGGGAAAAAAAAATGCACATTTTAATATAAAATTAAAATATTATATATTGATATATATAAAATATACATTATTTTGGCAGATGCTCATTAAATATTTAATTATACATATATATATAATATATATATATATATATATATTTAAAATTGATAATATATTTTTAATTTTTTTTTATATACAGTATCTGCATATTTTATGAATATTTTTTTAAAAAAAAAAAACATTTATATTTTATATTTTTTTTTTAATATACACTTTTTTTTCTTTGTTAAATTTATATTATTATACGCAGGTATAAAGTTGATATGTTAATTATATATTTATATTTGAAATGAAAGGTTGTGAATATATAAAAGACAACAGTGGAATTGAACAATTAATTTAATTTAATTATTTTGGTTAAATAGTTTAAATTTACATAATGATAATAATAATAATAATAATAGATATACAACTATTTTGTAATTGAATATTAATTATATGAAACTGTTCTGTTCAAATGAAATAAAATAAACATTGCGGAAAGTTATAATAATTAATACTTTATAAGCAACGAGATAACTAATATACATTTATTATTTTAACCATTAATCAAAAATATTCTATATATTGTATATTTATGTTGGTTTTTTGTTTAAATATATATGTAAATAAAAGGTTTTTTTTATCTGATTTAAAGAAATTTTTAAGTAAATTATACTTGATCTTGTATAATTTAATTGAATTATAATTGATCAAATCCAATTTATATTCACGCATTCATATATACAGGTGAAAAAACTTTTTCATTCTGATGAAAAATGATTGAAAGTGATACGGAATGTTTCCAAAGTTATTCAATTGACGTGAATATATATATTAATAAAGTTATAACCGGAAAACCTTATCGTTGTATTACATGCGATAAGTCATTTTCAGAAATAAGTCATTTCATATTGCATAAAATTGTTCATAAACGTAAAAGGCTTTATGGTTGTACGAGATGTGCAAAGATGTTTCCATTACGAAGTGGTTTAAATCGTCATATACAGGAATGTCAAACAATATATCGATGTAAAATATGTGGTGATATATTTTGCAAAGAATAATTGGTATACAATTTGGTACAACACGTCATACAAATATTATATTTAACTCATTCGTCAACCGCGTCAATTTCCTCAATCGACAATATATACAAAATACCTCATTAATCTAAATGCGTATATCTTCCATTTTAAACTCCTGCTTGAATGGCACAACATTTCAATTTTATTCAATTGGACACAATTTTAATATGGTAATATTAATATATATATATATATAGATAAAATAAAATTTTTTTTAAAATCTAACAACTTATATATCACACTTTGAACGTTAATACTACAATTATTAACAATTATTATAGGTATCTGGGTGGCGGGTGGGATTCTAAAAAAAAAAAAAAAAATTTAATTTAATATTATACCTATATACCTATATTTTTTTTATTTAATCAATATATATATAAATATATACTATATATAGAATATAGAAAAACTATTCAATTTATATTTTGTGGAATTTAATATATGTGTATTTTAAATAATCCCATTTCAAATGATGATAAATTATAATAGAAAACGCAGTATATATCATTAATCTTAATTGAAAAGAATTTTGAATACAATAAATAATATATATACTGAAAGATGCGGATAAGTATTTTCTTTTTTTGTAATTTTTGAAATTGCATTGTATGAAAATAAATTTAAAACTTTAAATTTCAATTAGGACTGTTAAAAAATTTGATTATTATTATGTCATAATGTTTAGCGCTCATATAACCAAATTTGGAAATTACGCAAATCAAATATATATAGTATATAGAATAATAATCAATTTTAATTTAAAATTCTTTTGCTGTAGTTTATCTATAAATAAAAATAAAATTTACCAAAAATAAAGGTATTGGTCTTCTATTGGGCAATATATACTATATTATATTATATATAGACATGTATAACAAACACAAAAAAAAATTAAAATAATTAAAAAAACTTTGTTGATTACGGTCATTTATTGTTGAAATAAGTTTTCTAAATAAAATATTTTTCTTTATGCCTCTATATTAAATATACACATCATTTGTTGATTTGTATACATACATATAGTTTTAGATCGATTTAACTTTAACTAAAAAATATTCAATAATTTATTGACTATAATTGATGACCTTTTTTTTTCCAAATATATGTGTCTTCTTATATATAAATATATATATCCATATATAATAATTAATATTGACTTCAACCATATATATATTTACGAGTATATGTCGTTAACGATTTACGTGTATATATAATATTTTCATATAATATAATGAATGTAATGTATAATATATAAGCAGCAGATAAACCGATATATATAGTCAATCATATTTTGTAACAAATATAGACTTTTATTGATTAATGTTTTTTGGTAAAAAGTTTGTTGTATTTTTTTTTTTTTTTTTTGGTTTTCCAATAATAGTTTTTTTTTTCTGAATTCGATTCAAATACATAAGTTCATATAAATAATATACAGACGACGACATACATTTTATAATATACATAATTTACAATTTACTATATATATAGTATATATACTTATTATCATATACACATATATAGATTATAAGTATTATGATTATAATAACTCATGTTGATATGCTTGCTTACGTATTTATTTAAGCACAATATATGATAATAAAATATACATATTATATATGTACTTCTTATCATTAATATTATCATTAAATTAATATTAACGAAATTGATAATAATCAAATTTATTTATGTTTATATGTAAGTTACATTATATATATATATATTGTCATCATATCAATCAATAAAACACCCTTTTTGTCGTATATATAAATATATTATATGTACTTTATCTATGTTATTATAGTTTATATATAATATACGAATATTAAATTTGATTATTGTATATGCTTTTTGTGTGATTATTATAAATAAGATTAAAATATATATGTTATGAATATATATTATCGTTTAAAATCCGCGTGTATTTATACAATTATTTTGCGGCATTATTTTTTGAACGTTGGTGTATATTTATTTTATTTTTTATATATACAAATGTATATCTATATAAACGAATATATTATATATTGTGTCTATGTATAAATAATTTAATTCTCAATACAATTTACAAAAAAAAAAATATATAGATCAATATTATAATGATGAATTACATTTATGTGTACTTATTGTTTTTTTTTTATTGAAAATATAATATTATATGTGACTTTGTGGTGATAAAATTGTCACTCTGAATACAAAATTTTGAACCAAACAAGAATACATGACCGTTCGAATTTTACTGAAGACATAAGATATATGTTTTCCCATATGCGGTGGTCAACAAAATGCCATAAAACCAACAAAACCCTCAAACGATTTTCTCCTATTTAAATAAAAGTCACTTATAATTTATTTAGTTCTATCAATCAATTGCCTAAAAACTGTGAACTTTATCAGACTATTAAAAGATAAGCCGTTCTTTTCTCTTTGTTTCTGTGCGATAAATTGAATTTGATACTTATATATTTACAAAATATATACTTATATATATATAGATCACGATCGCATATTTATCATATTTTAGAAAGAAAAACAAAACGAAACTATATAACTATATACATAATAAACAAATGCATTTGGATAACAAAAAAAAATCTTCAAACAAAAACCATAAGGTTACAATTTTAAGTGTATACATATATTTATAAAAGAAAAGAATAAATTAAAAATGACATGATACGTATGGGAATCAAGTATATGTATTTTAAATTACAATAAATTTGTTTTTTTTTTTTTCAAAACAATTTTAAATATACAATTTTAAAACACACGTCGTATATAATATAATAAATTTTGTAAAATTCATTAAGCAAAAAATACATAAAATATACAATACAATAAATCTCATATATAAATATAGTTTCTTCATATTTGAATTCGTTTTCAATTGTATCTTTTTATATGAATTCCAATTTAATACTGAAGAAATTTTGGAAAACAATATGGGAACAATATTTAAACAAAATATACCGCATCATATATACACTATAGTTTGTAATATATCTTTATAAATAATAATGAAATGAAACATTATTATAGTTCACATATTATAAATACAAATATAAGAAGATAGAAGATACCTATATAGTTTGAAATACACGCATCAAAGATTTACATAATATATTATCATATATATATATATAATAATTCAAAAATTCAACAAAAAGCAACATTTTCTATAATCTTCTTGAAAATTTAATGAACTTATTATAAACAATTTCATATATTTTGTATCAAAATAACCACAAATATATATTATTATGTGGGTTAAGATTTAAGATTTATTATATATATATACATATCATTTTTATATAAATCCATACTATTATTGATTATAAAAGATATATATATTTTTTATTATATATATGTTATATGTGTGTTTAAACCAATTTTGCCGTAGTAACGAACAAAAACAAAAGTATTTATTATTTATATAAATGATTTCAATTGCAATTCCGTATTATCAATCCAGTTTATATAATAAAGAGAATTATAAAGTTTTTTAAATGTTAAAAAAACAAATGCTGGACAGTAAATCAGGTGGATCAAGAAGCTTTGGAAGAGCGCGGGGACGGTGGAAAGATGAAGTTGAATCGGACCTTCAGGCTCTTGGAATTTTTCGACTCCCGGACGTTGACGGACGGGTGAATAGGTCACGTTTTAGAAGGCTGTTGATGAACGCCAAAACCGATTGTAATTTGTATAGGAGTGTAAAAGTAAGTTTAAGTGTTAAAAAACAAAGCATAATTCGTAATATTTTTCGAAAATATGCTAATTTTTTAGATCAATTTCACTTATATATTTTATTAATATTAATTTTAACACATTAAAAAATTTTAACACCTGTTTTTTTTTATAAAAAAAAACTATTTTTTTTTGTGTTATTAGAAACTATATATGGTAAAATTTCTATATTTAAGTGTATATGATCTCAAAGTAGTTTTTTTGAACCCCTCGTATTTAATATAGATAATTCATGGTCTTGACGCACTTACAAAATTTAACCTATACCAAACATATATGCCATATATTGCCATATATCGTTTATTGAATGACGTGTTTGTTAATGTTTTATTTTTATATCGTCTTTAACGCATTTAAAATTTAAAACCACTAAAAAAAAATCAATATCAATCAATATATTGGATATGTTCAACCGAAATATATAAAATAATTAAATGAAAAAAAAAAAACAAATAAAAAAGTAAATAAATAAATAATAAAATAAAAAAAAATCTACGTGACATTTGGTTTATCGCCACTCATTAAAGTATATATAACGATATAACCGAATAAAATACTAAATGAATATATTTATTTATATAACAAAAAAATTATTAATTTACAATTTTTCAATGTTAATTATTTGTTTATTTTATTAACTTTATTGTTATTATTATCTACGTTTAAACAGAGAGAGAAAAATATTAAAATAATAACTTTTAGAGTGTGTAATTCTGTAATTCTGAATGTATATTTAAAAATCTATATTTAAATTTATATAATTATATTTAAGAATCTTTTATAATATATATACTATACTAATATAGAATCATTTAAGTTTTATTTAAATATACTTATATATGTAATTTATGAATATATTAAAATGTTTGTATATATGCATATAGAATTGTGTGGCTCTTTTATCAACATCATATATATATAAGGTTTTGATCAACATATATTATTAATATTTATATATGTATTGCCTTTGAACAAAATTTGTAACAAATATTGACATTAAAGATCAAAGACAAATTTGAATATATAAAATATAAATTGATTTAGTTTTTATATATATGTGAATATATTTATCTTTACATATACGATTTGTGTATATAGTTTTATAGATTTACTAATTGGAAAAAAACCTTTTTATATATACATATATTGATCTTTGCATCTATAACAAACACACAAACACTCTTCTTTTTTTTTTAAATATATACACATAATATTTTATTAAAATTTAATGTATTATTTAACACAATAAATTGTTATATAGTATATATAAAATAAAATGTGTTTAGGTATACTAAAAAACATCCATAAATATATATTCAAATTATTTCAAAGAAAATGTATTTATTGTTGTTTATATTTTCTTAATTATTATGCATAGACGCAGTTTCAGAAAGGTATATAAATAGACACACAACGCATCATATATATGTGTAGTTTGCGATATTCATATATAAAGGGTGATTTTTTAGCTATTATCTTTTTGTCAACACTCTGGTTTAAACAGTTGACGCACGTTTCGTGTTTTGTTTCACTGTCAAACATCTTCAGTTTGGTCCATAGTTTAACCATGAATAGTCTTACAAACGAACAACGCTTGCAAATTATTGAATTTTATTATCAAAATGCATGATAATAATAATAAAATGCATAATAATAATAAATGCATGATAAAAATGCATGATAATGATAATAATCTGTTAAGAAAGTTCATCGCGACGAAATTGTGTTCAGCGACGAAGCTCATTTTGGTGGCTCAATGGGTACGTAAATAAGCAGCATTGTCGCCTTTTGAATATCAGCCAGAAGCATTGCAACAGCTACCAATGCACCCAGAAAAAGTCACAGTTTGGTGCGGTTTATGGGCTGGTCGCATCATTGGACCGCGTACTTCTTCAACGATGATGCGAATCGTAACGTAACTGTGAATGGTGAGCGCTACCGCGTAAGATGATATCCAACTTTTTTTTTGCCCAAAATGCAAGAGCTTGACTTGCATGACATGTGGTGCCACAACAAGACGGTGCCACACAGCACGCGCAACAATGGACTTATTGAGAGGCGAGTTCGGTGAACATTTTATTTCACGTTCGGGACCGGTCAATTGGCCGCCTAGATCGTGCGATTTAACGCCTTTAGACTATTTTTTCTGGTGGGGCTATGTTAAAGCTCATGTCAATACAGACAAGCCCGCTTCAATTGACGCATTGGAAGACAACATTGAAGCATTTATTCGTGAGATACCGGCCGAAATGTTGGAAAGAGTATGTCAAAATTGGACTAAGCGGATGGACCATTTGAGGCGTAGTCAAGGTCAACATTTGCATGAAATAATCTTCAAACATTAAATTATATGGACCGTACTATCGATTCAAATAAAGATTTCATGCATTTTTCTGAATTTTATGTGTTTTTTATTGAAAAACTTTCCTATTAGCTTTTAAAAAATCACCCTTTAGTATATAAAAGGGTTTCAAAAAAGGTATATTTGTTTCATTGTACGATAGTACCATTTAACTTTTACAAAATATTATATTCATTTACATAGAGGTAGATAAATATACATATACCTCTCTTATTACGCTAAATTGCCCCTTTATTCATCTTCATATGTATATATATATACACATATCGTATATAGTAAAATGTGTATGTATATATATATATATATATATATATTAATAATCATGAATAGTAATTTCTTACAAATATATTATTATTATAAAATGGTTTTGTATATATATTATATGGATAAGGTATATGGGAAAAGTGACAACATCTTGTCCGTAAATATTTTACGTGATGAGAAGAAGCTTATATATATATATATACATACATGTGTACATTTTCTTGTTCATTAATTTTATAATTAAATTGACACTCAAATATTCACTTTATTTGTTATGTTATGTATTGTATATACGTTTATATATCCTTAAACACTAAACATATATACGTAAACATACATGAAATATTTTCCATTAAATATGTCTATATATTAATTTAATTAAAATGTTATTTTAACAGAATGTATATATAAATTTTCCTTTTTATTTCTATATATATATATATATATGAGGGTATTTGTATAAAATAATATTGCATAATATTGGTGGTATTGCTATTGATTTATTTATATATATATGTATATAGATATAAATTTATCGGTTGGAAATTCTTGTATGAAAAATTCTATATATTCATGTATACTATTTATTTTCTTCTTCTTTTTCTTATTCTCGGCTATATAAAGGCTATATATATAGAAAATACATGTTAATATCAATTTGAAAAATTTTAATAATTAGTTTTCTCTTTGCAATATTAATATATATATATATATATATATATATATATATATAGAAAATATGTACGCCTGCAATACTAAATAAATATGAGATAATGGAATTTTGAAAAATGAAAATTATAATTTATGCATAAATCGTACACCCTTACGAATATATACGCAGCATATACTTTACTTACGCATGCAGAATATATTCAATTCAAACATATATAATAAAGATATCTTTATTTATAAAAAAAAAATATGAAGGAAATGTACGTATTTTTATGAGCCTCATTGGTGAAAAACTTCAATATATATATATATACAATCGGTGCTGCAATGCATTTCCCTTTTTCAATGTATACATATTAATTTATATTTTTTATTTCTAATGAATTTATATCGAAAGGTATATATATGATGAATACTTTTATTACTTATATGTATACACTTATTCTTATCTTAAATACAACATAACATCGACTGTAATATATAAGACGTCTTAAATATATATATTCATAATTAATTTTTCCATTAAAGCATTTATATTTTCTTATTATATATGCTGTATTGGAAAAGCCGGTAAATAGAAAATGTTTTAACATCCCTTTTTTTTTTTGAAAATCATGAAAATCTTAGATCATATTGGCAAAACGATAGGCTATTCAAGTAAAGGCTAATAAAGACTAATAATTCAGTATACTTTATATTGAAAATAAAACTATGAAGAAGAATCCTAATGAAATTTTGGGAAAATCAATTTTTATTTTTATAAGGAAATACCCTAGAAAACCAATAAAATTATGAATTTAACCCAAATCTTTTGTATATATATGAAAGAGTATATATACAAATTTTTTTGTTTAAATTAAATTTGGTTATTTTTTTTTTGTTAATTTCATGAATTATTTATATATATTAATATAATATTTTACATTTCAATATAATATCGCATAACATTTAAATAATTTATATTAAAAAAATATAAAAACACATTTTTATGAAAGAAATAATAAATTTTCTTTTTATTCCTATATAGAGTATTTTTACCACCTTTTTCCATTTGTACAAAAGAAATGATAACATATAAGTTTATAAACGCGTTTGTTTATATACATAATAAAAATACATTTGACCTTTTATCAGTATAAATAAATATATATATTTAAGTATTTTTGTGGTAAATTATTTATTTATTTATGTATTATTTGACATTGTATACCTATATAGAATATATAGAAATTGATATTTTTTGTTCAAAACAAACAGAAAAATATTATGAATGAATGAATGAATTGGAAAGGATATATACAAATAAACAATATAAATTTAAATATATTTTAATATATTATTATATAGTGTTATTGTTTAATATCGTATAAAATTGAGTACGTTGGGTGGATGGATATATAAAGTAAACAAAACAAAAAAATCTATATACAGGTAATAATTTATAAAATATTCCGAATACACGCGTTAGATAAATAAATTAAATACAGAAAATAAATACTTTTCTGCATGAAAATATTCTTATAGAATATTTATTCTATAAAAGGTTTTGTTTTATTTTGGTTTTGTGTAAGCAAAAAAAATTTCCATTACATGAATTTTTCTTTCAATTTTTGAATAAAATTATTTTATTTTTTAACTTTCTTTTAACGGCATGAAAATATTTCTTTTATATATATACACACATCGATTTTATGTATACATATAAGAAATGTTGCATAAAATATAGCTTCTGTGTCTATATTATATAAATACCAATATATATATGTATGTATATAAATTATTAAATGAAGAGAAAAGGTTTTTCCGCATATATCTATATATCTATATAAATAAATAAATAAATAAAATGTATTTTCCCTTTTTTCTTTTTTGTACATTGGGTTTATATTTATAAAGTCTATACAATATATATTGAAATAAGACACAGAGGAAAATGATTTTCGATTAAATGTATATATAGAAAGGTAAGAAGTATATATATTATTTGTATATTCATAAACTCAACGATATATACAGTATACTATATATTGTATAGAGTTAATAGAAAAAAAAACGGAGAATATTAATTATTTACAACAATATACATAATAAAATATATTGTAAATATATTTATAATATCTTGTTGTGTTTTTTTATATTATTTTTTAGATATATATATGCAATAAATTTTGTAATTTAGCTAATTATATATTATATATAATTTATCAAGTGATAATAAAATAATTAAAATTATAATTACCTTTTGAGCTTTACACATGGTTGCAATTGGTTGAACATCATGTGATTGATGACGATTTTCCGTTAAACATTGTGTACATATTGCAATTTTACATCCTAAACAGTACATTGTTAGTAATTCACCGGGATGTTCACCACAAACGGAATCACGTAACATTGTTGATCCTCGTGGTTTTACCAAATTATGTTTTGCCAATGGGCCACGCATTGGATGACATAGTTCACGACACGAATCACAATATCGTATTTCACATTGTTCACAAATAATGGTGGCAACCTTTTGCGGTTGTATTTCACACAATTGACAACGCAATGCTTCACGTTCACAAAATCTATCGATTATCGATTCCATTGTACGATATGTCGGTAAATTACGTACACCACCTTCATCGAAAAATACAATTTTACGACACATTGGACAACATAATGAATAGGCGGATGTACCACCGGTCGGTGGAAATAATAATCCTTGTAAATTTGGTGTACCCGCATATGAACCGGGACGTGATGTACAACAAACAACACCCGAATCCGCTTCACTTAATATACTAACTTTATCCGCTTGATCTTGATCAGACGATACGCTCTCCGTTGTACTTAAGGAATTACCCGTAATTGTATTATTATTATTATTATTTGTGGTGGCCGTGGTGGTGGTGGTGGTGGTGGTGTTGTTTGTTGTTCCCGTTATTGTTGCAGCAGCCGATGATGAATTTGAGGATGATGAGGAAGAAGCTGTAGATAATTGTCCTGATGAACAAAGATGTGCTGGTGGTTGATGAATTTGTACAGTTGTTGTTATTGTTGATGAATGTACGGATGTGGCTGATGTTGAAGATGACGACGACGATGAAGATGATGATGATGATGATGATGATGAGGATGAGGATGATGACGAAGAGGACGATGATGAATGTAATACGTTATTATTTTGATTTGTTTGATTATTTGATAATGGTGTTTGTAATTCCATAGCACATGATATACAAATTGCATGATAACATGGTAATAATGCAGGATTAACAAATAATTGTTTACATATTGGGCAACGTAATTCTTCCTCCATTTCTTTAATTAATTTTTTTAATATAATAAACTAAAAAATTTGGGTTTTATTTTTAATAAAAAAAAAAAAATTACAATCGTATACTATATTTTAATCGGTGCGAGTTCTTTTAAAATTATTTCTTAAGAGAAATTTTCTAAATTAAAATTTATTTAAACATTTTTTTTTTTATAATTCTTCTTAAAATATCACATATAAAATTATATTACAATGTATAAAGTTGTGATACACAAATTATTTATTATTTTAATTGTAAAAGAAAAAACAAAAAAAAAATCGTATTAAACAAAAACGATTTATATGAAAATTATAATTCCAATTTGATTTACAATCACAAAATATTATATATGTTATTTTATATTATGCAAGATTAAATTCACTTTCACAATTATAAATATATATTAATTTTTAGGATTTTGGAACCCTTCATCTTCATTTTTTTTTTGTTGTTGATACAAAAAATACATTTAAATTTAATATAATAAATTATTATTATTATTATTATATATACACATCTCACCACATATAATGTTTATGCGATGATGTAAAACACCCTTCTTCCCAAAAAAAAAAAATAGAATTCCCTTTATAGTTTGTTTTTGTTGTATATATATATATAAATTTATTTGAATAATATCATAATATGAAATAAATTCTATATATAATTTTGTATAAAATATCCTTTTTTATTTTGTTGTAAAAGCGAACTGCACTACAAACACATAATCAATTCTGAATAGGAATAATATATATATATATATATATAGAAAGGGATGTTTTATAGTAAAATTGTATATGTGACTATATATAGAAAAATCATATATATATATAAGGAAAATTTCTGTACACAGACGCACGATATGCAGACACAAAATTAACAGTGGTGTGTGTGTATGTAATAAACAGTTGTTTTTGCGAAAAACAAAAAAAATTGTACTATACAAAGGTGGTGTATATTTTGCAAATAAAAAAAAATTAAAAAGAAAATATAAAAATTTAAAGTCCTTTTATGTTTTTGTCTTCACTTTATAATAATTTTTCTATATTAAAAACTTATTATATATTTATTTTTTATTATATTGTTTTTTCTTTATCACATCACTATATATTTTTTAATAATATTTTTTGTTATACCATTTTTAGATGATGGGAAAAACTTTGAATTTATATTTTATGTATATAAAAAAGAAAATTTCAATTTTAAAGACATTTTTTATTTGCTATATAAAATCACTTTATGAAAATTCTTTTATATAATTGTTATAATATAAAATAATGGTAAGAATTAAGCGATTAAACAATACAATAACTATAATAAAAATTAAAAAAAAAACTGTATTTATTTTAAAAAACAAAAAAAAAAGAAAGAAAGACTTTTGAATAAATTATTAATAAAAAAGTATACAATTTTTCAGTCTTTATTCAAATAATAAAATACTCGATACAATTAATCAATATACATATAACAATTCAACGATCAAAATTATACTGAAAAAACTAAAAGTATTTTTAGTCAGCCAGCAGCACTAACTCGGCAGTCACTATATTAATTCAGTGGTACCCTATTTAAATTCATATTTTTAACATTTTCTGGTAACTGGTATACATTTTCTGAGTACAAATTATTATATTACATTTTACATATATGAATGAGTGTGAATATTTATAGAGATTCTCGGGAAAGGCTGGAAAAGAAGAAAATCAGGTTTTTCTTTAACAGTTTCGTTCGCATACCAACAAACAAAAATAAATATATAACAACTCTGAATTCTGCTGAGAGTCAGATTAAAATATATTTACTGTTTTTTATATATCATTAAATGTTTTTATATACAAACAAATTTATAGTATATAAAAAAAATGCATCGATTCGATAGCAAAATTGCATTTCTATTCATCATTTTTATTTAATCATCGGTCGGTCGGTGGTTTATTTTGTATATATTATAAAAAATATTGCATTTAGTTGTATTAATATTTGTTTTTTTTTTCAATTTTATTGTAAAATTGATAGTGTTTTTTTTTTAAGATTGTGATGTGGTGATGTTGAATGTTTAATGTATTTACTTTATATTTTTAATAGATAAAACATGACCACAACGAAAGATAAAATTAAATAATTTAATTTAAATCATTACTGATTTGTATTTGTGAGTATTTTTCATATAGTCGTATTTATTTTCATTTTAATATATATGTTTATAAAAATTTTGTTGTATGCGATTGTGAAAATTTAAAGGTATTTTAAAGTATTTTTAAAGGGCGTTTGTATTGATTTTAATATATATATATATATATAAATTCATCTATTTGTCGTCTAATGGCGCTGATAAGAAAATTTTACGTTTTTAATATAGATACTGTATTAATATTATAGATACTGTATTAATATAGATGCGCAAAGCCGTACACGAAGTTCGTTAATTTTTAAATGCATATGGCGCACAATTTAAAAAACCGTGCATGGTATATTTTTTTCAAGTTTAAGTAGCCAAATATATGAAATTCAATTTTTAGTGATTAAAAATGATGTTTTTTAATTTTTTTGTTAATTTTTATTAATTATTTATTTATTTATTAGCAAATAAAAAACCACTTTTTTTTTATTTTATGCTCATTTTTCTCTTGTTCGAATTGCATTCGAATATGATTTTGAGTATTCGAAAAATAAAATGGAAGAATTTTGTAGTGGTGTTAGTGTAGAAAAAATTCCTTGGTAAGTCAAAAGTGTTGTTGTTTATTTTTGTTTGTTATTATTTACATTTTTTTTTTTGGTTTGATATTATTTCGAGAGGTTAATAAATATATAAATTTAATTTTATAAATTTAAATTTAATTTAATTCGATAAATTTAATATAACTATGTAAATATTAAACTTATTGTTTAATATATATTTTGTGTTAATCCTAATAATGTATTATAGAATATATTATTATGTGTTTTGTGATTTGAAATTATTGTTTTACAAATTTGGCTGTATATAGTGCTCAACGTTATTCTTTTTAGGAATATTAATAATTATAATATAATAATAATGATTGTTATTTTTTATATAAATTTTGTGCAGTGCTATAATATTTTTTTTAATGCTTGTTATTTGTTTTTGTTTCATTTCATTGAAAATTTAATAATATATTATAAAATACTATAGTATTTTTTTTATGACGTGTGACGTGTAAAATAATAAATAAAGATGTTCTAAAAAAAAAATAATAAAAAGGATCGCTTAATTTTTACGCTACCAATTGCATTTACACCGTGTTTTGTGAATTTAATAAATATATATTGTGCATACAACATTAAATTAACAGATAACGATAGTTAAACTATCTTTAAAATACACACCCAAAACTCCCCCCTAGATAAATATTAAACAAAAACAACAATAAAAAATGTGTGGTACAACGAAAGGAACAAGAGCATTGATATTAGTCGGTGGTTATGGAACAAGATTACGTCCATTGACATTCAGTCGGCCAAAGCCTTTGGTTGAATTTGCTAATAAACCAATTTAATGCATCAAATCGAAGCACTTGTTGAAGCCGGTGTTACACAGGTACAAAATAGAATTTTCTAAACTTGGTTAATAATATCACACTTCATACAAAAATTGTATTGTGCAATGCAATGCAATACATAAATTGTATTATAAAACAAATCAAATATTATTATATATATATATATTGGTAATTTTAGCCGTTTCTTATCGTGCTGAAGGAATGGAAATTCAATTGAAAAAGGATACAGATAAATTAAGTGTTGAATTGATATTTTCACATGAAACAGAACCATTGGGCACTGCCGTTCCATTGGCATTTTACCAAACATATATTATGTCGTAGTAACGAACCATTTTTTGTATTAAATTCCGATGTTATTTGTGAGTTTCCATTTAAAGCATTAGAAGCGTATCATCGTCAGCACGGTAAAGAAGGTACAATTGTCGTGACAAAAGTTGAAGAACCATATGGTGTTGTATTGTATGATTCAAAAGGTTGTATAAAACATTTCATTGAAAAACCACCAGAATTTATCAGTAATAAAATTAATGCCGGTAAATATTAACAAAAAAAATAACACTATTTGCATTATTCCGAATATATTTCGCTTATCTATAATTTCAGGATTATATATATTTAATCCAACGATATTATCACGTATTGAAATTAAACCAACATCAATTGAAAAAGAAATATTTCCGGTAATGGCCGCCGAACAGGATTTGTATGCATTTGAATTAAATGGCTTTTGGATGGACATTGGACAACCAAAAGATTTTCTTACCGGTAAAATAAATATACATTTGTTTTTATATGTGGTAAAAACAAAACAAACTTCTTTTTTTTTAATTTCAGGAATGTGTTTGTAAATGCATTACGACAAAATAATTCAACGAAATTATATACTGAAGATCAATTGCAAGCAGTGGATGATGGTGATAATGAAAATATTATCAAAAATATTACCGATTAGAATATTAATAAGAAGAAAAAAATGTTTTGTAATGGTATAACAAATACAATAATTGTTGGTAATGTTTTAATTGATCCGACGACTAAAATCGGACATGGATGTCGTATTGGACCGAACGTTACAATTGGACCAAATTGTTTCATTGAAGATGGGGTGTGCATAAAACGTTCCACAATTTTAACCGGTTCGATTGTACGCAGTCATGCATGGTTAGATAGTTGTATAATTGGTTGGCGATGTACGGTTGGACGTTGGGTACGTGCCGACGGTACGACCGTATTGGGTGAAGATGTTATTGTTAAAGATGAACTTTATATAAATGGTGGTCAGGTGTTACCACATAAAAGTATAACGTGTAATGTACCAGATCCTCAAATTATTATGTAAATTATGCCATTATTATTATTATTATTATTATTTTATGTATACATTTGTTTTTGAAATTTTACATGTAAAAACACAATAATTCTATTTTTGTTTTTTTCTTTGTTTATTTTTTATAAAGCTATTAAATTTTCTTTTTTTATATTTTACATATTTTCTATAAATAGTAATTAAAATTTTTTAAAACCCCTTGAATGTCCTTTTTTTTGGCAATTTCAATATATATTATTTTTCTTATAAAAAAAACAGGATTTTGCCGCTATATATATTGTTTATTTTGTTTGTTATTGTTGTTGTTTTAAATATCATATATATTTTTTATTATTTTCGAGATAGTATATATATACAAACAAATACAAGCGCAAGCATATCATTTTATTCTCGCGCTGATTAAAATATGAGAATTAATTGACATTACATGGAATAATTTTAATATAAAAACCGTGCCCATGGAAAAAAATTCTGAAAATTCTATATTTAAAAAACCGTGCCCATGTCTTTTTCGATATCACTCTGCGCTACTATCTCCATGTAGTTACTATAGTTTTTAAACGAACCATGATATAGTTAGAGATTACCGGGTGTCCGGTGTTGGCCATTTAAAAATAACTAGATATTGACTTGATCCTGACACATTTTTGTACCAAAAGAGACTTAAAAACATCTTCTTTTTGGGCAATGACAATTATGAGAATTCCATCTGTTTCTATAGAACAAAGAACAAATAAGGCAATTCCTAAATTAATTAGAAAATCGCTGGAAAAAGACTTATTTTATTTATATATTTGAATATAATAATAAAGAATATATTTTTTTCTTTTTATAATATATAGTTATAATTTATTTAATTCAAAAAAAAAAATAAAATAAAAACTCAACAGCAATAAAATATAAATTTATTTAATAAAATATATATAAATAAAAAAAAAAAAGAAGAAATTCTTGATTGTTTCTATCAAAAATTTATTCAGTATCTATTGTACCATCTCTGTATGTTAATCCAATATCAATAACACCATCCATAAATATTTTACTATAATCAATATCTGTATGTGGATCACTTAAAAGACCATCACGAACATCTGCAATAATATGATCCGATTCAATATCCAAAACACCATCAACTTTAATAATTTGTTCATCATTGTCATCACTGATGACAGACGATGATGTATCTGATTTAGCCATTGTTGCACAACATATTAATAATGTAGCAATAATAAGTACGATTAAAAATTTATAAGACATTTTATCACTTTTTATATAAAGAATAATTTTATTTTAAGTTTAACAATATTTTTCAAACAAATTTCAAATGTACTAATATCTTATATTCAATTTACACCTATATTTATAAGTCTTTTGTTGTTCTGTTATACATTGGAGTATATAAACGTAAATATATGAAATATTATTTTTTATATGCGTATATCTTAATTGAGATATACAGATAGTAATTCAAATACACATTACACCGCAATTAGTGTATATTTATATATATATATGACTCAATATTTATCCTTATCTATATACATTTTGTTAATACAATAAGGTTTTTACAGGAATATTGGAAAATTCGGGTAAAAAAAGTCTCGTCGTTTATTTGGTTTTGGTGTTTTGATATGAAGCAGAATTTTTCTTTCTTTTGTGTTTTATCAATAATCCTCACATCCAGCTACAGTCCAAAAGATCATTACAGTTCAATACTATGACTGAATAAATCAGTTCATCTACGTTTAAATCGAAATCATATATATCCCACTTTAGAATGAAAAATTACTAATATGCCAAAAGGAGCCCTGAATAAAATAATCATTATTTATATAAAAATAACATTATTATTGTTTTTTTTTCTTTCATATTTCTTTAAATGCTATATTAAACAATAACAAAATATAAATCATCGTATACACAATTTATGTTGTTGATTTTTATCAAAATAAAGGAAAATCATGTTAAAAAATTATGATATTTATTATATATATGCGGTATATATATTAAGATTCAATCTATTTCTTTTGTTTTATAAAAATGCGGAATATATTCTATATTATAAAAATGCATTTACTTAAGGATACCATTTTGGACAATATATATTTTAATTAGAAATTAATTATTTGTATATTATGGTATTAATTTTATTCAAAAACCATTTGAATCTCATAAATTTCCACTGAAAATCAGATTTTTTTTAGGGTTGAAGGTTGACTTGGTTTATAGTTAATAATAGTTTAATACAATAATCTTTTAGAGATTTCCCACAGAGAGAATTACGAATATTTGTAAACATAAAATATATGTAGAAATAAATATGTTGAATTTTGTTGTATATATGGTATGTAGACAGACACAAAAAAATATTCAAATAATTATATATGAAACAACAAACGAATATATAATGAAGTATTCAATTTATTTTACTTATCTATATCGCGTATATATCGTATACATGTATAAATAATAACAAAACAACAAAATAAAATAAAATAAATATAATAATGCATTAAAATTTATTATAATGGAAGTTGTCCTTGTTCAACCAAACGCATAAGATTAACAACACGATTGTATAATAATGTACGAACATCAATGGCCCAACAGAAATCTAAATGATTGAATAATGGATCAGGAACCAAGAATTTTCCGATAACATTTGGTAATCCACGGTGTAATTCTTCAACATCAATTGGTTCTGCTAACCAATCATTTGATGAATAATGTAATGCAACTGGAGCACGAATATTTCCTAAATTATAATTTGGTGGACGCATACTGCCGTGTTCCAATAAATTCGAAATATAACCGTGATCGAATTGACGGAAACGACCCGAACGGATACCTTGTCCATAATGCATCATTTGATTTGTTGATGCACCAGCTGGTGTATGTCCCATAATAACTGGAATCATTGTCTATATATATATATATATATATAATATATCGAGTGAAAATGAAAATAAATTAATAAACTTCATTTTTGTTGAATTATTTTTTTTTTGCTATAATTAAATTATATATATACTCACGGTGTTTAATTGAGGTGAATTGAAACCAGCAATTAAGAATAGAATATTTGAGCACATAGCTTGTAAGAATGCTTCATCATGACACATTCCTTGGCCACCAAGAGCTAACATCTCACTATGTGGTAAGAATTCATACATACCAAGTACACTTGTTGTTAACTATATATACAAATTAAAAATGAATGATTTTTAAAAACCATATAATTGAAATTGTTTTTTTTTTGGTTTTGAGTTAACTTACATCAAGTGTATTTAAGAATAATGCTGCGGCACGAACAAATGGACTACGTAAATTGCTCATGAATGCAATTGGTGCAAGGGCTTGCATAGATAAAATTTTATCGTTATAATCGGGACGTTCAGATGCCATAACAAAGAATGATGTTGTTCCTTGAGAATGTCCAATGTAATGTAATTTCGAGAATCCTGGTGTACGTTCCAATACATAATCAATCATGTTTGGTAAATCGGTGATACCAATTTCATGCCATGAGAATCCCCAGAAAGCTCTACGTTGACTACGACGTCCATCTGGATTCAATGAAATATGTGCTCTTGAATAACGATTACCACGAGCATTACCCATCCATACATCATAACCTAAATCGGATAATAGATACGCTGCATTGCAAAATAATATAGAAAATAAATGAGAAATTATTATTATTATTTTTTTAATATATATTGTATAGATATAATTATAATTTTCAAATATAAATCAATTTATACCAAATCCATTGTTTGGTCCCATAATAATCCATGTACTAGATGAATCCAATAAACCGTGCATCAAAAATACGGGTTGTGCACCTGGTTTTGGAATACGATGCATTTCTAATAAATATCCATCACTTGTTTGTAAACTATGTACTTCACATTCATAACCGTGTCTTTCAATTAATGCAGGCTGTTAAAAATGATATACATATATTGTATATAGAAAATATACAAAAATTAATATTATTTATTTGAAATTATATAAATAATAACATTAACAATAATTGAATTTCTTTTTAAACTTATTATTATTATATGAATCGTGAATCGTGAATAAATTATAAAAATATTTTTTATACATACAACCAATAAAAATGATTCAATTAAAACGTCTGGATTAATATTTTTTGTGTCAATGCCAACGGATTCCATTTGTTCAACATTTTGCATATAACTTAAACCTGGATGATCGAATACACTATCGAATTGGTCATCATCATCGTCTGGTAAATCATCAACGGTTACGTCTAAATTTAAACCAACGGAATCATCAATAACAAGTTTCGGTATATCTTCAACATCAATTTGAATTTCAGCATCCTGTTTGTTGACTGCTGGCAATTCAATTTCAACAGGGTCTAAATGAATTAGATCAACAATTACATCTTCGTTATCTTCGGTTAGAAGGAATACTTCATCGGATATTGGTTGGGATATTGTTTCGGGAAATCCATCTCTATCATTACCACTTAAACCATGTATATATGGATAACCAAATTCGGGTGTACCTTCTTCTAATTTTACGGCATTTGGTATTCCACAAATTCCAACACAAAATAAACTAAATAATATGCTAGCGAATAACTGCATATTGTATATTTTTTTTTAAATTAATTATATAATTTTCACAAAATTCACAGGTTCAGTATCTACGCAATGAGAACTGATTTTTATATGTCCATTACCACCATTATTTATACGAATTTGATTTGATTTTTTTATTTTCCATTTGTTTATATTATTATTTATATTATATTTATATATACATTTAATCTAAATGAAATCTTTAACAGAAAAAAAAAATAAAAAATCAAAAACTAAACAAAAAATTTATTTAAAACATCAATCTAATTAAAATATTTTCCAATAAAGTGTGTATATTTGTTTTTTATTGTTTCTGTATATCTGTCTGATTGTTTTTTTTTTTTTGATATTCAAAAGCGAACCAATAATAAATATACATAGATCACAATATAAGATATTAAAAATATATAATATAAATATAAAAAAAAAAATTAAATTACCAAAATAATTAGTGAATATAATTACAAAAAAGACATCTTCAAAATGTTAAAATGATAATTTTAAAATAGTACTTTGTATATATATATATATACATATGTATGTATATATATAGGCAAATGAACGCGAGCAATACGAATAATTAAAAATTATATATATAAGATAATTTTAGCAAAAGAAAATAAAATAAAATAAAAAAAAAAAAGACTTTTCTTTTTTTTATTTTACATATATACATTAATTATAATTGATAATTTTGTTTATGTACGCGAGTATTAATTAATTTTTTGATAACGTTTTGTTATTTTGATAACGTCACCTGTGAAAATTACATATCGTTGCTAAAAAGGTTTGTAATCAAAATGTTGTAAAAAAAAAAAAAAAAAAAATAGAAATAGAAATAAATATACTAATGTATTTCTAATTTCAATTTTTTTTTTTTTCTGTTTTTATTTTCATTAATTTAAGTTTACATTTATGTAATGTAAAATCGTATGTAAAACAATTCAATATATAAACTATATATAGTGATATATGTTTATATTATAGACAACAAAATTATAAAAGAAATGATAAAATTTATGTTTTTTTTTTATCATCTATAAAATCATTCCTTATATATATAGTTATATGCATATATGTATATAGTAATTTTGTAAATTTTTAATTTGTATATAAACAAACGTATTTATTTTTTTCGATTATAAACAAAAAATATCAATTTACTCGTATCCAAAAAATTAATATAATATATATATTGCCTAATTTAAGCATATATAAAAAAAAATATGCGATTGGAAAAATAGAAAAAAGAATGATTAAATAAAAAATTATATAACTTCGCTATACAAAATTATAAACATATATTATATTATATATATATAGATATTTTGTACGATAGACGAGGTGGTGGCGATTTCAATCACTCACCTGCTGTTCAAAATAATATGAATTTTTGTAAAAAATAAAAAAAAATTGCAATTATAAATTGGTATATCCTTTTATTAAATGTATTTACATAGCATTGAAAATTTGTCTAAAAAGGAAAGCGAATACATTTTTTTGTGACTATATTGTTTCGAAAATAATTTATTATTTACTATTAAATACCATTATAAAATCAACAAATTTAAATAAAACAATTGATGCTGTTGTATAAATGAATATATCTATTTTCTATATATATATGAATATCTTTTATATATATACAACAAAAATGATACAAATATCTTATAACAAAACAAATTATTTTTGGCAAATTGCTATATATATATATAATATTTTGAAATTCTTGCCAAATTACCCTCTATTAGTTTTTGTTTTCCTTTCTTTTTTTTTTTTTTTTTTTATTTTGTCTGTTTACAATTTACTTTACATATTTTTTCTATATTTTCTATAACAAATAAATAAATATTCTTCTTAAATATTTTCATATCTATGGTAATGTATCGTACATCTCTCTATTTTATTATGATTATTTTGTCTGTAACTAATATATAAGAATAAATTTTCTATATAAATTCTGCTAGACCAACTCCTATATATAGTTAAGAAATGATATATATATATATATATACTACTCTATAACCACTATAATATCGGACACCTGATATTTTATTCGTATGCTCGACTTTGAGATGCCGCCAAAGGACTGTAAACAATAATTTTTTAATCCTTCCAATTTTATTTCATAAAATTATGGTTTTAGTTAAATAATTGCGCAGACAGAAGTAAAAAAATCTTTTAAATTCAATTAGTTATGGAATTTAATTCAAAATGATTCAATTTCACAAAAAAAAAAAAATTTGACCATTATAATATCGCGGACACTTATATTATACGCCACTAATCTCCTTTGTAACGCCTCCTTTGGCCTTTATAATATCATCCATTCTCTTAGACGTTGTATTTACTAAATTTTTGCATTCATCCGGTGTTTTTGTATTCCTCATTTCAATGATTTTTCCTTGGAATTCTTCACCCCTTCAATTGTAACTTTCATATCATCTATTTACTTTGTTTTATTAATGCCCACCACGATTCTATTGAACTTAAATCAGGACTTGAATATGTCCATTTCTAAAAGTGGATTTCTAAACCCATTCCTTTAGCTTCCAACACTTCTTAGTTGCTTTAGCGGTTTGTGGTAGACCAACATCTTATTTAAATGTATATTCGCCGTTTGAATATAATTTAATAGTTGATCGCAAAAGGTAGTCATTTAATATATGAATGTGTTTTTGGGAGCTAACCGTACACTAAATGGAATGGAAATTAATAAAATTAAGTAAGTAAATTACAAAAAAGAAGCGACTCCCTTTGAAATGTAAATTATAATAACTGGATGAAAATTTCACAGTGCGTTTTAAACAATCACGATGGAATGCTTCATTTTGTGTGTGAATTACTCGATTATCGGAATCACCAACAATAACAAATTTACATTCAACAGCCAAATATAATGCTATCCCATTGCCGCAGAACTCAAAATTGTTTATTGTTTTGTTTTTTTTTTGTAGAGCAATTGAAAGGGACTTTGATTTGTGCTGAAAAATTATTAGGGATTATTATTAGGAAAAAAACATTGTTTAATAAAATATGTCTGTATTTTTATCTTATATTCATATAGTTCGATTTATGAATAATCCATTGCCTTGTCCACTTTCGTGCGACCACTTTTTGGATTGCTGTTGCCCATTTTAGACTTATATCACTCCAACGGTTCTCCTTTTTTTCACAGTTGCGTTTATCACGATCAGTAACATTAAATTTTACACCACTTTATGTGACTCAAATGAACCGGTTAACCACATTTTATTTAAATATCTGATACGATAGACTTACAATTAAGTTCTTTAGGAATATTTCGTATTATTCTTATTAATAATAAGATTAAAAGGAACCATACAGTCCCGATTTAAGTCCAATGAAATTGTGGCTCATTGTGGGCTCCAATAAAACAAAGTTAAAACACGATCCGATAGTTAGAATTGAAGGAGTGAAGAATTCCAAGGAAAAATCATTGAAATGAGGAATACAAAAACACCGGATGAATGCAAAAACTTAGTAAATACCACGTCTAAGAGAATGAATGGTGTCATATAGGCCAAAGAAGGTGTTACAAAGGAGATTAGTGGCGTATAATATATAAGTGTCCGATATTATACTGGTCAAATTTTTTTTTTGTGAAATTGAATCATTTTGAATTAAATTCCATAACTAATTGAATTTAAAAGTTTTTTTTTTACTTCTGTCTGCGCAATTATTTAACTAAAACCATCATTTTATGAAATAAAATTGGAAGGATTAAAAAATTATTGTTTAAAGTCCTTTCGCGCGGCATCTCAAAGTCGACCATACGAATAAAATTGCAGGTGTCCGATATTATATAGTGGTTAGAGTAGTATATGAACTCATTCGAGGGGTTAATTTTATTATTAATCAATTACGCATACAAATTTAATGAAAAATATGATGTACCACTTTATAATTCCACACCATTTCGTTCTTTATTATATGGTTCAGAAAGATTTACAGATACTTTAGCCATCAGCCAACAGAACCAAAATTTCAAGTAAATTTCTGTTAGAAATATCTCAAATAACCCCTTTTTATTTCTATATGGCATTGTATGGAATTGATGGGATTAGAAAATAAAAGAATTTTATAAAAAATACATTGAATAAAGAGAAACTGATATAAAAATATTGAATAATTTGAAAAACCGGAAAACCTTTTAAAAAATCATAATAAAGATAAAAGCTAACATAACTTTTCATTTAAAAAAAAAAAACCATATAATTTTTTTTTAAATATGATAAAACCTTTCAATTTTATTAATGTTCATTTTCATATAAAAAAATTCCATATATATATATATTTAATTTAACATATATGCCATTAAACAGTTTCATTTTGATGAGCGGAAAATCGAGTTTCGTTTTACATATGATGTTTTTAGTTCTCTCTTCCAGCCGGCCATCATATATTTTTTTTTTTTTATAATAATCAATTTTTGCATTTTCATTTCAATTTTACATTTTCAATCTCTATAGTATTTATTTTTTAGTATTTTTATTTTCATTTCATCAACAAACGTATCAATCGAAATCATCAATCGAACATTCGTCGAAACATTCAGTAGTAGTAGTAGTATAGTAGCATCAATAGAATCAACCAAGTAATTGATGATGAATTGCTTTGGTGTGGAAGTGGAAGATCAACAATAAAATTGAAAAAAAAAAAACATCTTCAGATACCAAATCAATAATCAACAGTTTAATAAATTATTTTATTCTAAAAAAAATAAATAATAATTGAAGTTATTTTAATGTGTTATCGTTTTTTTTTTTTTTTAAATTCAATATTGTTAAAATATAATTTAATTTATTATTTATAAAAAAAAAAAAAAAAAGAAAAAAAATCAATTGTTGACAATTTTGTGTGTGTGTGATTTTTTTTTGTTTTTTAATAATTTAATTACATTATATTCATTTATAATTTCTAATAATTTTGGTTAATTTATGGTTTGGTACGAAAATTTAATATAATAATAATAATTAATAATAACCGTGCGGTTAAAGTGAATATGTATTTTACAAAATAAATTAACATTTATTATAATGGCGTCTCTGTATAAATAAAAACCACAATATTGTTAAGGGTAAGTTCTGTTTGTTCATATCTATATATTTGTTTATTACATATATTTATTATTATAATCAATAATAATAGAGACGATATAAAATAAAAATAACATAAACAAATAAAAAATATAATTTTAATTGTACGTACGTATATAGCATGGTCAATATATTTTAATCTTACCTAATCATAATCTTGACCAACCAACACAGCATAATAAAATGCAAAACATTCAATAACCTCGTATTTATTATATTATACACTGTAGTTCTGTAATAGCAGCCAAAGATGCAGTAAACCATAAATAGATACATACTATGTGTTGTGTATAGTAATAACATATATATTTAGAAATGCCTTGAAAGTATAAAATCTTATAATGATAAACCGCCTTATCGTCTGATAAGCTTTCTTCATTAAGCATCATATCACATATTGCAAGAGAGTGTGTGTGTGTGTATGTTTACAAAAAAATATATATATGCATATACTTGCTTATCAATTTATTATTATTAATAATATTATATATTTTTTTTTAAAAAAAAGATGTATATAAAGAAATTTCGTTTTTTTTTTTTTTGATAACGATTAAACATTTTTTTTTTTTTTTGCAATATCAACACCGTGGAATTTTGCAATAGTTTCCAAAGAAAAAATAATCAAATTTATAAATGTTTGTTAAATATTTGTATAAAAAAATACGTCCATATATTTGCTTTTTATCTATTTATTTATTTTATAATTCTTAATGATATAGATACATCATTAAATATTATTATATATTATTTGTATCCACTGGAAATTGTAATTATATTAGGTTGTCTAAAAAAAGTATTGATAATTTTGTTTACAAAATTCAAATGATTTTTTCATATATTTCAAATGAACTTTATTAAACCAAATATGTGCCGTTTTGATCGATGACCCTTTGCCATTTTTCTGGTAAAGACATTATATCCCATCACTGTAGAACTTCTGTGTTTTCTGGGCAAAAAACTGATCCAAGTGCATTTTGCAGTCCCAGTCTGCGGAATTTAATTTTAAACCATTAAGGGAGTTCTGCAGAGACCGGAACAAATGATAATCTGAAGGTGCAAGGTTCGGGCTATATGGTGGATGCATTAAAACTTCCCAGCCAAACTCTCTCAGTTTCTGCCGAGTCATCAAAAATGTGTGTGGTCTGGCGTTGTCATGATGGAACACAACACCCTTTCGATTGATTAATTCTGGACGTTTTTTTTTTAATCTCGTGCTTCAATCTTGTTAATTGTTGACGATATAGATTGGAATCAATGGTATGACCGGGTGCTAGTAATTCATAATGAACGATTCCTTTTCAATCCCACCAAACAGACAGCATTACCTTTCTTGGTGTTAATCCGCAGGTTTTGCTACTGTTTTAGGAGCTTCACCCTTCTTGGACCACGATCTTTTTCGTACATTATTATCGTATGTGCGATCTATTTTTCATCACCTGTAATCATTCGCTTTAAAAATGACTCGATTTCGTTCCTTTTAAACAGCGTTTCGCAAATGGAAATTCGGTTCATTAAATTGTTTTGTGTTAATTCATGTGGTCAAACCCAAACATCGAGCTTTTTCTTGTATCCGCAGCCTTTGTCAAATGGTTTAAAACTGTTTGGTGATGGATGTTTAGTTCTTTAGCGATATCATGACTGCTTACGTGTCGATTTTCTTCAATTTTTGATATGATTTCATCGACTTTTTCAGTGATTGGTCGACCAGAACGAGGTGCATCTTTGACATCAAAATTACCGGAACGAAATCGAGCAAACCATCCATATAGGTTGTTAATTTTGATAAAGTTCCTTCACCGTAAACTGCACAAATTTGTTCATGTGCCTGCGTTACATTTTCACCTTTTTCATAATAAAATTGTAAAATGTATCGAATTTTTTCACTAATTTCGCTCATTAATCTTTAATGCACTACAACTTTTAAATGACTAAACAAATTTAATTTTTTTCTTTTTTTTATCTACGAAATGTCATCTTTCGACCATATGTTAGTGTTACCTGATCAGATTAGTACTACTTGAAATATTCAATTATAATGACATCTATTTATAAAAATTATCAATACTTTTTCGACAACCTAATATAAAGCGACCCATTACACCATTCCCATTTTTTACAATTCACAAGGAAAAAGGAAAACTATTGAGAAATGTTATATATGGTGATCTTTGAATACAAAACGGAATTTGAAGAATATAAATCATATATATTTTATATTGAATCGGATTTTCAATTCAAATTCAAATTCAAGAATTTAACAATACGAATAAACAAACTTGACACATTACACAAAAATACTGTATTTTATAAAATATTCCCTTAATCAAAAACTATAAATGAAAACGAGATAATAATAATATTATATTTATTCATTGCATTTTTATAATGAATTCTTTTTATCAACTTTCTGTATATAGAAAGATATTTATAGCTATATTAAAACTATAAACTATTTTTTTTTTATTTTTTATAAATGCCTATTTTATTTTTATGCCTTCCTTATATATACATATATCATTTCTTCGTTTTACATACTTTTCTTTTACATTGAAACATTTCATTTATATTCTTACATATGCTTTATTCTTATATTCTTAACCATTTATAACAATCATAAGTTTTGTTTTGTGTATTTGTAAAATTAATAAAAAAAAAAAAAAGGTCTTTTTATCTTTTTTTATTTGTTATTTTTATTATTCGTTAAGAATAACGAATGCGTGTACAAGTGCATAGAACATAGAACACACACAAGTACATAGAACATAAAACACACGATTGCATTTCTATCCTGTCCCGTTTATGTGTGTGGACAAAATTGGTCCGGACAGAGTTTGTATGTTATTATTATTATCATTTTTCTTACTACCACCAATTTTAAAACTTTTTTTTAAAACTAGTTTTATTTTTAAACGTGTATGGGTAAAACATTTTATATACCACCCCGTACCCAAACTATTTATTTATTTATTTATATTATTAGATTACGTATTTTTTAGTGTCGAAATTTTCAAATCGAAAAAAAAGGATTTTTTTTCCACCAGTTTCTAAACCGGATTTGACAGAAAAACAGGACAAACTATCAAAAAATTAGGAATAATACATTTTTATTTCTTAGTTTAAACCCCAAAAAAATCATAAATAATTGGATTTGTAGCTTGGAAATCGGTAAATCTATAAATTTATATCACAAATGTCTTTTTTTTAGCAATTTTTTAGCATTTAAAATCATTATTATTATATAGTATATTCATTACAATGCATCTTTAGTTATAGTATGATGCAGCAATACGATAATTTTGATAAAAGAATATAAATTTTATCTACCTGGATTTATCTTCTTTTTAGTATGTATATACCGTTAAAAAGGCATTATTTTTTTTTAAAACGTAATTTAATTTATCACAAAAATTATAAACAACTTTGTTAACAATGCCAACAAATATAATGGTTTGTTTTTGCCTTTTAAATTCCTTTCTTTAAATCTATGAATGAAAAAAAAAAAACGAAAAAAAATAGTGACGCGAATTGAATTATAAATTTAAAAGGACGATGTACAACTGTCGTATAGAGGCAACTAATACAAAGCACACTAATACAAACCACCAATACGCCTTGTGAATGAATAGAAGATGCGACTAGGAAAAGGTTGCCAAGTCGTCGATATCTTGTATTTGTATATATACATAATCAGAATCATCGAATAACGAGGAGGCATCGAGACAAATGTTGTTTTTAAATGATTTCTTTTTTTTTTATTAAGTTTTAAATATTAAGTTAAAGCAATTTAAAGTCATTTCACATACAATCAAAATCAGATAAGATAAGATATAATATTATTTAATAAGTTTATTATTAATATATATTGTAATGATTTTTTGTGTGCAATCATCCATTCATTAATATTTGTTATAAATCATTCAATAAAATTATTATATTACGTGTAGGAATTAAAAATGCGGATTTAGATAACAGATAGCGCAACTAGCGTTGAGTGTATCGTAACACACCGCGCCCATATTCTTTTTTTTTGTCTGTCATTACTCTATAAATTTCAGTATATGTCATTTCATTGAAGTGTAAATCACAAAGCTTTGTTTTGTTTCGAATATGTCGAAACACATGCCTGAAGTGTTGTTGTTTTGGGGGGAAGTTTAATAACTTTCTTTAATTTGAAGAAAACCGCCGCTGCTGAAAGTTATCGTTTGTTGGTTGAAGCTTATGGTGGACATGCTCAAGCAACTCAAGCAACTTGTTTGGTTAAAAATGGTGTGGCGGCTGTACATCGTATTAAAATTCTTAATAGAATATATGGCAAATTTTAACGATAATTTGTTATTTATTTAATTATTTATTCTGAAACTTATCAATGCGATTACAAAAATATGCTTACCTATAACAAAAACATTAAAAAACATTAGTCAAAAAACAAAAAAAAAAAACCTCTATAATAACAAACAAACAAAAAAATGCAAGAAAAGTAAAATTAGTAAACAAAATTGCTATCGTTCATTATTTTAAATGGATTATTAATTTATACGGATTTACATAATTTATATACAGAAGTAATTTTTAAAATAAACATATTTTGTTTGTAGTTAAGAGAAAATAATTTTTTCCAAGAATATATATATCATCATTAAAGATATGAAAATACATTTTCATATTATAAAAGGGTTTGTTTCTTCTTGTTCTTTAATATTCAAATATACTTATATATTGGGACCCTGCATTAAAAATGTCAATTTTTTTGGCTTGAAAATGACATTTATTTGTATAACAAAATGATTGAGTACATTAACCAATATATTGCCCATAGTTAGCTATGACTTTCCTCCCATCTTTTAAGAAGTTTGTTGATTCCTCGTTTCCAAGAACTCCTCATCTCATTTTGTCCCAATCCATTTATCGACCCATTTTCGCACTTCTTTCATACGCATTTCGAAAGCGTACATATCTATGTCAGGCTGACCTGCATTGATCTGAACAAATGGTAATCAGAAGGAGCAAGGTCTGGAGAGTACGGGGGGTTATCAAGATGATCCCAACCGAGATGATCTTTATTTTTTCCTTAAAGATTGCACTGCACGATGTGGTCTGGCATTGTCATCGTGCATTAAAACTTTGTGGTGTTTTTGAGCTATCAATGGTCATTTTTCGTTCAATTTCTTTGCCAATTCGCCCAGTTGTCATCGGTAGCGATCAGATGTAACCGTTTCATTCGGTTTTTAACGCAGCTCATAATACACGACACCCTTCTGATCCCACCAAATGTACAGCATACGGTTCTGGCAATGAATACCGCGTTTTGATGGTGAAGTTGATGGTTAACCGGGATCAACATATGATGCTTTACGTTTAGGGTTGTCGTATTACATCCACTTTTCATCGCCAGTGACAATTCGAGTAAAAAAAAACTATGTTTTTTTGTGCTCGGCAAGATGTTTATGGCCATACATCGATTCGTGCTTTGGGTTGATTTTTTGATTCAGTTGATGTGGGACCCATTTTCCTAGCTTTCTGATCTTTTCCATTGAATTCAAACGTTTAGAAATGGTAGAGGCATCTACATTCAACTCTAATGCAAGCTCTTGTTGCGCGTTCGACACGAATTTTCATCCAACAATGCCTGCAATTCTTCGTCTTCAAATTTTTTTTTTGGTTGACCTGGCCGCGTTCTTTGTCTTCCACTTCAAAATCACCATTTCGGAAGCGTACAAACCATAGTTCACAAGTTTTTTGAGTTGGAGCATGTTCACCGTAAGCTTCAACCAACAAACGATAACTATCAGCAGCGGCGGTTTTCTTCAAATTAAAGAAAGTTATTAAACTTCCCCCCCAAAACAACAACATTTCAGGCATGTGTTTCGACATATTCGAAGCAAAAAAAAAAAAAGCTTTGTTGTTTACACTTCAATGAAATGACTGAATACTGAAATTTATAGAGGTGTGCTCCGATGGACACAACGCTAGTTACGCCATATGTTATCTAAATCGACATTTTTAATGCAAGGTCCCAATATAATTTTTATTTAATAATATATGAGATAATATTTTCTATTATCCTATTATATTATATAGCTTTTTTTTTTTTTGTATATATCTAATGAAATTCTAATCTAAAATAACCAAATTTGAATTGTTTATAAAAAAAATTACACTACAATGAAATTATGGCAATTTTGTTGTGTATTGATTACACAACATTGTTGTATTTTGTTTCTATGTCTGTATAGAAGAATAAAGTTATTTTCTTAATGATTATTATAATATTTTCGCTTTTTTTTTTTACGTACAAAAGTTAAATATTATTATTATTTATATTTACATATAATTTCTATAATAACATGATATTGTTTTTTTTTTCGTTACAAAATAATACATTAACAAATATCCAGAATATATAGTATATATATATTATAGTACAACCGCGATAATCCAAACTTATCCTGAAACGGTTGTAGAGGCCATTAGTTATTGTGCTTTGTGCCGAAATACTTCGTTAATGAATTGAAGGTGCTGATATTCTCTTAAGGAAGGCCCAATGGCCAATTTAGTTGAATTCAATGTGATAAAGTCAAAACACATTTTGTACCATTCGGATTTTATTGTTTATGAACAGAAAAAAAAAAAAAAAACAGGGAAAATTTGGCATTTCAATTACTCATGATGAATGTTCGGACTATATATTATTTGATATATCTCTCATAACATATTTGTGTATTTTATATTTATAATGAATTGCTCAATTTACTATAAATATTATAAATAAATATACGAAAAAGAAAATAAATATTTGTATAAAATATATGATTATTCGCGATAATATACATTTATTTTTTTTTTTCTGTATTGTTGCGGGTATAAAAAAAATAAATATAAATTTAGTGTAGATAACGTCTCTAAAATAACATTATATTAAATTCATTAATATATAATACAAATAATAATAAATATATGCAAATGTAAATAACATATATTTATTTTTTTTTCTACTTCTTCTCTGTATATACATATAATAATCATAATAAAATAATATACATTAATATAAAGGGTGATTTTTTATAAGGTATAGGAAAGTTTTTCAAAAAAAATGGACACATGAAATTCAGAAAAATGCATGAAATCTTTATTTGAATCGATAGTACGGTCCATATACGGTGCAAATGTGGACCTTGACTGCGCCTCAAATGGTCCATCCGCTTAGTTCAATTTTGGCATACTCTTTTTTGAACATTTCTGCCGGTATCTCACGAATAAATGCTTCAATGCATTTGTCTTCCAATGCGTCAATTGAAGCGGGATTGTCTGTATAGACATGAGCTTTAACATAGCCCCACCAGAAAAAATAGTCTAAAGGCGTTAAATCGCACGATCTAGACGGCCAATCCCGACCGGTCCCGAACGTGAAATAAAATGTTCACCGAACTCGCCTCTCAATAAGTCCATTGTTGCGCGTGCTGTTTGGAATGTGGCACCGTCTTGTTGACAAACCACATGTCATGCAAGTCAAGCTCTTGCATTTTGGGCAAAAAAAAAGTTGGATATCATCTCACGGTAGCGTTCACCATTCACAGTTACGTTACGATTCGCATCATCTTTGAAGAAGTACGCGGTCCAATGATGCCACTAGCCCATAAACCGCACCAAATTGTGACCATTTCTGGATGCATTGGTAGCTGTTGCAATGCTTCTGGCTGATATTCACTCCAAAATCGACAATTCTGCTTATTTACGTACCCATTGAGCCGCCAAAAATGAGCTTCGTCGCTGAACACAATTTCGTCGCGATGAACTTTCTTAACAGAGCACGCATTTTGATAATAAACTTGAATAATTTACAAGCGTTGTTCGTTCGAGCAAGACGATTCATGGTTAAATTATATAGACCAAACTGAAGATGTTTGACGCAGTGAAACAAAACACGAAATGTGCGTCAACTGTTTAAACCAGTATTGCCAAAAAGATAATAGCTAAAAAATCACCCTTTATAATGAATGATACAAAAATGGTCATAAATAAATATATTATGTAAATTGGAAAATTTAACACAAACAAAAATATACTAACTATATTATTTTCTTTTGGTTTTTCTGTTAAAATTCATTCAAATATATTTATTTGTTTTTAAATTATTCTATTTATGTATATGTTATCTTATAAAACATTTTATGCAAATCGATCGTAGATACAAAAGTTATATGTTTGATTAGACCAAATGAAAATGACGATTTCTTGATTTAATGATGAACATGAACAAAACAAAATACCAAAATAACAATGATTACAGCCTAAATTTTTTGTGGTAGGTCATAGAACGAAATAAATCCCATTCTAAAATCTATAACTTTATAACAAAAAATCCTGTTAATATTTTCTTAGATTCGTTAGACTAGACTTGACTTATATAATTAATATTAATAATTCAAATATTAAGTATTTTTAATTTTGATAATTTTCGTTTTAGATTCAAATTATTGGTGCGTGGTGTTTGGGAATCATTTTTTTTAATTTTAATAACCTGAAATAAATAGAATCAAATAAAATAAATATGACGTCTAACGAAGTAATGGTATTTGATTATAACAGCAATGAATATGAATTACTTACATTTGATACAACAATAAAAGATGTTATTGCCGAAGATGTTTGCATAAAATTATGTAAAAAATTAAATATTAGTCAAGGTTTATATTTAATGTTTGCATTAAGAATTCAACCATCACAACAAAATTCTCGAAAATTATCAAAATTGAAAATAAAAGAAGTAGTAAAAGATGAATTTGTTCCAAGTTGTCATAATATTATATTTGATAATAATACAAAATATGAATTTCGATTAAGATTTCAGGTATTGTATTGGAATTTATTAATTGTTCTATTGTTTTTTTTTTTCTTTCTATTTATATAATAAATTTCTATTAATTTCTTTTATTGTTTTTTTTTTTTATTTTAATATTTTGTCATTGTATTTTTTTTATTGTATTTTTTAATTTTTTGTTTTTGAATATAGCTACCCGAATTAACGACATTAAATAAACGTGATAAAAATGCATATAATTATTTTTATAAACAAATGCGACATGATTTATTAAATAATAAAATACCAGAATTAATTTATCCAAATCATATTGATAAAGTGCTTGGTCTAATATTTACCAGTATGCTGATAGATGTACTGGAGGGTACCGTTACCAAAGATGAATTAATTCGAAATCAAAAGTACGTTAAATATGTACCGAAGATAATACGTAAAAAATTGGCATTAAAACGACGAATAAAAAGTGAATTTGATAAAATTAAAGTGAAGATCGATGCAGAGTAAGAAAAATATTTTTAATTTTTATATTTTCTGCGGAAAAATAATGATAATTGTTTTGTTTTTATTTAAATTTAGTTATGCAAAATGTAATTATGTTCAAACACTTATTTCGTTGGCGCCACATTATTTAATGGAACAATATGAAGGGTTAATTCGTTCGTCCGTTGAAGATAGATTTGATGAAGCTAAAATTCCAATAATTATACAAGTAAATCCATACGATCAAGTGAATCCTGGATTAACGATAACTTATTGTTATGATAAGAGTGTACATCATATATCGGATATTGCCGATATTTATGCTATAAGTATTTCCGATGAAAATACTGTAACAATTGAAACGCGTACACAAACCGAACATATATACATTTATATGAGAGATCAACTGTCAATGGAATCGCTTGTTAGTTGTTTGGCCGGATACTATAGGTAATTTATTGGTTGTTTTTTTTCTTTTTTTTTCGTTCTTATATGATTATAATAAAATTTGTTTTTGTTTTCTATTTTTGATAGATTGATGGCCAATTGGACCTGTGATATTTGTAGTGCATTGAAAACAAAATCATTAGAATTCTTAATGAAAAATAAATGTCATGGACCGGTGGGTTATTCATTTTCATATAGTAAATTGTTGAAATTTAAAACATTTGGTGGTTATATTGTTCGTCAATGTGAAAATAATTATGATACATTTTATGTTGATATATTGACGAAAGAAGGGTAAGTTTTGTATGGTTTGATTCATTGATGATTAATATATAATTGCAGTTATGCAACAATACTCATACAAAAAATACTATTTACCATACAAAATCGAAAATCATATTGATAATATTTTTATTTATATGTAGATTTAATGTACAACCGGAAACGTTTAAATTGATATATGATAATAATCGTTGGCACCGTAAGCCATCGATCCAATCAGAGTCATCCGACGAATCACATAATTCAAATCAAATGAATGGAATCAATGAAACGGGTAAAATATTTGAGGATTTGCATTTAATGGTAATTGAAATAACTAAATCCAGTGGCATTCAATTACCACCATCTCCTTACGGTAATTTATATCATAATTAATTTAATTTGTTTTTTTTTTACATCTAAATATCATATTGCAATGGTAATTTTTTCATAAATTTTATTTTGCTATCACCATTAGAGAAACCACCATTATTATTAATTTGTGCAAAACCCGATCAATTGACATCAAAACAATTGATTAGCGAAGATTATGAAACGGAATTGCGTAAAGAAAATTTAAAATTTTTACCAAAAAATAGTTTTCTTCAATTTATTAGTAAGGAATAAGAATTATAATTTAAAATAAATGTACGCAAAATTTTATCAAATTAAAATATTTATTAATCCATTAATTAATACAGATACAAAAGCACCAATTGAAAATGGCCGTTTAGTACAAATGCGAGGTGATTGGATTGTTGAAAGTAATAAAAAACTGGAAGTTACTCTAAAGATTTTACAATCCGAAGAGGATTTATCGGTAATAAAAATAATTACTTGCAATAAATTGCAATAAAGTTATTAAATAAAATTTTTTTTTTTTTAACATTTCAGGCATTTTTGTCATTGGCAAATACATGGAGTACTTTCTCATCAAGTGAATTAACTAAATTGTTTGGTGTTACATTGTCATCACCGTATACAATGATATTTGAATCAAATAAATTAGGTCCATTAAATACATTTTTACAGAAGGGAACACCACCTAAAGTAACTTCAATTGGTTTAATAGACGCCGGATTTCAATTAGCTAGAGCTTTAGTGTATTTAGTAAGTTGAAAATATGATTATAGTTTTGTATTGGTCTTGGGCAATCGAATTATAATGATAAATAAAATTTGATATTTTTTTTAATTTGAATAAAATAAACAGCACGATAAGAAAATTATACATAAACGTATACGTTGTTCAAATATAAATGTTGTACGCTTTGATCCACCAAATGATTTAACGATTAGACTTTGTGATCCCGGTTTTGATAGACCATATGATAAAAATGAGTAAGTGTAGTGTATATTGTTGTTAATTTATTGTTATACTCGCACCTACACCAACATTAAATCTAAATCAATGTTTTTTTTTCATTCATTTTTTTTATTTTTATGTTTCTAGCATTCCATGGATCCCAATTGAGTATTTTAAAAATTTTGAAATGGCAAAATGCGATCCTAAAGCTGAAGTATGGGCAATGGCAACAACTCTATGGGAAATGTTTTCCCATGGAGTTTCACCTCCGTTAAATGTATGTGTTTTGTTTTTCTTGTATTGAATGAATTCATTCTGATCTTACCAATAAGTTTTAAATGTACTTGCTCAGTATCTTTCATAAAAATCATAAAAAATAATAATTTTTGGATCATTTTTTGTACTCATATATTATTTGAAATGAAATGAAATGAAGGTTCTGTTTCAAAAGTTGCTTGTTGCTGAATTTGTTTAAAAAATATATATAATATTTCTATTTTATTTAGATATGTGCATCTGGTAAATGTTTACCGAAGCCCCAAGATTGTACGGTAGATATCTATAGTACGATTCGAAAGGGATGGGATAAACTTGAAAAACGTTTGCTACCACAGGGAATGTTAATAGAGTTATTAACATTGAGTAAGTATTTATATATTAAGATTAATTAACATTTTATAATAATTTTATTCGAATGTGTTTTTGTTTTTTTTTTTGTTTTTTGCAGGAGAATCACATGTACGACCATATTACCGAGTTGACGATAAACCGAACCTGGATATGGGTAAATTATATATATATTGTTTTTTTTTTTTTATTTATGAACTAAATGATTTTGATTTGAGATGTGTTGTATATTGTATTTGTATGAAGACTTTGTTAATCTAAATGGAAGCGTGGAAAAATGGAAACTCCAAAAAAATATTTATATATTTTAATTCAAATGTATTTTTTTTCTTATCTCTATTTATTTATTTATTTATTTATGTATGTCTGTATATAGATGTAAAATATCAACATATGTCCGAAACAAATTCAAATAGTACATCGAATATGGAGACCGATTTTGATGCTATCCTCACGCATTTGGATAATCTCAGTGATGATTCGGGTGAATCATGTTTTTCGTCGATGCCATTTGTACAAACGTTTAATAATATTGAAGAAATAATTGATGAATTGTCGGCGTACGATATGCCCGAAGGTGGTAATATAATATTTCAGGGTGAAATTGGTTCCGGTCATTATGGTACCGTATTCAAGGGTACCTATGAGAAAAACTGCAATGAAGCCGTCCCGATTGCCATTAAAGTGCTAAAAGCGTCGCAATCAAACTCATCCATTGATTTTACCCGTGAAATTGAAATTATGAAAAAACTTGATCATCCAAATATTGTGCATATAATTGAAAGTATCGATACACCAATGGCCATCATTATGGAATACGTTAAAAATGATACATTAACAAAATATGTGGCAGGTACATCACTTAAAATCACACAATATTTACAGATAGCTCGTGACATTGCCTGTGGTATGCAATATTTATGTACACAAAATATTGTCCATCGTGATTTGGCCGCACGTAATATATTAATTGGTGACTTTCAAATGGTTAAAATAACTGATTTTGGATTAGCACAAAAGGCAGACGAAAATGGTTATTATATGGTTGTAACACAATCACGGGAATTACCCATAAAATGGTATGCTCCGGAAATTTTAGAATCAAATAAAAAATATTCACATAAATCGGATGTATGGTCTTATGGGATTACATTAATTGAAATGTTCAGTGGTAATCCACCGAATTTAGTAAAAGGTGTTGAATTAGGTCAATTGGAATTATTACAACGATTACGGGCAAACGAAAGGTAAACCTTTGAAACAAAACATTAATAATATATGTCGATTCTTTATTTTAATACTGCGTTTTATTTTTTTTTTTTATTCCTTTCAAATAGACTAAAACGACCCGAACGATGTCACACCGAAATATACAATCGATTAATAATGCCATGTTGGCATTATAAATCTAAAATGCGTCCAACATTTGAAGATATTCATTTAGAGGCTGAAACATTATTGAATAATGCAATGACTTTATAAATTAATTTAAAAAAAAAAAAAATCTATAGATACTTAATCCAAAACAAGCATAAAAAATATATATTGTGATCTTATGATAATTTTTTTTCAATTATCTTTATCGCTGTGCATTATTATATTATATAATTAAATGAACAAATATAGAAAAATGGCTCCCGGTACTGATGAGGGTGCTATTTTATAATAATATAAGTATAAATAACAAATTATAATATCTTTAACTTTTGTTAAAGTTATTTTAAAAAACAAAAAAAAACCATTAATGGTTAGATTTTTATTTAATGACAAATGCACAAAATCAATGTTTTAATGGGAATTTTTATTTTTTTTTAATTTTTTTATCTTGTCTTATTGTCGTTAATTTTAGCATTGTAATTTTAAGATAAAAAAAAATGCATTATACCAAAATTACACAGAAGAGAACAAAACAACAAAAAAAAAAAAAACACACACACACACACACGCAATCAATTAACGACCTGAAAGCCAAATTCATATTCATGTATTCATAATTTTTTAATTAAAGGTAATTCGTTTAATTTTGTTTAAGTATTTTATAAATTAATATAAATTAAATGTCAATTATAGTTTTTTTTTTTAACGTATTTCGTAACGTACCCTCAATTATGTATGTTAATTAAATAATTAAGTAATTGTAAAATATTAATAAAATTTTAAAATTAATAAAATCATGTTGAAAAAATAAAAAAAAACATTAAAAGTTTTTTTCTTTTAATATTTATAAGATTTAACTGTAGAGGTATATTAATAAGTGTTAATAGCATTCGAAATTATAGAAAATCCAGCCATAATTCATTCTTATGGTGTAAAGAAAAACAAATTAATTCAAATCTTATTCTGTTAATTAAAAGAGAATCAGATAATTTATCGACGTTTGGCTAAGACAACTTTTAATATGAAACTAAACAAAACATATATTGAATTTATTTACACCTTTATTATTTTTTATATGATCATTATTTTTTCTAAAATTAAATCAGAAATAGATAAATGAATATTCAGGTCAGTGTAAGGTAACTAACTACCTGAGTTATAAAAATATAAGAGTAATAATCATCATATGGATGGTATAAGATGACGATGATATTTTAATAAAAATGATAGTTAATAAATTTTGTTTTTTTTTCTGTGATGCCGGGTATTTGTTTTTTTTTTTTTGTATCTTTTAAATAAATAAACTTTCACCGTTTATTTTTCATTCAGTATATACATTCATCGCGGTTATTCATTCAATTTTTTGTTTACCTCTTTTATTTTTACACACAAACGCAAAACACACAAGAGATTAATAAAACAAAAATTATATATTTATATTTTTAAAATATATAATATTAAAAATTTTTTTTGCAAAATTTACCTATAAAAATATTCTGCGATCTTGGTAAGTGGAGGATGATCGAGGACAGCAAATACATAATTTTACCATAAACACACATACACATATCATCAACTAATAAATTGATCATGAGGTTATTGATTCGATTTTGTTATTATATTATATTATATTCTGCAAAAAGAGTTTGTTGTTAAAATTATCTCTATATTATTATTATTATTATATTCTCTGATTGAATGAATACCTGTGTGTGCGAATACCTGTGTGATTGTAAAATATTTTTTATTTTTCTTTTGGTTAAGATATACAAGTTATTTTATATATATATTATACATATAACAAATAAGCGAGTTAAATTCAATTTCAGTATTAATTTATATATATGGTAAAAATATTAAATATTTCAGGTAAAATATATTTAAATAAATAGAATATAAAATAAAAAAGAAAAACGGTAATATTTTTTTGCTCCATTACTTTATTATAATATATAATTTGATTACTAAAAAAAAAATTAAAAACATTATTTTCTAATACAAAATATATTAGAATTTCTTTATGTTTTTAAAAAATTATTTAAAAAAATCACCGTAGTTTATTTTATATATATTTAATAAACTTAATCAAGCGCAAACAAACAAAATATTGTACCTTAACATTCGCGAATCATCAATATCAATATATATTTGGCATTTTAATTATGTTTTTTTTATCTTTATAGTTAAATGATATTCTATATATATATATATATATATATATATATATAATTGAAAATAATTGTTGTATAATGATTCTAAACCACTACTAATAAATCCCTCTATTCATTCTATTCAACATATTAAACTAATATTTCCACTATCACCACCAATTAATAGCATACGATTTAATGGTAAAACAGCTAAGCTTGTCAGTACACCACGAAATGTATTTGAACGTAATTTTGTTATTGAATAACCAACATCTGGATTAATCGATGGATATATACCGATACGATTTGATGGTGTACCAAAAAATAATTCTTGTCCATTACCTAATAGACAATGTGCTGGTTCAGCAGGACTTCTGAAAATAATTAAAAAAAATACATTATCATATTGCATTCTATTGTTAATTTACAAAAAAAAAAAAAAAATGTTACTTTAACTCACTTTAAATTGAATAACAATGAACCGTCTATCGTACTCCATACACAAATATTATGATCTAAACTTGAACTAATTATTTGCTGTTCATTGGCGGCAATCAATTGTAATAGTTCACCGTCGGTTGCTTTCCAATTTGCCAATATAATACCGGTACGACCATCAAATAATATAATTTGCCCGGTTGATAAACCAACGGCTATCCATGTACCAAATGGTGATACGGCAATACAACGTACACTACCATTACCCAATGCTTTCCATTCGTTTACATAACAACATGTACGTGCATCGATAATTTTTAATGTTGCCTCGGCCGTACCGGCCAATACCAATGGACTCGGTGCCGGATACGTTTTAACAACACTTACCGGTGCATATTTATGTGAATCTAATTGTCCAATTTGAACGCCCATAAATGGATCCCATATGTGAACACCCGAATCACATGATACGGTTAATCTAAAATCGAAAATAAATTTAAAATAAAATATTATCTAAATTTATCTAAATTTAATGTTCGTTGAGTACTTTTATATTCACCGAAACTTACCGTAACGATTCGGAAAATGCCAATGAATGTACCGATTTACGATGATTTGTGTATGTATATTGACATGAAGAGATTTTATTACCATCACCTTCACTTCGTAACGACCATAATTTAACAGTTTTATCTTTTGATGCTGACATAAAACTATTTTCATTATCTAAACATAAAATTGATCGTACCGAATTGGAATGTCCTAAGAAATTCAAAAACACAAAGAAAAATTATCAATTTAATATTTACAATCAAATTTATTATATGTATATTCAATTACCAGCAAATGATTGTAATTTAATTTGTTTTAAATTAAAACGATTATCTTTTTCCGATCGTCCAATTTCGTGTTCCCAATAGGCTAACCAATTTCCCTTTAAATCACGTACATTATTTAATTGTTCAAATTTATAAGCGGATACATCTAATAATTCCATTGGTCCCATAACCATATTTGTATTTGTATTCATACGTTGTTCACGTACACGATTGGTAACATCTAAACGATTACCAATAACCGTTGTACCAAAACTATTTGAATATCGATCCTGATTGGCACTATCATTGATATCCTCATCATCATTGTTGTTATTGATCTTTAATTGAGTGGGATTTGTTTTGAGATTCAATTGATTATTATTATTATTATTATTAGTGCTACGTGGTATTATATTATTTTTAGACATCTCTTTTTCTTTGACACTTTTTTCATAATTCGGTTGATTATAATCAAAGCATAAATTTAATATTAACGGTAAATTTTTAACAATTTGTGCCATTATATTTTCACCTAAATATTTTAAAAATGATACATAAGCAATGTATGCCAATTGTGGTGTAAATACATCATAAATTTCATCAATTGCTTTTTCTCGTATTGTATTATTATTATTATTATTATTATTGTTATTTATATTAGTACTGGCCGTTGAACCAGTAGTAATATTTGGATTTGTTGCTCCAGATTTTGTTGTTGATTGACTGTGAATTTGTGGTGGTGCTGGTGGTGGTGTAATTGAATCAGACTGATCACGTTTTGTTTTAGCATGGGCAATATTAATAGAAAAACTATTTCCTGGTTCACTTTTTGATTTTATTGACCATTCACGTAAACCACCTTCACGACGTATTTCAAGAAAATTTGATTCATCCGATGAATTCGATGGACTTTGATCATTCTAAGGGAATGTTAAAAATATGAACTATCAGAAACTTAATTACATAAACATTCCACAAAAGTATCATTACCTTATTTCTGTTTAAATTCTCTGATAGACCATAGGCTTTATCAAATATTAAAAAGAATCTAGAAAATATGTGAAATGTAAATATCTTAAGATGTATATTTAAACAATTATTTTAAAATGCTTTTATATTTTACCTTTGTAATGCTGGAACACATAAATGATTTTTTGTCATAACTGGTCCAATTCGTACACCCAACACATAAATAATATCAAGTGTTTTTTTAGCCAAAATACTTCTTGCCAAATATCCATTAGGCATTACGAATTTACTGGAACCCAATAATCGAATTATCGGATGGATTATATTCTTTAAAATAACATCCTGTGGTATGAAATGAAAAAAGAAAATAATTAATAATACATTATTATAAACGAAGTGCATAGAAAATTAATAAATTATTTACACGTAATTGATCCATTATCGTACTATCACACAAACACGGTATTAACAATTTTAATAATTGTAATGAACTGATTAGACCGCCTTCTAACGTTGATGTTAACCGTTTTTTACACAATACAATTAATTCACTAATATATGGAAAATATTGTAAAAGTATAAATTGTTCACCGAATAATCCCGATATGGCTGTTAAACATTCAAATACTTTTATTGCATTTTGATCGCCAATACATTGACCGTCGGCCAACGAAAATAACATTAAATTATCTTTATCCTTTTCCTTATTCCCATTCAGAATGGGTAATAGATTTTCTTGGCCAACATAGCAAAGGGTTAACATTTTTAATAAATTACGTGATATATGTCGAGCCGTTAATACGGGACCCAAACGATGTGATAACCAAATTAAACTATCAGCACTAATTTCACTAATTCGATTGAAATTCAATTGTTTTGTGATTTTTCGATGATGTTGTTGTTGTTGTAAATGCGGCTGTTCTTCATTTAGATTAACCTTTTCCGATTGTTTTGGTTGTTGTTGCAGTTGTTGTTGATGATCTTCATCTATTCTTGAATTTACAGGAGTAGGATTTAATTGTCTGTCTCTAATAAAATCATCTTTTGTGGATGATTTTTTACATTCATCTAAATCTAGAAAATCATTTGAATCAAAACTTTTTTTACTACCAATTTCACAATCGATAGTATTAAATTGTATACTACGACGAAATAATAATGAAGATGTTCCAGATGCTGTTGCGGCGGTTACAGTTGTTAATGATGTCGTTGGCGGTGGTATTGGTATAGTCGGTGATGTTGGACAATTTTTCATTAAATAATTTCCATTTAAATTATCATCTTCATTATTTTCATCAGAAATTTTCGATAACATTGATGTGGATCGATCATCATCGATAATTGTTGAAAAATCTTCGGTTACTTCTTCAGCTGTTGAATGATTTAATGGTAAATCTAATTGACTAACAACACTACCTATGTATGTTGTAGAGAATATTATATATTAAGCATGACATTTAGCAAAAGCGTCCAATTCAGTTATTAAAATATCAATATGTGGATGGATTCAGTAATGAGTTCAGTCATTTTCAGTCTTTATGTTTAAATTTAAAAATAATATGAGCAAAGGATAAGTAAACGAATGGACAGCTTAAATTTTGTTATATCATTTTGTTAGAAAGCGTGTGCGAGCTCATTAAAAATCAAAATGCAATGTGCAAAATAATTGAATAAAATTTTCAAACTTACCATCTGAATTTATATTAAATTGATCAATAATTTTTTGGATAACCGAATGATCACAATCAATATCATTGGCAGCAGAACTATCATGATCAATGATATTCGACGGAAATGATGATAGATAACTGCTACTATCATCATCCGTTTTCATTGTTTCATTTAATTTATCAATCATCGATGAAGCGGATTCATTTTCAAATAGAAATATTTCCTCTTCGTCTTTATCCAATTGATAATTTGATTGAAACGTACTACTATCATTTGATGGTACTTTGGTGTTTGGTGACGTTGTTTCATTATTTTTATCATTACCGGTCGAATTCGAATATTTAAATGGTTGTTTTATTGTTGTTCGTACATTTTTAACAGTACTATCATTTTGTAATGGATTCAGATTGGTATGATGTTGATGATCAAGGTGATTTTTATGATGACGATAACCATAATGTTGATAGACTGTTGATGTTTGTTCACACATTGTTATTTCTAATGATTTATAATAACCGTAACCGCCGACCGCTTCAATTATTGGACCAATAAAATTTTCCAAAAAACGTTTTAAACCAAAACGTATTAATAATTTTAATAAAAATGTATGATGATATAATTTCATTGTTTTACGTAAATTATTATTAAATTGATTATTTATATTTGAATTTATTAGTTTATTCCACATTGATGAGCCCACTGAAGTCGATCCATTGGATGCTGATGATGAAGATGATGTTGATTCATAATTATCATAACTATTATAAATGGATGGTAAACGATCGGTACCATTTATATCCATTTCAATGGATTCATATAAATGTAATATTGGTTCCATTAAATATTCATTGGATTTTTCAATGCCCAATACAAAGGCAATGCTATCAAATAGATAGTATGCCGTTAAAATGGATGTTTCATTTGATTTTAACAAATCGATAATATGCGGTAATATTAATTCCATTGAATTAAATTGTTCATAACCGATTGTATGCAATAGACTTTCAATTTGTATTGAACATGATTTTACCATACATTCAGCAATTTTTCGATTCAATTGATAATGTTTACGATCCAAATATTCATATTGTTTGCAATCGGTTCCATCGCACACAAAATATGTATAGATTTCTAATAGATTTTGTGCATTATGAAATTCTTGTAATGATTTTATTAAATGATAGGTTTCCAAATAGTTTATCGGAAAGGGAAATAAACAATTTTGTAATATTGGTTCTAGTAATTGTTGTGCCGTTGGTATCGGTAAACCTTTATCATTTATTTGTGCCACAAAAATATCACTGTCATCGTCATCATCACCATCATTCATTGGAACCGTATTCCCAGCATTACCATCTAAATTTAATAATAATCGAATTGGATATTGTACACATTTTGGTAATAATTCAAATTCATATTTTAATAAATTAACACACGATTGATAACGTTCCGAAAATGTTTGCTGTAATGTACTATTACCTAATGGTCGTAATTTTTGTGTTAAAAATAATTCACAAATAATACAACCAAGTATTTTTAATTCTGTTCGTTTATGTTCATTTTGTAATTGTTTAAAATTCATTTTCATTGCTTGTTTCATTTGATTTTTTTGATTTGTATTGTTGTCATCACTTCCATTTAACAATAATTTTAAATTCAATTGAAATTCTTCTGAAAATATACGATTTAAAAATGCATTTCCATCATCCATCGAATCACATTCATTATGTAAATATTTTTTTGTATCAAAATTTTGTTGATATTCTTTATTTGTTTGTCTTTCAATAGCTTGATTTTTAATTTGTATATCCTGATGGGGTTTCTTTGATGTTGTGGATTTTACATCTGTACCATTACCACTGTTCGTATTATTATTATTATTATTATTATGATAAAATGTTTTTGCAAAAAATATTTCCATATTTTCAATAGAAACTAATGCATTTATTGGATTAAAATCTTTTGGTAATATTATTTGTTCTTGTCCGGTATTTCCGCCCAGATTTCCATTATCATTATTTAATAAATGTGTATAATATGAACTTGTTGAACGTTCAATATTTGTTGAAACACCACCACCACCACCATAAGTAACACCTCCTTCAATACCATCACAAAAATTTGTATATTTTTGTTGTCGGGACGGAGAATTGGAATGTTGATCAAATTGGAATGTTGTGGATTCTTGTTGTTGTAAACCTGGTGATATAAATTGACTGTTTGCGGATGATGGTATTACATTATCCGTCGTAAAATGATTTGATAAATCTTCACTGCTGCGTGTTAGACGACGTTTTATTGTATCCATACGATTATTACTCGCATAAATACGTGGTGGTAATTTTGATGTCCATGCTGTTTGATAGATTTTCGATGGATGTGGCTGCTGAAATAATTGTACAATACCATGTTCATATAATACTTTATGATTGTCAACCAATGATAAACAAACATTTTTTGCTTGAATAGCCGCATCACCAGTTAATTTGTAACTAGAGAAAAACAAAAAAAAAAAACAAAACAAATAAATAGTTATTTTTATTATTTTTAAATGTGCTAAAATTTACCCAAAATTAATATCTATCCAATGATGTAAACGCTCCGAAACATATTGACTTTCTAATGCTTCACGATGTTTTAGAATAAAATCTTCGGGACAACTTGACCATGCGGGTACTTCTAAATTTGGTAAATCTTCATGAATACTTTTGAAAACCAATGCGTCGGTATAGAATTCCGGTATACATTCATCGGGTGTCCATTCTTGTAAACGTTGTATTGATGCTGGATATTCAGCGGGTACCCAAACGGGACGTACATATTTACATAAAATTGTTTTTGATGTACGTCTTGCCATGTACACATAATAGGTGATATCTGATAGGACATCAGAAACATGATGGGCAACATCTTGTTGACCAGAATCATACATTCCAGATGTTGACGACGATGATATTGTTGCGGATGACATTACAGATTGCATTGTTGCCGACGAACTAACAACCGTTGCCGTGCCACTGTTAACCGTTGACGCCGATGATACATTGTTCGATTGAAATGCAGACGATGTAGAATTTGAAATTTCTTGAACTCCAATTAATGTTGAATTACCACCGAGAATGGTGGAATTCGATAGGGAAAACATTAAATCCAATTGTATATCACCTTTATTTAAACGATATTTAGATTTTGTTAAATCACGCCAATTCATACCATTTCTAGCATAAAAATCGGTAATCCAAGGCATTATATGATGGTATGTTGCCGAATCGATACGACGTCCAGAGAAATTATTCAATATCATTAGATAATCGAAATTGGACAATTTACCGTGACACCACATTTCACAATAGTTTTTCAATGACAATGATAAACGTTGAGTTTCTTTAATGGGTACCGAAACGGATACCGATACCGGTGATGGTAATTGTTTTGATGATTTTTGCGGTGGCGTTTGCTGTTGCTGTTGCTGTTGTTGTTTAGTTGTACCAACATTTTTTTCATCATCAATATATAATATATTTATATCTAATTTTGGCATTATTTGTAACCATAAATTTTCGGTTAAATAAATATCGGATAGAGTGATGTTACCCAATAGGAGACCACGATCATTTAATGTTTTCATTAATTGTAATAATTGATAAATTAAAAATAATGCTTTATTATAGGATTTGTCAATAATTGCGGGACTAAAGGTAACACATTCCAATAGGGTATTTTCAATATGTCGATTATGTACTAATATAAAATGAGTATTCGTTTCAATAATTGAGATTATTGGATATAAATTAATATGTGGTTCAAAATTGTGCTCTGTTGCGTTATTCGATGATTGTTGGGATGGTGATTGTGGTGGTACGGTTGAAGTTGATGCCAATTTTTGATTTTCCATATATTCATTTAGATCTTTAATTTTATCTAATTTTGAATGTATAAAATTTACACATCCATACATACGATTTACAATTTCTTTAAATGCCATATCATATGGTATTAAATTTATTATTGGTTCTATTGTAGCCGCCGCATTATTCGATTTACTATTTGACGTTGATTTTCCCATTGTTTCTTGTTCGGTAAATTTTTTTCTAGACGATGAATACTTTTTATATGCTGATTTCCATAGATTTTTAAAATTTGTTTGTGATATATTTTGTGATAATTGTGAAAATAATTGTGGCATATCAATTTCATTACAATTTTCATTGTTCGTATGATGTGTTGATATTCGATTTAATGGTACCACTTTGTAATTATATTTTTTATAAACCTATATATATATAAATATATATTATTAATTAATCATTATTGTTTAATTTTTGCTTATCGTCAACAAATATTTATAATATATATTCATAATATTTACATTAAAAAATACTGTAGTCCATGATTGATAATTATTTGGTGAAGATGATGATGCAGCTGTTGTTGATGATAATAATGAGGATGATGATGATGCAGTTGTTGTTGTTGTTGTTGTTGTTGTTATTGGCCATTCATCTAAGCCCAAATAAATGGGAAATTCAATTAATTTTTTATGTTTTAATAAATATTGTATCCATGATTTATGTGCTAATACTAAATAACGATCGGGAATTTTTGTTTCTTTTATTTGTTTACGAGGTATTCCTAATTCCATACAAATTGAATCCATCATCACAAATTGATTTTTCACGAATATTCACAACGACAACAACAACAACTCAATGTAATAAAAATGATGAAAAGAAAATAATAATACAAAAGTATTATACACCCTCAATTATATATTATAGTTAATAGTTTATCACATTTTTTTATTTTTATTATTTTTTAATTTGTAATTTAAGATAACAAAACAAAATACTTTTAATGAATTAAAAATATAATTTTAATAATACCACTAATAAAAAATAGAAGAGGAAAAAACAATAATTTTTTGATGATAAAATAATGAAATGTTTTCGTTTTGCCAAAATTTATTTATTTTTTTTTTTTTGTTTGTTTTGATTTCTGTTTTTGTTTATATCATTTTTTTGATAAGAAATTGAGAGAACACTTTTTTTTTTTTAGAGATTGTATTTGATAATACTTTTATGAGGTTTTATTTTAAATAAATACAATAATGTATTGCCATCTTCCATTTGATGGACGTATTAAATAAATTGTTAGAAATATTAAAATAGTTGATAAGAAAATGGAAATTTTACACATATAATTTTCCAAGGGAAATTTTAAAGGAAATTCTGTTTGATTTTCTTAAGGAAATTCTCTACAATTTTCTGAAGGAAATTCTCTATGAATTCTAAAGAAAATTAGGTATAATTTTTTAAAGGAAATTAGCGTATGATTTCTAAAGGAAATTCTGTACAATTTTCTATAATTTTCTTAAGGAAATTCTGTATGGGTTCTTAAAGGAAAGTCTATATGATTTTATTAAGAAAGTTCTGTATAATTTTCTGAAGGAAATTCTGTAAAATTTTATGAAGGAAATTCTGTATAATTTTCTAAATACAATATATAGTTTTTCTGATAATGGTCAACTTGATTTATTTTGTAAATAATTAACACCCACCGAACACCGTTGACGACATAATCAAGAGTACTTCAGAAAAGAATTTTCAACATTTTTTTTTACCAATTCATTCATATATTATAATGATTCCAATTAATTATTATAATAATTTTTTGCGAAAATTTACGGAATACTCAAATTTTATAGTAGCTCGCTTTTACTGGCGATAAAGCCAATCAAAGATAATAAATAAATAAATCATTTATATTTTGTATTTCAAATGCATTTTTTTTAATAAAATATATATATTGATGAGCGTGTGTTATCCGCTATATTGTGAAAAAGATAATAAATTAATTTTAAATATATATCATTGAGCAGGGGTGTGGAGTCGGAGTCGGAGTCCAGGAGTCGGTTATATTTGAGTGGAGTCGGAGTCGAAATATTTGGACCGACTCCTCGATTCCAACACATTAATAATCAATTACATTTTTCACTTTTTTTTAAATTTCATTGATTTCCTCATATTATTAATTATTAAAGTAAACATCAGAAGGTTTTGTCTGTTATAACACAAATATTGAATAATTGAGTATACTAAACCCAATTTATATATAGGAGTAAAAAATGGTATGGCATTTGTTAATGGAAAATGTAGAATATCGTATATTCACGTATAAACACTTCACAGTGCATATATATTAAATCCCAATAACAATATTTGTATATGCGTATTTTATAAAGAATGGCATGGCAGAAACTGATAAATTCTGTTTAGAATTTAATGAATGCCTAAAGACGGTGGAAAAATTCATCGAAGCAGCAATTTAGATGTGCGTAGTGCGATAAGCAAATATCCAGAAATTGTACAACATGCTGCACCGCACTACCACCAACCCAAGTCAATGTGGAGCGTTTATTTTCGGCTTTACGCATAATAAAATCAGATTTGCGAGCAAAATATGAAAGCCGATTTGTTGATGGCATTTTATTTTTAAGAACTAATTTTTAAGGGAGAATAAAGAATATATGCGTTATTTAAATGAAATTATTTATTATTTTTATTATTAAATTAAATGGAAATCCGAAAACAAAAATTAAACTGAAGTTAATAAGAATTATAAATGTAGTCATATATGTAAAATCATTAAATATAACTTATTTCCCTTAAAACATTATAAAATTCTATAAAGCTGGAGTCGGAGTCGGAGTCGGATTCTATATAAGAGTTCTGGTTGGAGTCGGAGTCGGAGTCGATCGAAAATTGGGCCGACTCCCCAACCTTGTCATTGAGCTTAATCAGCAAATTACAAATTAATTTAAATATCCTTACGATTAAAAATGTAAAATATAGATGTTCTTTTTATCTCCTTTCCCATGTATAATAACAATTTAATACAAAAATCTCAAATAAATCAGAAATGAAACATTTCAGATCAAAATCTCAAATCAAAATAAAACAAAAAAAATGTAATGAAAATTGTTATAAAATCACTATCATTTTTATGGTTTATTTATATATTTTCAAAGTATATTTGTATCAAATTTACAAATATCCACAATTATCGCATTTATAGAAATGAATACCGAAAATTTTTTATTATCTGTGATGTACTGGCAAAAAAATTATGCCTTTTATTAATTGCTATATATATATATATAGCAAAATGATCGATATATTTTTTAAACGATATGCGGTTTTCCAATAATCATATGAGGTGGATATGCTTCCAAAAGGGATCTATATATTTATATAAATATATACTACGTAATATTATTATATTTATAAAATAAATAAATGATATACACTCATTAAACTAAAAACCAGTAACTATATATATTTGCGAAAAACCAAAATAATAACAATATATATATATATATATATATAACAACAAAAAAAAACTAATCAGATATATACGATTGATAATAGATAAAAATAAAATAAACAATGATGTATATAAATAAGTATATATGCGAATTATATATTTTTGAATAATAATCACAATATAAATATTATAATCATAAATGTATTAAGTAACCAATAACAAAATGATTATTTATAAATTAACCAAAAATTTTCTTATCTTCATAAGTCATATTAATAATAATAATAATAAATACCGCGACGACCGACCTATTATAAATATGTTATTTAATTCTCAATGGATGGTTGTGGTGGTTTATCTTTATTATAATATATAGATAAATAAATCAATTGTCGAACTTTTGATATTTTCTTAAAAAAAAACAATATACAACTCTACTCTGAATATATATACAATAATACATATATAGAGCGAGATACGTATAAGAAAATTTATAAAATTGAAATTTTCACAATTATATGTGCGATAATATACAAATACCTATATATAACATATATATAGAATATAATATGATAGAAAAGTCTATAAAATCAAGTGTTTAATGTGAAAATCATTTTATTTTCATATTTAATTTCTCAATAAATATATAATTTATATATATTAAGCAAGTAAAGAATATAATTGTGTAAAATAATTATTAATATAATTTGTGTTGTATTGTTGAACAATTTAGATTCGTAAATGATTGGAAAAAAGTTTTGAATTGTTTTATATATAAAAAATAAAATCAGTGAATTAAATTTAATTAAAAATGTTAACAGGATGGCGAAAAACCGTATCAAAATGTATGTAACTATGAATACTATATAACATATATATTATTGTATATAAAAACATTTACAAAAGGATTAAAAGTATATATAGTACAAGTGGTTGCGTGGATAAAGTGAAAAGTATTTTGAAATAGTGCGATTTATAGTAAATGATTATTGGTTATATTGTGAAAAATAAAAGTTATCTCTTTTTTCTCTGATTTATTTAATAACCAGACTAGTGACAATTTCTGCAGATTTGGTAATCCTAAACCATTTTAAAGATATTTCGAAATATACTATTTTCTTATTCCCATAAATATATGTCATTGTCAAAATCCTACTCCGAATTAAGTACCTGTACATCCTGGGAGGGAGCTAGTCTGGATCCTTTGGAATCATGAGAATTATCTTAAAAAAATGCAATAAAAATAGAATTTTTAAATGAAAAAATAAATAAAATACAAAATTTTAATTATTTGAAGAAAAATGAAATTTTAGTTTTTTTTCCCAAATCTTGATGCAGGCAAACGGGATTTCTGAAGCTTTCCATAATGCTAGGCAGTCAATTAATTTTAGTATGTTATAGCTGAAAGCGATAGGTCAAACGTTTTCATAAGTTTCAGATTATTGGGTGTTCCAGGAGCAATTTGGTAGAACCTTGAAAATCACATTTATGTTATAAATCGAAATTATAGAATAACTTTCTGAATTTCTGAAGATAATTTAACTGGACAAGTGGCGATTAATTAACATAGCTGTTGTTTTTAAATGATTATATACAGTTTAAAAGATGAATTTCTATTAATATATATAAATTAATTTATTTATCAATTAATTTCTTCAGCTATTATATTGATTAAAAATTTGACAAACTTCTCGATACAATTGATGTATATAAAATTGATTGTTTGCTACTTTATTGAATTTTTTTTCTTTATCATTAATATCTGCGCGAATATAATATAAAAATTATTCAACTTGAAAAATTGTAAGTCATGTATGTTATATATAAGTCAATCATTATATGAAGATAACTTGTTTTTTTTTTTTTTGGTATTATATATATATTGATTAAAATTATCCCTCATGAATTTTTATATACTCTGCCACAGATGATCTTAAAACGTAATCAGAAAGTATATAGGAATGAAAAATGTATTAATATAGCATAAAAAATCTAGAAAATAAGATCTCTTAATTTCCAATTAGATTTTATTATTAATTTACTTTAAATATTTATTTATTTATAATATATATATAGGTATATTAATACCACAACGTGTTATTGTTGCAATAATGGGATTCTTAGCAATTACCATTGCGTATACAATGCGAATTTCATTATCATTGGCTATAACCGAAATGGTTATCAGACCATATAGTAATGTAACAGATACAGAAGATCTTGGAATATGTCCTGATGATCAAAATTCTGGTGGTGGTAGTGAAGTGGTATATAATAATACATCTTTATGAGTATATATATAATAATTTATATAGAATTTATTTAAAATGATTTTAAAATAAAATTATATATATTGATTGATTGATTGATTGATTAGGGTATATCTATTTTAATTCAAATTGTTTTGTATTATACATATATATATAGGAATATGATGAAAGTGAATTATATGATTGGCCACAAGATTTACAGGGTTTAATATTATCATCATTTTATTTCGGTTATGTTATAACTCATGTTCCCGGTGGTATATTATCGGTAAAATATGGTGGTAAAGTTGTTTTATGTACGGGAATGTTTATAGCAGCAATATTTTCATTGTTGACACCGCTGTTAGTTGATAAGGGTTTGTTTCACATATTATTAAAAAAAAAAAAAAAATACGATCATTAAATAATTATAACATATTATTTGTTATTTAGGTGGTGCTGGTGCATTAATTGCAGCTCGTGTATTAGTTGGTTTAGGTGAAGGTGTTGCATATCCAGCATGTGGTGCTCTGGTGGCCGCATGGAGTCCAATACATGAACGAAGTCGTTTAGCATCACTTGTATTTGCCGGTGGACAAGTATATATACATTTATTTTTATTACCTTTTTATGTTAATATAATAATATAATAGTCTTTCGCATTTAAAAATATATATATAGATTGGAACAATCATTGGTTCAACAATTTCCGGTGAATTATTATATAGTATTGGTTGGGCTTCTGTATTTTATTTCTTTGGTGCAATGTCATTGGTTTGGTGTGGTCTCTTTGTAAGTCCATATATATATATATATATATATAATGCTAAATGATAAATAATAACACAATGAATAAATAATAAATTTGATTTATTTACATAGTTAATATTATGCTTTAGTAGTCCAGAACTTCATCCGTACATCAGTGATAAAGAAAGAGAATATTTACGTAAAGAATTGAGTTCAGTGACATCAGCCAAAAATTTACCACCAACACCATGGAAATCGATATTAACATGTGTCCCATTGGCAGCATTAGTTTGTGCTCAAATTGGTCATAATTGGGGTCTATTCATAATGGTTTCCGATTTACCAAAGTATATGAGTGATGTTTTACGTTTTTCCATAAAAGAAAATGGTTTATATTCAGCATTACCATATGTTATGATGTGGTTGGTAGCAATGTGTACCGGGGTGGTTAGTGATTATATCATTAAACGAAAATTGATAAGTATAACAAATGCCAGAAAAGTGTTTACAACTGTTGGTAAATGAATTATTACTTTTATATTTATTTATATTGAGAATTGAGATAGATATCGATATTATGTTTGATTTAAATTGTGAATTACAAAATGCAATATATTTTTAGGTGCAATTGGTCCAGGAATATTTTTGGTTGCTGCATCATATGCTGAATGTGATCGTCTTTTAGTTGTTGCCTTATTCACCATTGGAATGGGTTTTATGGGAACATTTTATTCGGGCATTAAAGTGAATAATTTAGATTTATCACCAAATTATGCCGGTGTATTGATAGCCATTACAAATGGTATGGGTGGTATTACAGGAATTATTGCACCATATATTGTTGGTGTCATAACACCAAATGTAAATAAATTCAATAAATTTTATAATTTTTATATATTATCGCGCAGCATTTTAAAAAAAAAAACTATAATTATATTTTATTTCTAAATTTCAAGTCTACGTTAACCGAATGGCGATTAGTATTTTGGATAGCATTTGTTGTATTTGTTGTAACATCAATTGTTTATTGTATATTTGCGTCTGGTGAAACACAACCGTGGAATGATGGTTATGTAACAGAACCATTAAATAATAAAGAAAAAGATTTAGAAAATGTTGATGATAGTTTTAATAATAATAATCATAAGAATGATAGTGATCATGATAATAATAATAATAATAATAATATTGATAATAAAAATCATAAAACTGATGGTATTAATGGTGATTTTGTTGTACCACCAAAATATTAAAAATAAAAGTGATATATTACAAATAGATTTAAGGACTAAAAAATATAATTAATTTTCTAATTATATTGAATAATATAAATAATATTTTTAATTAAATGAAAATTTAACAAAACAAAATTATTATATAGTGTTTTATTATAAGAGACTTAAAACGCGAAAATTTCCCAATTTTCATATTATACAATAAAGTGCGTGATATTGCAATAATTTTCGAGGATATAGACATTTATTTTGTAATAATATTTGCATGTATGGAGTTTATTGCACCGGAACTTATAAATGATCATGGATTTCAAGTACCTTACTTATATATAAATCACATTATTATTATTATTATAACAATTATATAAACAAAAAATTATTATTATTTAAAATTCAAATCAGGTCAAGTGGATAATGTAAAAAATAAAAGTATATCTTTAAAAAAAAAAGCACACACACGTCGCAGATAGAAGCAGATATAGACATTATATATATTTTATGTGATATATATATTTTTTTTTTGTATTATATATGCGGTGATTCCATTTTTTTTTGTATATTGATTAGCAAAAAAACAATTAATATCTATATGTTTGTATATTTTTCATTCAGAAAAAAAATTTTTCCATTGTTTGTTGAATATATATCCATAATTTAAATAATAATTTTTGCATTGATTGTTTTATTTTTATTTTTTTTTGTTTCCTATATATGATGTTTGGTTGTTCTGTTCGTCAAATATTTCATATATTCTCTGTTAAATCAAAAAAAAATTATTAATTAAATAAAAAAAAAATATATAAACGTTTAATATGTTTTTTGTTTTTACATAATATTATACTTATATCTCATCTGCTGTGTGTTTATGTATATTGTATACATATAATAAATGTTTTTCTTTTATACTGACTGTGGTTTATAAAAGATAAATAAGAAAAATATTTTAACCAATATCTTTCAATTTCTAAGAACAATTTCATTGTTAATTTGTTTTTTTTTTTTTTTTTTGGTATTTTAAAATTATATTTATTTAACTTTATCTCTTTTAAAAATTGAAGTAAAAATAAATAATTGATGACATTGTGATTTCACCGCACATCACAATAATATATATATATATAATTACAAAAAATATATCAAAGTCGAACGTTTATCAACTATTGACTATGAATTTATTAGTATACAAAACAATTACTATATTAAAAATGATTAAAATTATTTGTATATATACTCACCCCTTCTTTTAACTTATATACGTTTTCCATGAAGTATTTTTATTGGAAAATTTTATTAAACGTTTTTTTTTTGTAATATACGCACGAATCTTAACAGCACGTCTATAAAAAAATTAGATTAGATTTATATTTATAATACGTTGACAACAACAAAGATTATGAAAATTATATACGTACGCACAGACGGACCTCTTAAATATAAAAAATATGAAATCCATATAAAGCTTCGTGACGTGACGATGCTGCTGCGGGATGATATAAAATAAATAAAAAAAAACTTTTTTATATAGTAAATCCATATAATTAAAGATATTTTGAAACATTTTTTTTTTCTGTGAATATCACTAACTTTACTTTAAATAATATATTTGTATTTATTTTTGAATTTGCGAATATAATAAATTATATATTTATTGATATTACCAAAAAGATTACTATATATACAATATATGAAATGGACCAATATTTTTTATACTATAGTAAAATTTTCAATGTATATATATATTAGGTTGTCGAAAAAGTATTGATAATTTTTATAAATAGATGTCATTATAATTGAATATTTCAAGTAGTACTAATCTGATCAGGTAACACTATAACATATGTTCGAAAGATGACATTTCGTAGATAAAAAAAAATTAAATTTGTTTAGTCATTTAAAAGTTGTAGTGCATTAAAGATGAGCGAAATTAGTGAAAAAATTCGATACATTTTACAATTTTATTATATGAAAAAGGTGAAAATGCAACGCAGGCACATGAACAAATTTGTGCAGTTTACGATGAAGGAACTTTATCAAAATTAACAGCCTATAGATGGTTTGCTCGATTTTGTTCCGGTAATTTTGATGTCAAAGATGCACCTCGTTCTGGTCGACCAATCACTGAAAAAGTTGATGAAATCATATCAAAAATTGAAGAAAATCGACACGTAAGCAGTCATGATATCGCTAAAGAACTAAACATCCATCACCAAACAGTTTTAAACCAACCAAGACCGCATGAATTAACACAAAACAATTTAATGAACCGAATTTCCATTTGCGAAACGCTGTTTAAAAGGAACGAAATCGAGTCATTTTTAAAGCGAATGATTACAGGTGATGAAAAATGGATCATATACGATAATAATGTACGAACAAGATCGTGGTCCAAGAAGGGTGAAGCTCCTAAAACAGTAGCAAAACCTGGATTAACACCAAGAAAGGTAATGCTGTCTGTTTGGTGGGATTGGAAAGGATTCGTTCATTATGAATTACTAGCACCCGGTCAAACCATTGATTCCGATCTCTATTGTCTATTGTCATTAACAAGATTGAAGCACGAGATTAAAAAAAAAAACGTCCAGAATTAATCAATCGAAAGGGTGTTGTGTTCCATCATGACAACGCCAGACCACACACATTTTGGATGACTCGGCAGAAACTGAGAGAGTTTGGCTGGGAAGTTTTAATGCATCCACCATATAGCCCGGACCTTGCACCTTCAGATTATCATTTGTTCCGGTCTCTGCAGAACTCCCTTAATGGTTTAAAATTAAATTCCGCAGACTGGGACTGCAAAATGCACTTGGATCAGTTTTTTGCCCAGAAAACACAGAAGTTCTACAGTGATGGGATATAGTGTCTTTACCAGAAAAATGGCAAAGGGTCATCGATCAAAACGGCGCATATTTGGTTTAATAAAGTTCATTTGAAATATATAAAAAAATCGTTTGAATTTTGTAAAAAAAATTTTTTAGACAACCTAATATTATATATATCAAAATCCATATATGTTGATTGTACTTGTACGAATTATATGTGATATAACGTTTTTACATAAATTTACATATATACCATAAAATATAAATCGAACGATAAAAAAATAAATAAATAAATATATCTTGTTCATCTTAAAAAAAAAAGAAAAAAAATGGATATATATAGATAAGAAAAAAAACTAGTTAATTTTATATATATACGCATATTTTCTATATAAATTTTATTTTATATGGTATCAAAATAAAAATATGTGAAAAAAAAATAAAATCCACGTAAAAACCATCTCCGCTCCGTTGTAAATGTCGTCAGAAATCAACTTTTTAGTATATTATAATATAATTAATATTATTTATTTGTTGTTTTTTTTTTCTTAATTTTACAACAAACTATATATACACATTTATTTAAGAGAAGAAAAAAAAAATTATAATAAATAATATATTAATGATATATTAATAATATCAACTTAAATATACATATAATAAATAATATAAGATTGGAACGTAAAGTAATTTTCAATTCAATAGTTATTTGACCACAATATCAGTAGCAACAAGTTAAAATTGTTTTAATAATTTAAAATTTTTTAATTATCACCATATATTTTTATTTATAATGAAATAATTAAAAATTGATTTTTTTTTTATAATTATTTATTTTATATTATATCCTTTTGTTTTGTGAATTGCGTTTTGTGTTTCTTTAGTATAAAGTTTACTGTAAAGAATTATAATAAAAAAACGTATATCATTTATTAATTTTTTTTATAAAATATTTAAATCAAACTAATAACAAGAATATTTTTTTTATATAGTGCGTGTAATTTATAATTTATTGAAGTGAGATAAAAATTCAATTTTTTTTAATATAAGAAAAATATCTATATAGATTTGTTTTTTGTGTTATTTATAATCATATAATAATAAATATTTTTAAGTTAACAAAAATGTTAACAGGATGGGAGAAATCAATATCAAAATGTATGTATAATAAATTTTTTTTTTTCACTTTTATTGCCGTTCTATATTTTAAGGTTTTTTAATAAAACAATTATGATAATAAAAATGAAAAATTACATTTAATTTCTTAATCATATATGCTTAAAAAATGTGTTGTTTTTTGTTCCTAAATGTTACGATTTATAAAAGAAATTTTAATGATTTTGCCATTTAATGTAAAAAATTTTTATAAACTTAAATTCATTTAAAAACATTTAATTTTATTCGCAATCGATGAAATCGATAAATGATTAAAAAAAAAAACTATGTTAATATATTAAAATGACATGTGATTTTATTTTTATTTGATTGAATATATAATTAATTGATGGTCATTTTTTTTTTTGTATCTTGGCGATTTGATAAATTTATTAAATTTATGAAATGGTAGATTTTTCTATAAGAATATTTTTATAGTAAATATATAGGACAACGGAAAATAATCATCATCATGAACCTTGATAATTGGACACGTTTTATTAATAAAAAAAATTTTGATAAAATATTTCGCCTATATTTGATTTTAAAAGGAATCATTTTTATATTGAATTTATATCAATGAAATAAAATCAATATTAATAAAGCAGTTTTTTAAATGTTATCATCTCATTGCGTTTCGCATCATATCCGCAATTTTATTTTTATATTTAACATAAAAATGTTAAAAATTTTCATGGTTAATATTCTGTATACGTATTTATAATAATTTTGATTTAAAGACTTGAACTTTTAAGAAAATATAAAATATATTTGACCTTTTTAACGAATTTTTTGTTTCAATCATATAGTTTTTAACACTATAATGGTAACATTTATTTTAAAATACTTAAACTGAATTGTATTTTTCCAATATACTTAATTTAATTTGATTAAATTTTCTATTTAAATAATATCAATTTACTATCGATCGTGTAATGGAAAAATACCATAGTGAAATGCTCATATACAGAATTTTCTGCATATATATATAAAAACATTTCTTTTTTATCGGAATCTTTTTTATATGTTTTTTTTTTTAAATGAAAGTATAATCATCGATTATAAAATTATCTATATTCGGATTTAATTATTAAAACAATTCCACTTCCTTCTCTACATATATATATATATAATATATACAATAGATTTTAATTTTAAATTTACATAAAAATAAAAGTAATAAGATTTTCCATCGTCTTTTATAATGCATAAACAACGGAGAGTTCATTGAACATCTATAAGTATATGAGAGAATACTATAGAAATAAATTATTAAATTTAAATTAAATTAATCGGAACATAAAATACATTAACTTTTGTTCTATTTGGACCGTAGAATATTTCATAATTCATAGTTTAGATTTGATAAGAAGATTTTTTCACGATCTCATATCTAAAGCATAATTTCTCTTGATATATATAAATAGTTTTTGTGATACCACAACGAGTTATTGTATCAATAATGGGATTTTTTGCCATAACAATTGCATACACATTAAGAGTATCACTATCGTTGGCCATCACCGAAATGGTCGATAAACCACATGCAAATAAAACATTATCAACACAACAAAATTATGAAGGAGGTTTATGTTCAGCCTATGATGATGAATTGATTATTGTTAATGCAACACAGCCACGGGTAAATAGCAAGAGAGATATGAAAAATTAAAAAAACAATTGATTCTATAATGATTTAATAATTATTTGAACTATATATATTGAAAATATAGTCTGTTGTCCGTGTTGGATTATATCATTGGTCACAAGAATTACAAGGTGTTATATTATCAGCATTTTATTTTGGTTATGTATTGACGCATATACCAGGTGGTGTCCTATCTGTAAAATATGGTGGTAAAGTTGTACTTAGTACAGGAATGTTAATAGCTGCATTATTTTCACTGCTAACACCGATTTTAATTAATTGGGGTAGAGTTATATTTTTTTTTTTATTGAAATATAAATTTAAAATAAGAATTCAATAATTTGCTGAACATATTGTATAATATTTAGGTGGTGCTGTTGCATTAATTGTAGCCAGAGTATTAGTTGGTCTTGGTGAAGGTGTTATATTTCCTGCATGTGGTGCCCTTTTAGCGGCATGGAGTCCCGTTAATGAACGTAGTCGATTAACAACACTTGTATTTGCCGGTGGACAAGTACGATTTTAATTAGTATTCCAAAGAAAATCACTTATTGATTGTAAATAATTGAAAAACAATGATTTATAAACTCTTTAGGCTGGAACAATTGTAGGTTCAACAATATCCGGTCAATTATTACATAGCATTGGATGGGAATCTGTATTTTATTGTTTTGGTGGATTATCTTTTCTATGGTTATTTTTGTTTGTTAGTATAAATATGTTTGTAATGATTAAATCCCCTCCATCCAAATACAGATTAAAATGAATTTTTATTTTTCTCTCGTATAGTTAATTTTGTGCTATAGTAATCCAGAATCACATCCATATATTAGCGATAAAGAAAAAGAATATTTGGCAAAGGAAATTGGAACAATGAGTTCGTCAACGAAAAGTTCACTGTCAACACCGTGGAAAGCGATATTAACAAGTGTACCGATGTGTGCATTGATTTGTGCACAAATTGGACATAATTGGGGTCTATTCATAATGGTTTCCGATTTACCAAAGTATATGAGTGATGTTTTACGGTTTTCCATTAAAGAAAATGGTTTGTATTCATCGTTACCGTATGTTATGATGTTAGTTGTTGGTTCATTTTCGGGTTCAATAAGTGATTATCTGATATCACGTAAATATTTAAGTATAACAAATGCAAGAAAATTGTTTACATCAATTGCGGCCATTGGACCGGCAATATTTTTGGTGGGTGCTTCATATGCTGAATGTAATCGTACATTAGTTGTTGTATTATTTACAATTGGTATGGGTTTTATGGGTACATTCTATTCGGGCATTAAAGTGAATAATTTAGATTTATCACCAAATTTTGCCGGTGTATTGGTGGCATTAACAAATGGTATCGGTGGTATTACAGGAATTATTGCACCATATATTGTTGGTGTCATTACAACAAATGTAAGAATTTTTTTATAATATATATTGTTTGGATTTGGTTTTTTTTTTGTAATTATCGGTTAGTTTTAAATTCAATATTATTTTTTTTTTCTAATCAAATGTTATATATAGTCATCGTTAGGAGAATGGAGATTAGTGTTTTGGATAGCATTCGTTGTGTTTGTTGTTACAACAATTATATTTATATTATGGGCTTCTGGTGAAACACAACCATGGAATGAACCATTACGTGCATCTCAATTAGAATTAAATAAAAATTATCCATCGATAAATAATACTAGTAATAATAATAATAATAATAATATTCATAATAATACAATTACAATAGATTTAACAGAACAAATTCATGATGTGAGACTTTAGAGATAATTATTTTTATTTGTTTTTCTTTATTTTATTTTATAATTGTTTTGTATAATATTTATTTGTATATATATATTATATAATTATTATATCTTAATATAATTTATTATCTATTGTATTTTTTATTAATTATATATATATATATATATATATTGTAATATGTGTGTGTTTGTACATTTATAATGTATTTTATTAATGTATATATATATGCAACGAACGTATAGTTTAGATTAATTATATATACATATAAGAAATGAATTTATATATATATATATATATATATCTAGATAGTTATCAATTGTATTTATAATATATTTAGAGATAGGTATGTAAAATATAATTATTTATTTAAAGTCATATTTAGTAATATATCATCATTATAATATATAATAAATATTTTTTTATAAAAATTAATTTAAAATTTATTATTTATAAGTATAAGATAAATTAATTTAATTTTTTTTTTTAAATTAAAATAAATGCATTTTTATATAAGTATATGATTAAAACAAAAATGGAATATTTTATTGTTTTTATTTATATAAATGTCTCTTATTCGCAATTTTATTCATATTAACATTTTTATGATCGATCTGTCTGAATTTATAATGATAATGAGTTTCGGTTGATCCTTGTTCTATACAATCTACGCACATACAAAAGGAAATTTGTGTTGTGATATCGTAATCATGATGAAAATATTAAAAAAGTAAGTATATATACAATAAATTTTATCGAATTAAATCAATTTAAAAACAATATTTTTCATTTAATATTCATCAATAAATAACCAACCATATATGTTATATAATAAAAATGATAAAAATTATAAATAAAATGCACTGAAATAACCTTAACACAATATATATATAAAATAGATTTGCTTTACATAATAATTAATAAACAATTAATTAAAAATATATAATTATATAAATAAATATATATAGATATATATATATATGTAAAATAGAAATATTATACAAAAATAAAAAATTAATATATTTTTATTTTTAATATCTGTAATTGTATAATCTGAATTTTAATTTTTATTACTTCCGCCTCTTAATTTTCTGTGAATTTTATTTAAATTTATTTATTAATTGCAATTTATCTAAATGTGAATGTATTATTTATAAAAAATGCACACGTCGATTTTTCTTTTCAGTGTTGTTCAGGTGAATGATAAAATATTTATATATATGAATACAAATTACTTTATTATCTCTTATTATAACATATATTTTATCACTTTGTATCTGTTTTAGTTTTGGTAATAATAATCGTAATAATCATAACAAATTTCTCATATATAGTTATTATAATTAATTGTGATGATGATTCATAAATTGAGATGATTCATAAAATAGATAGTCCATTAAATATATTTAATTTTTTTTAAATTATTCAATCAATCGAAATTTTCATAATCTATATATAAGCTTATATATGTTAATTTTTTATTGCATTAATTTATTATTGTTGAATAGAGAAATAAAAATGAATGTGTCCTTTTATCATAATTATGGTATATGGATTTATTTTATATTAAATATTAAATGTTTCTGATATTATTAATTTGAAGTTATGATTGAAAAAATGTTTTTACAAAAATACATCCCGATAACGAGATTCATTTATTTTGTCAATTCAGTAGTTAACTATATTTCATTTATTTATATATAGGTATTCTATTTGTTATTTTGCCAGAAGATGATTTCCTCAATTAACAATTCAATATCTGATTGGGGAAGGATAAACTTAGTAGAATTCAATCCATCTAAAACAAAGGCATGTTTGTTCTCAAACAAAAGATCCATAAATGTTGACCCAATACTTATGCATAATACGCAATTATTCCACAATCTAAGGACCTATTAAATTTGGGAATATCTTTGTCAAACAACTTTTCATGGAGTAATAATATAATAATGGCAGATAAAAAGGCAGCTAGTCGCATTGGATTTTTACGATGATCGAAAGAATTTCTCAATTCTGAAAATTTAGCATTAGTTTATAGGTCTTTTATAAGACCGTTTCTAGAGTACAATTCCTACATATGGGCTGGTGCACCAATTACTACCCTTCAGTTTAGTGCGACAGGATCCAAAAACATGCTATTTCGCTGATCAGAAATGAAACAATAACAAATTCCATTGAATCATTGGATCATAGACGATCAGTAGCTTCATATTGTGCACATTTTATAGGTATTATTACCATGAATGCTCTAATGAAATTTTAAAACTAATTCCTGAGCCAATTAGCTTCTCTTATAATTCGAGAAATTCACAAAAGGCTCATTCATATTCTGTATATCTATTAGTTTTTTGCGAACAAACAGATTTCGAAATTCATTTTTCCCAAGAACAGTAAGATTATGGAATAGTCTCCCTGAACTACTATTTCCCCCTATACTTTTGATTATCAGTTATTTAAATTAAACATTCATCTTATCTAAAAACTAATCCACCTAAAGTGCAACTTGGACAATTGTTTGATTTTGACATATGAGTGATTTTTTCTTATTTTGTTTTAGTAAAAGTTTTTTTTATCTCATATGTTTGGTTTATTTTCAAAATTTCATAAATTAATCCACATATTTTAATAGATTTACCACCCAAAATCACTTAAGGGTATTCAATGCATCTAAGGTTCATCACCTGATTAAGTGCGATTTCGTTACGGGCTCACGGCAATAGAATTCCGAGGTTTTAACAAAAAAAAAAAATGTTCATAGAAATGCGTTGACTTCAATCACCATAAAGGATAAATTACTTTAAATATGTTATTTTATATATATATGTGAAAATGCAGATGAACACATATTTATTCATTTAACTAAATATATTTTAGTTTGGAAGTTATTGATAAGAAAAAAAAACAAGGAAAAAGATGCCAAGTTCAAATTCTATAATATAATTTAAAAATATAAACCATATCATTAATTATATAAACGTTATGACATTATGATGAAGAAAAATTAATATATAAATTACCGAAATATTAAACAGATCTTAATCATAATCATATACGAAAAAAAAAAAAAAATTAGCAAAGTCATTCTAATTTATATACTTATTACGTATATCATCAATAATATATACAACTTTTCAATCAGTTCAATGATCAACATTTTTAATAAAAAAAAAAAAACCAAAAGATATATAAAATTGGCAAACCAATAAAAAATGAATATAAATATATTTTTTTCATTTTGTAGACTTTATGTCTTCAAAAACAAGATATATATATATATATATTTAAATATTTTTTTATTTGATTTTATAATCATCTGATCAAAAAAATGTTCATTTTTTTTTAAATTAATTTAAATCAAATTTTTTTATGTTTTTTTTTTTAACAGCGTCATTTCTTGATATACCTACTATATATTGAAAAATTAATTAACTTTAAGCAAAATTGAAGCGCGTGGCTTAAAAAAATTTTATGACCTGTTCTTTCCATATATATTTATATATATATAAAACGCACATAAAAGTGAAACATATATGTTATATATATATATATATATATATTTAATCAGTGACTTTTATTCTGCAGTGCATTATAAAACCTTATAGTTTTTTGGTATATATATGAAAACTTAACAACTCTAAATGAGGACCTACTGATTGTATTATTTTTAATGTATTTTTTTTTACTTTTCTTATATTTTTTTTATTATATGTTGTTATGGCTCTGTGCAGTCTATACCAAATACCAAATACCAAATTCCAAATTCTGACAAAATTTGACGTTCTGGTGAGTTATAGAATCCGATATACATAATATATAAGAAACATTTCATCTATTTTTCTGTCATTTTTGGAATCGTTTCGTTGGTCTGAAATTTTCCAATTTATAATGTACGTACTCTTAATTACTATACTCAGAAAAACAAAAATGTGATAAAATGCATTTAATAAAATAAAACGTCTTATAAAATAATATAAAATCGCCGTTCCCCCCCCCCCCCCCCCCATAAATTACCTTCAATATAAATAATTATATCAATATATATACAAGCAAAACACCATACATATATCAAATACATAAATGAATTTTATTTCATAAATTTATTATGCAAAAAATATATATAAAAAATATATTTATCATTTAATAATAATTTATCTCTGTAATGTTTTATTTTATATATATACGCATAAAATATACAGTAAATATGAAAATTGTTACACATTACTTTTTATTTATTTGAAAATATACAAATATACATATTTTAATTTTAATTAATAAATTGTTTTATTTTTTTTTCTCATCTTGGAAATCTTCGAAAATTGAATTGAATTAAGTGATAGATATTGTTTTGTTTAGAGGATAATAAAGGATAATAAATGCGGGATGATAATATAATACTATAATCGGGCGTTTTATATGGTTGAACATTAAAAAAAACTTACTTGATTAAGTTTTTATAATTGTATTCTAGTCACTGTATATATATAATATTCGAATAATATATTATATATAGATAGAGATATAAGATTATTATATATAGCGATATCTAATAATATAAAAACAAATGGTAATAAATATTTTATTTATTTTTTTTTTTTTTTATGAAAATGTTACATATGCATATTTTAAATATTTTATTAAAATAAAATTATGGATAAATAGAACATGGTAAAAATTTTATATATACATATATAAAAAGATATATAAAAATGTGATATGTATATATGTTATATATATATAAAATAATAATAATAATAAATATAAGTTGCGAATGAATGACATTTTCAAATCATTGAATTTTAGGTATTTCCAAGTATTAAAAATAAAATAATAAAATAATAATCATATAATAATAAATAATAATAATAATAAAAAAAAATCTTTTTCGCATAAATAAAGAGATAAGATTTTCGATTTTATAAATATTATCTTTTACACACACACTCACACAAACACAAACACAGTTTCTTATTAATTAATTAATTCAATTAAATTTTAAATATTTTGATTTTGAAAAATATGTATAGTAATATTTTATATTAAATAATTTTTTTTAAAAAAAGATATGTTCAAAAATAGCATTGTCATTTAGCCATCATATATATTGAAATTAGTAAAATTTATTTATACGCGGTGATTAATCATTGATTTTATTTTGTTAATTTTTTTATATTGAGAAAAATAAAAAAAAAAAAGTGGATCTTTGTTTTTATTTGTTTATATATCTATATACAATTTGACAATATAATCGCAATAAATTATTTCCGCTTTTGTTTTTATTTATTTTATATATATTATAAATGTTTTATTTTTTATTTCAACCTTTATTGAAAATTGTATTTATTTATGATAACTTTTTTATTGTACCGCATATATATTAAATGTTTATAAATTTTCTGGTTTTTGCCAGTTTTTATATAAATGTAAATTATATATTTATTAAATTAAGCAAGAAAAATTAAATGCAATAAATTTATTGTTATGTGTATTTTATATCATATGCGGAATATTCAATTATTAGTTATGCAATTTTATAAGTCACTTATTACTTAAGTTTTTTATTTTAAGATTTTTTTTAAATTTTATCTATAAAAGAATTTTCAAATTATATACCTCTGTTATGATTCTATAAGCAATTCATTTATGAAAATATAGCGATTTGTATAGGTTTGTTGATAAATGGAAAAACCCTTCTGTATTGGAAATTTTCCCGGTTGTAATCGCACAATTGCTTGCTTTTCTAAGTGTTTTTGATCAAAAAGAAATGTTTTATGATCCTTCCATATATCTCTATGGTAAACAAGTTTTGTGGAAATTTGAAAACATTATTTACAAAAAAAATATATAATAATGCGACTTAAACTTCGGAGATAGAATTTGTGTGACATATTATTATCGATATTCAAAAAATTTATATCTGATATTTTTTTTTTTAATGTGCAACACACTTTGAATAATATTATTATTATTATTATTATTATTATGAAAGGACATATACGATTTATTTGCGATCAAGGCCTATACTTTTTCTGGCAACATACTGTCTGCTAAAAAAAAAATGAAAAAAATAAAATAAGATTTAATTTACATATAAATGTCATTTAATATGTATAAATTCCATTTATAAATATATTTATATATTTTAAAAATATATATATAGGTGGATTTATATATGACGTAAAATATAAAGATTTTATAATTTGATTATATCATCAGTGGTTTTCACACTTTTATTTTGTTTTATTTTTACAGAAACCCCGCATTTTATCACATATATATATATAGTTATTTAAATAGAATGTTTTTTTTTTTTTTTTAAATAATAGTTTGTATTTTAATTATTACAAAAATAATACAACTTAAAGTCTGAATATAGTTTGAATATTTTTTTTTACCTTTATCAGTACTATACAAATTATTATACAATGAAATGATGAAATGGAGCAAAATAAGTATTTACCATATTAATCTATATACGCATTTTGATAATCTAATATCAAAGTTATTGAAAATTGTATATGAAATTTTGATGACATTGGCGTGGTGGGTAGAAGTATGGGTGCCGTTAAAGAAGCGTTCTTACTGTTGGAACGTGAAGCTTCGGAAATGGGATTAAATGGGGTAAACGAGGAGAAAACCAAGTATATGATTGCACCAACGAACAGTAGGTTTATGGCACAACATCAAAGTGTATCAATTGGTCAGAACAAATATGAAACGGCGGACAGGTTTAGCTACCTTGGAAGCAGCATAAACAGCGAAAACGATATAGCGGAGGAAGTTCAATCCCGGATTGCTTCGGGAAACAAGGCCTTTTACGGCTTGCGAAACATGTTCTTCTCGAAGACACTGCGTAAAACATTGAAACTAAAGCTATTTCAAACACTGATTCAACCAATTGTGACCTATACGGTTCTGTGAAACGTGGTGCATGACACAGGCCACCGAACGGCGACTTGGAGGGTTCGAAAAGAAAATACTACGCCTCATCTTTCGCCGACCGACAAAGGAAAGGGGATGGTGGCGTAGGCGGTTCGATTTTGAGCTATATAAATTATATACCGAACCCGACATCGTTCGGTGCATTAAGATTGGTCGCCTGAGGTGGTTTGGTCATGTGGTACGAATGGATTGCGACCGTATACCGTCAAAAATGCTGAACAGTAAGCCGGGCGGATCTAGGAGTGTAGGAAGACCGCGGGGTGGGTGGAAAGATGAAGTAGAAGTGGACCTTCGGGCCCTCGGCGTTTCCGGCTGGCGGACGTTGGCGGTAAATAGGTCCGGTTGGAGGAGGCTGTTCCTCATGGACGCCAAAACCAATTGTAGGTTGTAGGCGCGCAGAAGTAAGAAGTAAGTAAGTATATGAAATTTAATGTTTATAGAATCGAAATATACATTTATTTTACTGATTTGATGATAAGATTATAATCTGTAAATTATATAAAAAAATCATATATAAACATCTTATATATAAAAATTAAGTGAATGTCTTAAAGTTGTTAATATATAGTTTAACTGATATAAAAAGATAAATAAAATCAATATTAAAAAGAATAATATATATTTTGTGAAAATTTCGTTGACAGCATATATAGTTAATTAATGGATATTCCATTTATAAATGTAAATTTAATATAAATATATAAAGTGCGATAAATTTAAGCAATATATTAAATATATGTTAAAGTCATATGATTTAGTCCATATGAGAATGGATAATGATACAATGATACAAAACTTTATTCCAGAAAATATTTTTAACAAATAAAACTATATGTTTGATAGTCTTCAATTTAGAGTTTTGAGTGGTGACATTTTGAATCCCTCTGTAATTATTCAATAATCAATCGGCAAAATTAACGATAATTATCGGTACAACGTGAATTGTTATCGATACCATCAAATTTATTGCTCAATTTACAATAAAATCATATGCAATTTAATTATTCAGGTTCATAATATAATTAAATTCAATAAACCCTATAGGATTATAGTCTTCGATCCAAACAGTAAGTTATAAATTTTAAATTTCGTTAGCAAATAAACGTCATATCATTTATATATTCTGTACATTAATAATAAAAATTGGAAAACTGGTTATATTGTTTTTAATCAATAAAATATATGCATATAAAAAAATTAATTTAAATATTTATAATATATATGCCAAAAATGAAATACACAATAAAATAAAAATAAATATATAAATATAGATAAAATTGCAATCAATGCCAAAAAAATATATAAAAATGTGTTAAAGTAAAATATAAAGATTTAAATTTTTATATTTAATTATTATATATTCGATTTTTTGTTTTTTTTTTATATATTTTTATTATTTATATAATTACATTATCACATATATTAATTATAACATTTAATTTTTGTTTTAATATATTAATTAATATATATATATATATATAGTGATCAAGTTCAGGTATTTCAAGTAGTAATAATTAAAATATCTGTTTATTTTCTCAATAAAATTGAATTTATATTTATATATATAGTTTTTATTATAAAATACCTTATTTTTTCTGTTTTAAAAATATATATTAAAAATATTTTTAATTAATATTTAAATTTATTTATTTGTTTATATATTTTTTACATCAAACAAAAAAAAGTGTTTTCTATTCGTTTTGCTACATACAAAAAAAAACATTTATAATTTAAATAGAATATATTGATGGATTAATATATATATATAAAAAAAAATAACAATAATAAAAAAAGAAATAGGTAATAATAAATCTCTATAATAAAAAATAAATAAATTTTTCGCTATACAACCAACAATCTGGTTTTAGCGTCCAACAACAGCCTTCTGTTATTAGTTACTTAATTTGTGGCTTTTACGGTGTCGGTAATTAGCCGTACGACCAACCGCAAGCGGAATATACAACTCTGTGTTAAAATTCAGATTCGAAAAATAACCGAAAACACAAAACATATTTTATGCATTCAGTAGGATTCGAACCCACGACCCCAAAATTTCGTTAGAATGTTAGGTTGGCATTTTTAACATTTACACCACAGAGTTGTATTAAATCTCTATAATAATGAAAATAACAAAACAAAAAAAAATTCCAAGAAATAAAATAGATATAATAAATTAAATATTTTGATTTCAAAACATAAAATGTTTTTGCTTTTTTTGTTAATAATTCATCATATAATAAAAATTTAGTTTGTATAATTTTTTTTTTTTGGGGAATACCCCATCAAAAATGTATTACTATTTATTGACATAAAAAGAATATATGTATAAATATAAGACGAAAAATAATTAAATAAAATATATAATATTGTTTTTTTTTTTAATTAATAATTTACTTTTATTGAATATTATTACTTACGTACGTACGTAGATACGAAAAATTATTTTTTACGCAAACTTTAATGCATATATAGTATACGCGAATTATATATTTTATTATATCAATAATATAGAGAAATATATATATATATATATAGTTACATATTTGTTTTGGTTTTATTTAAATTGTTTAATAAAAAAAAAAAAAAAGAATATGTAAATAATAAATATTTATATTTCTTATGAAAAAAAAAATAAAAAATAAAAATAGAAATTAATGTCAACGTTCATTCAAGGAAAATTTTTGTGTGGTAAATAAATATATATATAAATAAAAAAAAATTAACTTGTACACGTCCGTTTTTATAATTTAATATTATTAATATTATTATTATTATTGTTGATTTAAAAAAAATTATAATTGGAACTTCTATATATAATAAATTATTATTGTAGAATGACGATAGTATCATATTATCATATTTCTATGGGAATTGGTTGAAATTTTCAATTGATTTTTCTTCTTAGAAATTCTTTATATGTGAAAAGAAAGGAAAAGGCCTTTCAGAAAGAAAATCTAATAATAGTATAGGAAACATCAGTTGAAATGTAGATATTCCTTATACAAAAAGATCAGGAATTTAAGCACAAAAACATGAAAACAATTTTGGGAAATATACTCTCAATATAGAATGACAAATTCCTATAATAAAATTCAATGGGAAGATAATGGTCAATGGGAAGATAAATTTTAAAATATAATTGGCAGCAAAATTAATACTTAAGTATATTAACAAATCAATAATACTTTTTGCACATAAGCATATATGTTCATATGATAATGTTTTTGAAACCAAAAACGAAAACTTTCATTATTCAAATAATAATCATATATATATATAGTGTGAAATATAAGACAATGATTTCTTTTATTTTGTAATTATGCTTCTGTTGTTTATTTATTTTTTTCTTATATACGTATTATATTGATGTATAACAATTGAACGGTTAAACACCTGAACAAAGTCATATGGAATTGTCACATTATATATAAAAATGTCATTTTATATCGTATATTTTGTGATGCCCTTCATCACATCAACTATTTTTTTTTTTTTTTTATAAAACTACATAATAAAATATAAAAACTATTCTGTTATATAGCGACACATAATAACATATCATATATAATTATTTATTCAAAACACATAATTTTTGATTTAATGATTATTTATATATACATATAGAGATTATACCGAAATATTATAACAATTATATGCGTGTGATTATATTATTTGTCATCGCGGTTCCATTTCTATACGTCGTAAAATATATAATTGTATATATAGATAACCGCACACATATTCTTCATTATAAAATTATATAGACATACATAATATTAATATTATTATAATTATTTTTATTTGTCTATCTACTATATATATATATATATAATGTAATGTAATGTAACAACAATGACATTCATAATATAAAAATATATCATTGAAATTAAATGCAAACGTTTTTCGAATAATAATAATTTGTAATTTCTTATTTATATAATTTAAATTATAATTGAATATATATATATATATTTCCTATATAAATAAATATATATATTATTATGGTTTTCTAAATCTCTCCAGGAAGTTTAATTGCGATAAAAAATTGAAAAAAAAATTTACAATCATCATATAGACAAAAATTTAAATCAAATATATGTATTCTGTTATCATGAAATTATTACGTTTAATTGGTGGTCAAAATGCAACTATATCCTTTTAATGTGCGCTTAACTGCACATTAAAATGTTGTGGTAAGTTGAAATATTTGTTATATTCTATATATATAGTATTAATGTTAATAAATTATTATTCTAATTTTTTTTAGCAGTGAAATTATCATTTATTGTATTCTATATATATATATTTATTTAATAAATATTTATGATTATTCATTAAATAGAAAAAAATAATTTATAATTAAGAAAATATTGTCAGCAACAATATATTAGGTTGTCTAAAAAGTATTGTTAATTTTTTTTTACAAAATTCAAACGATTTTTTTATATATTTCAAATGAACTTTATTAAACCAAATATGCGCAGTTTTGATCGATAACCCTTTGCCATTTTTCTGGTAAAGAAATTATCCTACTGTACTGTAGAACTTCTGTGTTTTCTGGGAAAAAAAACTGATCCAAGTGCATTTTGCAGTCCTCTGCGGAATTTAATTTTAAACCATTAAGGGAGTTCTGCAGAGACCGGAACAAATGATAATCTGAAGGTGCAAGGTCCGGGCTATATGGTGGATGCATTAAAACTTCCCAGCCAAACTCTCTCAGTTTCTGCCGAGCTGTCAAAGATGTGTGTGGTCTGGCGTTGTCATGATGGAACACAACACCCTTTCGATTGATTAATTCTGGACGTTTTTTTTTTTTAATCTCGTGCTTCAATCTTGTTAATTGTTGACAATAGAGATCGGAATCAATGGTTTGACCGGGTGCTAGTAATTCATAATTGACGATTCCTTTCCAATCCCACCAAACAGACAGCATTACCTTTCTTGGTGTTAATCCAGGTTTTGCTACTGTTTTTTGGGAGCTTCACCCTTCTTGGACCACGATCTTTTTCGTACATTATTATCGTATGTGATCCATTTTTCATCACCTGTAATCATTCGCTTTAAAAATGACTCGATTTCGTTCCTTTTTTGAAACAGCGTTTCGCAAATGGAAATTCGGTTCATTAAATTGTTTTGTGTTAATTCATGTGGTACCCAAACATCGAGCTTTTTCTTATATCCAGCCTTTGTCTTGGTTGGTTTAAAACTGTTTGGTGATGGATGTTTAGTTCTTTAGCGATATCATGACTGCTTACCTGTCGATTTTCTTCAATTTTTGATATGATTTCATAAACTTTTTCAGTGATTGGTCGACCAGAACGAGGTGCATCTTTGACATCAAAATTACCCGGAACGAAATCGAGCAAACCATCTATAGGCTATTAATTTTGATAAAGTTCCTTCACCGTAAACTGCACAAATTTGTTCATGTGCCTGCGTTGCATTTTCACCTTTTTCATAATAAAATTGTAAAATGTATCGAATTTTTTCACTAATTTCGCTCATCTTTAATGCACTACAACTTTTAAATGACTAAACAAATTTAATTTTTTTTTTTTTTTATCTACCAAATGTCATCTTCCAAAATATGTTAGTGTTACCTGATCAGATTAGTACTACTTGAAATATTCAATTATAATGACCTCTATTTATAAAAATTATCAATACTCTTTCGACAACCTAATATTAATATCATTAAATGGTAAATTATATTTACCAAAGAATTTTATCTATAATTTTATTATATATTTACAATACATACAAAGTAAAGTCAAATAATAGAAAGAAAGATAATTTTTAAAAATATAGAAAAAAAATGAAATTTCTATAGTTAAAACATTCTCTCTATAATAAAATATTATAATTATTATTATATCTGTCATAAAATTTTCCATAAATTTTGTATTTATTTTTACAAAAATAAAAAAAAAAACTAAACTTAATGTTCGATCGAAAGTTCAGTTTTTATATGTAAATATATAAATTAATTGATATTGTAATATATATATTTATTACGATGTAAAATCGATATATTTGCGTAGAAAATCTATTTGATTTAAGTTCAATCACACGCAAATATAATCATAAATTATAATAAAAAATAGATAAAATTGAATTCATTATCTCAATATACATATATTTATTATAGATATCGTGTGTTTGTGTGTGGTGTATCATATTATTATATATATATATTTTAAAGAAAACATATATAAGAGAAATGATGATCAAGAAACTTTTATAAACATAAATATGTTTTTTTTTTGCCCATTTGTATATATTATATAGATGGTATATAAAATCTTAAAACTTATCATCAAAGATAGTTTATCAAACCATAATATCATTAAATTTATAAACATCTTTTATAGATGAACGCAAAAAATATACAAATAAATTTTTGTATATATCATTTAATACATTTTATCAATAAATATTCACTCTCTTATGATACGAATGATATCGTTACAATTTTTTTATTTTTGCCACACTCTTTCATATATACATACAAGTTTAGTATAGGTATATTATAATATTTTATATATAATAATTATCGGAAATATAATTAATAGTAAAAGGTAATAATAATAAAAAAAAAAAAAATCTATATAAAATAATTACGTAAAAAAATTAAAAATTAAAAAAAAAATGTTACGATAGTTTATAACACGCATTTTGCTTTTATATATATATGGTTGTATTCTATGACGTACTTTAAGTTATTTCTTTTTTTTTTGCTTAGGAAATTTTACAAATATGTCTCTGTAACATTAATATAATGTATATATATATAAACTAGATTTTCATCAATTTAATATATATATATATAGATATTGACATATTAAATATGTTAACCGCGCATATGAAATTATTTATCACCTGTAATAAAAAAAAAAAAAATTGATTTGGTTGAATGCGATTTTTTTATATAAACACTATACATTTATTATATATGATTTATGCGATTTATATATAAGAGATTTAAATCTTTATATAGATATATAATTTTCAATGCTGATTACTTTTGGTATTATACCATTTTTATTTTACATATATTGATCACATCAATGGAAATTTTTTTTCAATTTTAAAGAATTTACAAATACCTTTTTTTCTTCTTTTATTTGACCATTTAAAGTAAGTAGTTATTATATTTTATTTAAATACTAAAGAAAAATGTTTGCAAAAAAAAAAAAAAAAAAAAATTCTTTTTATTTGTATACAAAAAAAAAAACAAAACAAAATAAAATAAATATGCATTCATATAAATGAAATATATACGTATAACCTTTATATAGAGTTCAATTTTTTACGTTTGAGAAATTTTACTTCAATTTGTAAAAAATCATGGAAAATTTTATTGAAATTTTAGTACACTAAATAATGTATAATTGAATTTATTATATCGATTGAAGAATGAATTAAATGTTATTTTTTTGTTTTGCAATTAAAGTACAAAAATAAGAAGTGATATTTAACGATAAAGATTTGCATAGTAATAATGAAGGGAAATTCTGCCAGTTTTCCAAAATATATACCTTTATATAAAATCAATTATAGAGTCTTTGATACTCTAAATAAGAGAAATATACAAAAATGAAACATCAACCTCTATAATTAACCCGAAATATGGATATAATCCAGCAGAGGTGGTTCGATTATATAAGAGTAAACTGTATATATGCTAATTTTATATTTTGTACTTATATATTAAACGAATTACAAAATATTGTTATAATTATTATGATGCGTAAAAGATTTTATACAAATATATACTTTATAATACATTTTATATACCGTGTGTTTATATTAATTATAAACCAAAAGTCATATAATTATATTATGATGAAAAATGATGAAAAAAAAAATACTAATATATATATAATAATATAATATAAAAACTGCATATATATGCATATGCACAATTGCACATGCAACCGCATTTACATGATGATCATTATAATTACAAAACATTAAAGTTACTATCGAACAATTACTATATATTCTTAAAATATATATAGTAGAAAGAAAGTCTTAAATACAAAAACTTAAATAGATAGGAATTTATCTAAATGTATTTGTTATGTGTATCAAAAAAGCGGCTTAAATGAAAATGATATCAATAAATTGTTTAGACTATAGCATTGATCAAATGAGCTTTATATAACCTTTCAAAACAATTTATTTATATCAATTGAATTCTGTTGATACGGCAACTATTCTATATAAGTAATACAATAACCTATAAAATCGACTTATCTCCAAATCCCAAACAATAGAATTTTCAAACTAGTCGAATAAAATATATTCAATTAACACTATTAATTGATTAAGTTAATCGTACAAAATGCGATAATAATATTAATAAATATCGAGAACATTATTTTAATGAAGAAAATTCACTGTAAAAAATATTTAATCATAAAATATGATTGATTATATATGTATATATTTAATAGAAAAAAAAAACCTGATTTAGTTAATTTTATGTTTTATGTTATATAAAAAGTGCATACAATAAACTGCGTTAACAACAATTTAAACAATCTTGAATTAATTATATTAATTAAATCAAAATCCGAGATATGTATTTGTTACCTATACACAGAATGTTTCAAAACAAAAATTTTATATTTTTAATTCTATGTATAATGTGCTGTTTTTCTATTGAAATTTCACTATACATTTTCTTTCATTATATTTAATAGATAGGCGTTCAATTTTTTTGACCTTTATAGCTTATACATTTTTAGTTACATTCTAAATATTCTTATTAACGTATTAGAAGCTGCTATGTAAAAGAGTGGTGAAATCATCAAAAAAGGAAAAGGACACAAAATTCATTAAAATTTATACAGTAAGTATATGTTGAAAATCACAACACTGCTGTTTTTATCAATCCATCATAAACATATATAAATATTTTAATATATATATATGGAAAATGGTATGGAGAATAAATACCATTTATATATATATAAAATGATTATAATTCATGCATGGAATTTTTCAATATACATTATAGTTTTAATACACAAACACAAAATGATAGACATAAAGTCTCGTGATTTTATGATAAAATCTGATAAATATATATACCTTGAATATCTATACCATTTTATATAGAAAAAAAAATGTATATATACATAAAACAAGAAATTTTATTGCACTCGCACTCTTCTTCTGCGTATATAAAAATCGTAATATATTTTAATATATAAATAAATAGGTAGATTTTTTAACTGATTTAACATTGCTGTGAATTCTTCACAATTATATACATACGGCGTACATGGATTTTTTTTTTTCATATATGTGATATATTTACGCAAATTATGATTGAGAAGTGGAAAACATTTTTAAGCAATTAGAATACGTATAAATTTAACCATCTCTAATGTCATCTCGTCTAAATAATTTACACTTTTAAATGATGATCACCTTAAATTAACAAATTATATATAAATTTTTATCTAAAATCTCTATTATTTTGAATTAATTATCCTTGGCAATTATCATACACTATAATATAATTTAAAAAAAAAAAAAAAAAAACAAATTATAATCATGCGAATTTATATAGAAATACTACAACGTAATTTATCTTAATTCGCAGATGGTAAAACCATCAATATATTTATTTACTTTTATAGGTAATATAATAATCATATGTTTTTTTTTTAATCACTCGTTATAGGGTTGTGGAGTCGGCCCAATTTTCGATCGACTCCGACTCCGACTCCAACCAGAACTCTTATATAGACTCCGACTCCGACTCCAGCTTTATAGAATTTTATAATGTTTTAAGGGAAATAAGTTATATTTAATGATTTTACATATATATGAATTAACTACATTTATAATTCTTATTAACTTCAGTTTAATTTTTATTTTCGGATTTCCATTTAATTTAATAATAAAAATAATAGATAATTTCATTTAAATAACCCATATATTCTTTATTCTCCTTTAAAAATTAGTTCTTATAATAATAAAATGGCATCAATCAAATCGGTTTTCATATTTGCTCGCAAATCTGATTTTATTATGCGTAAAGCCGAAAATTGGGTTGGTGGTAGTGCGGTGCAGCATGTTGTACAATTTCTGGATATTTGCTTATCGCACTACGCACATCTAAATTTCTGCTTCGATCGAATTTTTCCACCGTCTTTAGGCATTCATTAAATTCTAAACAGAATTTATATCAGTTTCTGCCATGCCATTCTTTATAAAATACGCATATACAAATATTGTTATTGGGATTTAATATATAATATATGCACTGCGAAGTGTTTATACGTGAATATACGATATTCTACATTTTCCATTAACAAATGCCATACCATTTTTTACTCCTATATATTTATAAATTGGGTTTAGTATACTCATAATTATTCAATATTTGTATTATAAAAGACAAAACCTTCGGATGTTAACTTTAATAATTAATAATATGAGGAAATCAATGAAATTTAAAAAAAAAGTGAAAAATGTAATTGATTATTAATGTGTTGGAGTCGAGGAGTCGGTCCAAATATTTCGACTCCGACTCCGACTCCACACCCCTGACTCGTTAATAAACATCGCATAAATGTATTCAACACACTATCAATATATTATATATACAATCTGCAATTGCATCTGCATTTTAATTGATAATAAGACACATTAAAAGTATATATATATATATATAATAAAAAATAAATAAATAAATAAATAAAATGGAAATACTTTCTCTTAAAATTTATACAGTAAAAATTTTATTATAATAAAATGTCCAAAAAGGAAATGATTTAATAGTTTTTTTTTATACAATATATAAGTTATAATTGTGACATTAAAGAAATAATGTTTTTTTTTTCTTCTATCATCTCTTTTATTGTTGTATTTATTATAATATATATAAATCAATTTCAAATACCTTGAATATACGTTTTATACATTCACAATACATATCTTGTATATATATATATATATATATAGCATAATATATTTGAATTTATATGTGCATTTAACCTCGAGCATATTATATATATATATATATATGATAATATAAAGCAGCAACGAATAAAACAAATCTAAAATATAACAATCTATTAATTTTTGTTTTACTTTGTATTTATATTTATTGAATTTTAATAATAGAAGTGTATTAATTAATTATAATTGAATCTATCAAAAAAAAAATCTATCTATCAAAAAGTTTAAATTATTTAAATTTTATAATCTAAATTCTAATTTAAAAATTTTTGAAATTGGTTTTAGTTGGTTTTATATACACTATAATATCTGGTTATACTTATATTTTATATAAAGTAGAATGTCAAATACCAAACAGATGCACATATTATAAGATATTATTCGTTATAATATTTAAAACGTAATAATTTTCGAAAGAGTTTTGTGATTAATTATAATATAGATTTTTTTTTTTTATTATAGATACCTGTCAATCTGATGAACATATATAAATATTTTATATTTATATATATATAAACAGTATATATAACTACTTTATTTTTACATTTATATATGTATTATTGTTAAGCCGCCCAATGTAAAATAATTTAAATACAGTTTTGTACAAAAATTATAATCAATAATAGAAATTAAATATATCTTAATATTTAGTAGCGAGCGAGAGCCCTCAACAAAAATTGCACAACAAAACCTCTGTAGAGGAATTGGATTGAATGGCATTAATAAATCAAAATTAAGATGTTAAAAATTGAATTTAATTTAATATATAATCATTATAAAATATACTATTTAAACATAAAAGCTCCATTAACTCCATATATACCATAGTTACGATAGAAATTCATATATAATGATAAAAACAACTAAAACCTATTATCTATATTCTCACTTCTAACGTGTATATTTTCAAGTTATTTACGGCGCCTTTGTTTATTTAAGCAAAAAAATAAATAAATATAAATTAAAATAAAAATAATACAAACAAAATAAAGTCATAAAAATGAATGCATTAAATTATAAAAAAAATAATACACACATTCAATAAATCTATTGAATATATATATACTAAAAAAAATGTATCTGTATATCATATTAATAATAAGGTATATATATATTTGATTACCTGAATATATATTTGATATATACCTGTGTTTTTTATGATTGTATTACAAAAAAAAAAAAACGAATAAGCTTATTATATATATTGTTATAATATGAATGTTAATATTATATTATTTTTTTCTATTTAAATATAAATGTATTGTATATATATATATATATAAACTAAACACAATATAAAATTCTATATATATTAAACTTTTATTTGAGTCAGTAATCACAATAAATATTCTATAATAAATAATCAGATAAAATTAAGATAAGCTCTGAAGAGCATTGTGTGCGGCGATATATATATTGTCAGTCAGTATCAGTATCAGTATAATATAATAATTATTATAAAAATAATAATAATAATAACATTATTAATTTAAAAAAAAAAATAATATATAAATAAATTATATTATATATCATAAATATAAAAAAAAAAATTAAACATTATAATGGATCATAAATTTATAGTTTAGTTATAATACAAATATATATATATAGATAGATAGATAGCTGTTATATATAATTGATAAGATATAAAAGTATACATATTTTCAATTGAGTTCATATATTGTTTTTAAAAATTCATTAGATTTGATTATATTTTTTTTATTGTAATCGGTTAAGCAATAATAATTATATTGTTTTGTTAACTTACACACTTTTTAATATATAACTATATACTCTATATACATCAAATGATCTATTTTTTATATAAATTCCTGATATAACATTATTTGGTATTGATTATAAATATATCGACGATACTTGTGATGGTTATATTCATCTTTTAAAAAAACATAAATTATAAAACAATAATATATATATATATATATATATATATGTGTGTATAATCAGTACAATTTGTCAATTTGCACCTTATTTATTTCCATTTAAAACAACAAAACCCATCAAAATTCATATATATACACTTTTACCTCTGCCATCATTGTTTGTTTGTTTATGTAAAAATAATATATATTATTACAGGTATTGTGTGTGGTGTTTTAATTTAAACATTTTTTTTTTTTTTTTCATTCATTTGTTTTACACAAAGTATATATATATATATATATATATATATTAATTATATTTTTATTATATATACTTAAGACAAAATTTGTTTTAAATAAAAAAAAAAATTATAAATGGTATGTGCTTACTATTGGACACTCTCATTTGAGATTTTACTGTGTTGCCCTCAATGTGTGTATATTAAAAATATTTTTTTATTTTTTTTTTTTCGAAATCTTATATAGAAGTAATATTTAATAAATAATTTTTTTTTTTTATTCTTCAATATAAAAATTTGTATTAATTAATTTGGGGTTTTTATTTTATTATTTTTTTTTTTTTACAAAATTAACATTACAAATATTTTTATACAAACAATATATAGTGAAAGTAATTTTAAAAATATTTTGTGCAAGTGTAAAAGTGTATTTAATATAATATTATTTAAATATTTATATTTTTTGTATATTTTTCGTTATAATAACCATTGCACCATTGCATATATATGGTGCATCAAACAATTTCTATATATCTTGAATTGAATATATATATACATAAATAATTTTATAGTACACACACAGAGAGTGTAACGTTTTTTTTTTTTTTTGTATACAATTTGTCCTTTTATATATAGAGACAATAATAAGGTGGGTGTGATTATCTGTAAATAATATTAAATTATTTGAAAATGTTAACAGGATGGAGGAAAACGTTATCAAAATGTAAGTTATATATATATTAATTAATTAATTGTTTGCCACACAATTCTATGAATAAATTGTAATTTAATTTTAATTTTAACATACTTTTTTAAAATTACGTTTTTTTTTTTTTTTGTGTTACTTTTACCATTAAATCACATTAAAACGAAAATTATATATATATATATATAAAATCTATTTAATGAACATACAAAAAAAAACTCCAATTATATACAGAATTATTTATTATATATATACAGAAAAGTATTTCATGAATTATATAAAAAAAAAAAAAAACTATGAATAGATAGATAGAATAAAATATAAATTAGAAAAAAAAAAAACCTTTGTATATATATGTACGTACAATATATATTAAATGTGATCCATAAAATAATAAATCGCTTAATATCTAAATATCAATATATATAATTTGTGTTTGTAATTTTTTATATATAAATAATTATAATAATATATATATATGATTCGGTTTTTAAATAAAATTATAAATTGACTATATATTTTATATAGTTATATAGATATACATAATAATAATAATAATACAATTACTAATTTAAATGTAATACGCGATAAAATTATTTAAAAGAAAAAAAAAAAAAACTTGTGTATATAATTTTGATAAATATATAACTCTTATAATGTGATATATTTAAACCACAAGTTTTTTTTTTTCCATTTATATATTTATATATATATGAAACTAATCATGTTTTGTTACATCGTCATGTACATATATTCACGTTTATTTTTTAATTAATATTATTATATGAATAAATGACTTTATTATTATATATGCAAAAGTAATTAAAGTTTTTTATTTTTCTCTTTATATTTCTTATAAAATGTATTAAATTAAAAAAAATAAATAAATAAATATAATATGCATAAAGTCGTAGGTACATTTTTTTTATTTTTTAATTATCTTATATATATATATATTAATTTCCATATATATTAACAATTTAAATTCTTTTAACAATTCTTTTATAAGATTTAACAATTAAAATACAAAAATCTTATACGATATATATTGATACAATCCAAAATACAAAATACAAAAGAATAAATTTAAATATACAGATTGACATATCAGGGTTTTTTTTTTTATTTTTTGAAGTGTGGGGAATTCTATTTTACTTTTTGTTTTTCCTTTTTGATTAAATTTCGATTTTATCCAAATTAATTTTTATTATATATGTATTTACATTTGATATTTGGAAATATTGCTGTTTAAACGAAATGATATACGAAAATTTTTTTAAAAATATATTCATCTTATCGCTGATTATTTATATTATAATTAATTAATTTTGATTATAGATTTATTGGTGATAAATTTAAATATTTTCGGATATTCCAATTTTATTATATATATATATATATATATATATGACACTTCCTATCAAATCAAATCAATTTTTCGCTATACAACCAACAATCTGGTTTTCAAGCGTTCAACAACAGCCTTCTGTTGTTAGTTTCTTAATTTGTGGCTTTTACGGCGTGTCGGTAATTAGCCGTACGACCAACCGCAAGCGGAAAATACAACTCTGTGTTAAAATTCAGATTCGAAAAATAACCGAAAACACAAATCACATATTTTATGTATTCAGTAGGATTCGAACCCACGACCCCAAAATTTCGTTAGAATTTTTAGGTTGGCATTTTTAATATTTACACCACAGAGTTATATCAACACTTCCTATATGTTTTTAAAACCATAGGTGTTTTTTTTTTTTTGCTTTTTTTTTTTGGAAATCGAAAAATATTTTAAAAAACAATAAATAATAAATTTTATATAACGACAGAGGGGAGTGTTTAATTGTATACAAACAAACAAATTAATTGAATTTTATTGTCAAATTTAATATTCAAGATTTATTGAAATTATAAAATATAAGGATAGATTTTTTTGTAATTGATGGAACAATTATATTTTTTTTTTATGTGAATATTGGTATTTTTCACTTAAGGGAAAATGATATGTTTCTATATTGGAAAAACGGGAAAAACTAAGTGGGGATACTGATGTTTTTTTGAACAAACGCCGAAACCCCCCCTTTTCTGGTATAAAAATCAAACATTAAATCACAATGTATATAAATTAAAAGCGCATATACCAATTGGAATAATAGTAAATATCTCCTTTTTAATCGAAAAACTTTATCAAAAAAAATGAATAATGTTTAACTGCTGTACACCTGCATTTCATATAAATATAATGTGTTACTTATATAAAAAAAATATTCTGCGATGACCCCATTTGAATCAAAAATTATTCATTATATTTTTAATAAAAAAAAAAAATATTCATTGTATTATTTTGAGTTATTAAATATATATAAACTTTTCTTTTAAATATTATTATGTACAAATAATAATAATAATTATTCTGTTGAGAACGTGTTTTTTTTTAACGATAAAAAAATTCATAAAAAATAATATTATATAATTATTTTTTTATATACCGCATCTTTAAAGATAATAATGCACGTACATACAGCGAATTTATATATTATATTCGATTATATAATATGTTAAAATATAATTAAAAGTAAAAAATAAATATAAATAAATATTTAAAATTCTTATAAATTAAAATTATATTAATAAAAATTATATAATTACATAATAATTTACCGGCGAAAAAGCATTTATATATATATGATTATGTATTTGCGACTTTTATATTGTTTTTTTTTTTTTGATTTTTTTATATATATACAATTAATCGCAGAATTAAATTTTATATCATCTATAATAATCGCGTATAATATAATAAAATTTTCTTAAACATGAATTAAACAAATTATAATAAATAAATAAAAAAAAAACTTTATTGTGTAATAATTTATCTTTTATAAAAATTTTAATTTATAATCATTCGATTAAAAGAAAAAAAAAATATTTTCAAATCTCGATTGTTAAAGTTAAAAATGTATTTTCATTTTACAATATCTTTATATTTATACATATGAATAATCATTAAATTAAATTGGTTGTTATCACTTATTATTTTATATATTATATGATGATATTAAAAATATAATACAATATTCTTTATATTATATACCTCTTTTATTAATTGTTAGAAAACTTCTTTTTTTTTCATTTAATTTATGATGTTATTGTATCATTTAAATTTAAAGAAAAAAAAAACTGTGTGTGTTATAAATTATATTAAAAAAAATATAAAAATAAAACATAACATTGAAATTGCACATCGAACTTGAATGTGCTTTATGTTGTTTTTTTTTTGTTTTCATTTATATATACAATGTGATTATCGTGTTATTATTAAGTATATACACATATATTATAATGTGTACAATGTACATACATATATTATTGTTTTTTTAATCTGATATAACATTCTTATAATATACAATTTAATTTAGTTGATTTTTTTTTTGTTTTGTTGTTCAGTAATTTATATCAATCACTCTGAACACACACAATGACTATTGAAAATATTGAAAATTTCTGTTCATTCCTTGAATACATTTTTTTTTGCATTAATATTTATTATATATATAGTATGAAGTATGAAGTATGAAGAAAAAAAAAATTAATTTTCGCATGCAAATGCAACAAGGAAATAGAAATAGAATTTTGTATATAAATTTTAATACAATTATATATTTCTAATTTATAGATATGTTATGCACATAAAATATGTTTTTTTTTTTTTTTTGCATTTCATTAAATGTTTACACATTTTTCTATTGAATACATAAATAATTTGCATTTTGTTTTGTATATATTATAAAGATATATATTTTTTTATTTGAATCGTGAAAAAAAATCAATTTTAAATATTTACAATGAACTATAATAATAAAAATTTATACAATTAATTTTCTTAAATAATTTCTTATCGTATAAATGAACAAATGAGATTGATCTTATAGGTATGGTAATCGGAGCAGATTATTTTATACAAATTATTTTAAATAGAACAATATATTATATAGATAAAATGTTTATTTTGAGGATAAACTTTATTTTACTTTTATACACTCATGCATTTTTTAAATTTATAATACATATATGATATCACAATAAATTTTTTAATGTCTATAAAAAGATGTACGCATATACACTTTTGGATAACATTAACATTGGTATTTTTAATTAATTTTTAGATAATGATATCTTTGTTTAAAAATTGTCCAATATTTTATATTTATAAGTCATCGGCGGGTATTTGACCTAAATTAGATAATATATATATATATATATATATATATATATATATAGACATGCAGACATATATACCAAAATTTTAAACGGATATTGATGAAATTAATAAGGAAATTAACATTACAAAAATAAATATATATACGTAATGGAATTTTTCATTTTTCATATATTGATAGACTATATATTCCATTATTGTATAGTATTCAATTTCCATTTTGACGCAGATTTCATTCATAGACTTTATACTGATAAATATATATATTTATTAAATATATATTGCGCGTATCATCGTAATTTTATTATATATTTATTACAAAAATATAAGCTATAAAAATGCGTGTTTACATGACCAAAAAATTGTTTATTTATTTCATCATATATATAGGTTTTCCCAATATATGTTCGATATATGGCGATATAAAAAATATTAAATTAATTAACAATAATATATTATCATTCATTCACGAACCCATATATATTTATATTATAAGATTATGCAGAGAGATTAATAAAAAAAATTATTTAATTAAACAGGTTAATAAATTTAATAATTTTTTTTTGTGAAAAATCATTAGTCATTTTTGATGGCTATATAGTATAATTGAACTATTTTTGGTTTCTTCGAAATATAGAAAAATATCTCATATGATAACTGTCCGATGCATTAAAAATCATAAGTATACAATACGAATTTACTTTTAAGTAAAATCCTATGAGGTAAAAATTTTAAATAAATTTTACATAATTATATAAATACAAAAATATCTGTATTTTGTTTACGATCCGCAATATATATAATTTATATCCTGGTTTTTTTTTTTTTTGCATTTAAAATCACTCTGCGGAAATATATACAATCGTATTTTTAAAACATCACAGTTCCAATAATAATAATAATAATAGTTTGACATAAGCATTAATTCATTTAAATACATATATATTCAATTAAAATTAAAGCAATTATGCGGTTGATATATACTATATAAAATTCAAACAAAAACTTAATATTACAATAATTGAGTAATAAATAAAACTAAAAAATGTATTAAAATACAAATTTAATTTTTTTCTATAATGAATAAATGATTATGTTATTATTTATAATATATATATATATTATATACGTAAACCAAAACGAATAATATAATATTATATAAAAATAAACAAAAAAGGAAATTTATTATGTTAAATTTGTTTTATTTTACGGAAAAATTGTAACAAAAATATAAATGAAAAACGAATTTATGTTACGATTAATTTTTTATTTATTGTTTAATAATAATAATAACTAAATAATATAATATAATTCTATATAACAATATTTATAGAAAAAAAAAAGTTATATCTATTAAATAAATAAATGTATATTTGCTATATTATATTATATAATACAAATAATATACAAACTGTTTTTGGCCATGGATTCGCTCAATGGTCCATGACTCTATATGATGATGTATATAACATATATATATATATAGATATATAAAGTCGGTCAACGCAAATATAATATCATATTAAACCTTGAAATTTTGCAGATTAACAATATAATATAATAGAATACACATATAATATCGTTTTTTTTTTTTTTATAGAATTTATAAAACTATATTCAATTTTTTCTTCTATATATATTATTATACCTGTTAATTTTTTGTGTGTTAAAATATGATTTAAATCGATTGATTTGATATACAATTTTTATTTTCGAATTGTATTATTATTATTATTATATATATGATAATGTATAAATTATATATTTAATGAAAATGAAATGTTAAAATGCAATTATGAAATGTGGTTGAATTTAAAAGGAAAAAAACATTTTTTTTTTGAGTCACTTTTGTTAACCATAAAAATGATTCATATTCCTCTTTTCAATATATCGAAAATTTCTTTGAATATATATTCAACGTTTAAATTACTGTATTGATTTTTAAGGGATTTAAAAGAATTTTAATGGGACAATAGAAATTTAACTACACTACTGATATATTAAAGGAATTTAACAAAAAGGTTATATTTTTTGGTTTTTTATTTATATATAAATTACAGACAAAATTATTTATTATCTTTTATGTTGTTCAAATATTTTCTAAAGATAAAATTGTCGCCTTAAACATATATTTAAGGTGACGATATACTTATCAAATATATATACCAAAAATATTTTCAGTCAAATATAAAAAAAAAAAACGCATAATTGAAAAATCATAAATCGATCATTAAATTATATATATATCACTCTAAAAATAGTTGTGTTTTTTTTTTCTAAATAAATATCAAAACATAGATAAATAACAAATACCTCCGATTAGTTAACAAAAAAAATAAAATATTAAATAAATTTAAGTTTTTTTTAGCATAATATTAATTTATTTATGGGAATTGTTGATATATATATTATTTAACTTAATTTTTGAATGGAGCCTAACATAATATTTATTAAAAAATAAAACATATTCTGTTGTATTAATATATTATATTACTAAAACAAATAGTTCATTAAAAAAAATGTATATATTTATATATATCTGTATTGAATTTTAATTTTACGGTTCACAATTTACAAAATTAACATTTTATGAATATATTTTGTAATTTAAATGTTTCGTTGTCTAATTTTAAATATGGTCATAAAACGAAAATTTTTTTAAGGTAAATATTTACATATATATTTAATAAGGTGATTAACAATTAAAAGGAATTATTTTCGTTGTAAATATATTTACTTAATAAGATATATAATTATTGTCATATTTTTATCATTAATTGTTTGTTTTTATTTGTAGGTATTTATTCATTAAAATTGCGTCTGGCTTATGCCAATAATATATATATATGTATTGATAATTAACATTTTAGATTGCATTAAAGTCATTTCCCATTTCAGATTATTATATATGATATAAGGTTAATAGATCTTTTTCGTTTTTGGTAGTAAACAAGTATTCTTTTTAGTTATTTTTCCTTGTTGTAAAGTTATTGATAAGCGATAAAATTTCTTTGTCCTTTCCTTTTTTATTGTGATAAAGTTGTTAAAGTAAATTCATTTTTTTTTTTTTGGAATTTTTTTAAATGTTAAATCTATAAAAACACTCCTTGTGGCAAAATGAAATGTTATACAATTAGTTTATGATTTTTTAAAAACTGTATACAAAAATTAAGAAAAAAAAACCCACAAATATTATTTCGTTTATTTATAACCGCGTAACGTAACGTTTACAATTATCAATACTATACACATTTTTTATATAGATTTAAGATAAATCATTTATCATTATTTTCCATTCATAGTTCAATTGATTACATTTTTTTTTTTTTTCATAAATATGATATTGATATTGAATATATATAAATTATTAATATATAAACGCAAAAAACAAAAGAATCTATAATCTTAAACAGTTGCCAAAAAATTGTTGTGTTACGATTGCGAACAAAAAAAAAATAAAAATAAAAATAAAAATAGATTATGATAAAAGGAAAAACAAAAAAAAACTGACGGATTTAATCATTTGTAAGTTATAGGGATATAATTTAATGAATATTTTCATAATACAAATATATTTATTATTTCTGAAAGATAATTATAACATGTGATTATGAACCATATTTACTCATCATTTATAATATATATAATATTATTAAAAAAAATATTTAAAAAATTACACTTATATATATTTATATACTAATCGATAATTTATATAATATGTCAACAATATCATTAAAAATAATATAACTTGCGTTTAAAAAAAAAAAAAATTATCAATATATTTATTTATTTATTTGATATAAATTTTTTTTAATACCCACAATCACAATCATTAAAGATTAATAAATAAAATTTATAGTCTATTATGTTATTTTTTTTTTTTTTTAATTTTAGTAGCAATTACGATTAAAATTGAATCGATTAAATTTTTTGTTTAAACCAAAACTTTACTTTAAAAATATATATATATATATATGTATAAGAAAATTATCTTGACTTTGAATAAATTGATATCTTATCATATCCCAAAAAAAAAAAAAAAATAATAAAAAATGATTATTTAAAATAAAACTTATATTTGATAAATTTTAATGCTATATAAATCATTATACAATAAAAACAAAAAATTAATATTTTATTGCCGTTAATGAATATTATGACAAATGCATATATTATTATAATTTATTCTTTTTTAATCATAATAAACGTAATTGTATTTTTTTTATGAACTATTAAATTAATTATATATAGATTAATTATTTATAATAGCGAGTTATATATAGTTTTTAATATTGATATATAATTGAAAAATAATAGTCTTTTATTATTTAATAATGATGGAATTAATTATATGGTTAAAAAAATCCTTTAAATCCAAAAAAAAACATCTAAATTAATAAATAAATTGTAATAATTTTTTATTTTGTATTTTCCAATTACAAACAGTTTTTATTGTTCCGCAACGGGTAATTTTATCAATTATGGGATTTTTAGCCATTGCAAATGCGTACACAATGAGAATATGTTTATCGGTGGCTATAACACAAATGGTTAAAAAACCACCAATAAGTAATTCAACATCAGATCCTGCCATTTGTTTGCCACCATCGGGAGGTTCCGCCGATGATGATGTAAGATAAATAAATTATTTATATATATATATAATTGAAATTAAATTAAATTAAATGAATTTAAACATTTATTCTGATCCTGATTTAATAGGTTGAAGGCACATATGAATGGGATCAAGAATTACAGGGTGTTATTTTATCATCATTTTATTGGGGTTATGTCATAACACATTTACCCGGTGGTGTATTAGCATCGAAATTCGGTGGTAAATATACACTTTGTTTGGGTATACTGTCAACAGCAATATTTACGATACTTACACCGATTTGTGTTGAATGGGGTAAATAAAATTTAAATAACTTTTTTCATACAAAAGATCTTTTTATATATATTCATGTAATAATAATAATAAATTAATTTTGATTATAGGTGGTTCAACAGCTCTTATTGTATTAAGAGTGTTAATGGGACTTGGTGAAGGTACAACTTTTCCAGCATTAAGTGCATTATTGGCTTCATGGATCCCATTACAAGAACGTAGTAAATTAGGATCATTAGTATTTGGTGGTGGTCAGGTAAATAAAATCAATAAAAAACTATTTTTTTTTATCTATATATATATATGTGAATGAATTTCAACGATAATGAAAACTTATCGCAAGCACATGGTGTTTTTTTTTTCTTTTTAATTTTATAATAATGCGTATATATATATATAGAAATAATTCCTATATAGCCCCGTTTTAATATGTTGTTTTAAGAATCACTTGAATGATAATATAAATTTATAAAGTTTGTTATATCAATTGATTATAGGTATATAGTGTGAGTGAATTTTTCTTTAAAAAGAATTATTATAAATGGTATTATCAATATGAGTATTGTATATAGTGTATACTGATTTGATTTTATTTAAGTTTTATATATACGATATGCAATAAAATTATCCTTGACATTATATTGAATGAAATATATATTTTATTATTGTCTGAATACTATATATAAATTGATAAAGGCACTTAAAATTACCTAAATTTTAAATCGATGAAGATTGAAATTGTTAGGAATTCAAATGATAAAGTTTATAAAAATTGTTTCAGTCGAATATTACGAAATCCATCATTAAAAAGTATTTTATTTTTTATTGGCTATTGCACATAAATATATAAATTGACGGATGTATTAATTATGATGCACTACATCAATATATGATTGTTATAATATAATTAAATTTGACAATTTAATCTTCTTTTTATTATCCCGGCCTATATCATATAATTTATCGCATTATCATATAATAAAACATGATCAATTTCCATGATTAAATTGAAAAAAAAATAAATATATTATTTTAATTATTTTTTAATATGTATATATTATTTGAAATTAATATACATTTTTTTTAAATATCTATTTTGGTTTTACAACCGTTTGGAATTATCAATAATAATAATATATACGGTCCATATTTATGATAAATTATTAAGTAATTGTTGTGTATATAGAATGAAGAAGATAAACATTTCAGTAATAAATGAATAAAAATCGGCAGATTAGTTAATTGAATGATGTAGAATGATTTGAATGATATCGAATGAAAAAATATTATACTGTTCGCTAGATATATATAGATATAATTTAGACTTTGCTCGCAGATATAATCAATATTTTTTGGTTTAAAATTTAAATCATACAAAAAAACCATCCCTGCGTTATGATGCCTTATTAAAAACATATAATTTCCTAAATGGATAAATACAAAAAAAAAATCCATTTGAATTTATATATGTTATTTATTTACAATTAAAAGTTATTAGTTTATATTTTTATTGGTTATATGATAACGAAACTATATTTAATAAATAAAATATATAATTGTATAAAACAATATAAATCATATTATATTTTCAAATAAGAAGTGTACAAAAAAAAAAAAAACATTTTCTTTACTTATTATTTGTTATATCTAATCTTATTTGAATTACTGAATTCATTTACAAATAGAAACATAGACAATTATTGTTTCAAGTATATAACGTGCCGCTTTAGCAATTCTTAACTATATATGTATATACAAGTGAATGATTGATTGATTGATTACACATGCGATCACTGGTAATCATTGTATGATTAGGATGATAATATATATTTATTGTATATAAAAAATATACCAATTCTATATCTGTATTTAATATTATTGAATTATTACAGTCAAATTTTTTTTTAAATATAAATAAATTATTATAAAATTGTTTTGAAAGACAATAAGATTACAATTGTATTTTAAGAAATGTTATAAAAATGTAATTTTTAATAAATTGTTATTTATTTATTTATACATTATATATAGGTTGGTACAATTTTAGGAACAGCATTGTCCGGTGTACTGTTACATAACATTGACGGATGGGCTTCTGTATTTTATTTCTTTGGTGGTTTGGCCATCATTTGGGTTATATTATTTATATTATTATGCTATAGTGATCCAGAATCACATCCATTCATTAGCGACGAAGAAAAATCGTATCTACAAAAAGAACTTGGACAATTAGAACGTGATAAAAATATTGCACCTATCCCATGGAAAGCCATATTTACAAGTGTACCGATGTTGGCATTAATTTGTGCTCAGGTAACAAACGATATTTTCTATAGTGAAATTTTTTTTCTCGTTTACATTTCTATAATAATATTTATCTAAACACGCACGCATATATATAGATTGGTCATGATTGGGGTTTCTTCATAATGGTTACCGATTTACCGAAATACATGAGTGATGTATTACGTTTTTCAATTAAAGAAAATGGTTTATATTCAGCATTACCATATGCTGTAATGTGGATTGTATCAATTTCAACTGGATTTTTAAGTGATTGGTTAATTACAAAAAATTATTTGGGTATTACAAATTCAAGAAAAATATTTACAGCAGTTGGTAAATACCGTTTTATTTTTTTTTTTTTTGTTATTTAAAATATTTTTACAAATATGAATATTATTACTAAATATTATATATTTCATTTTCCTAAAATAAAAAAAAAACAATGCATATTTAGCTGCCGTATTTCCAGCTATATTTATTGTTGGTGCATCATATGCTGGCTGTGATCGTGCATTAGTCGTAACATTATTTACAATTGCTATGGGTTTCATGGGAACATTCTATCCAGGAATGAAGGTTAACAATTTAGATTTATCACCAAATTATGCCGGTGTTTTGATGGCAATCACCAATGGATTAGGTGCATTTACAGGAATATTAGCTCCATATATCGTTGGTGTTATGACACCAAATGTAAGTACAATAAAACAAACCATTTTTAATATATTTTATCATATAAATATTATAATGAAAATTTTTTCAAAAACATATAATCAAATGCATTTATATACATTCTTGCACACGCAGTCATCGATGACCGAATGGCGTATAGTATTTTGGATATCATTTGCCGTTTTCATTTCAACAACCCTGGTTTATGTGATATGGGCATCCGGTGAAACACAATGGTGGAATACTCCCGATCAAATACGTACCGCTGAAAATGGTGAATTAGAACCAGAAACAAAAGAAATTATAAATAAATTAGATGCTAAACAATTAAATAAAGTTAATGGATAAAAACAACATCAAAAAAAAAAAAAAAAAAAAACAAATTAAAGGATATCATTTCATTTATATACACTCGCGCCCAATTAATTAATTTTATTTGTAAATAATAAAAACCTATTTAAAAATAATGACTATATATATATGTATATTAAGTATTTATATAGAAAATATATTATTTAAATATATTTCAACTTTTTTATATAAATAATTATAATTAAAAAAAAAATATATATATATATAAAATGTTTTTATATAAATTTAAAAAAATTATTTTATAGTAATTTTATAAAAAAAAAAAACTAAAATTTACGTATTTTGTAAATTAAAATCTATATATATTTTATTATATAAGAATTAGACAATTTCCATATGTATATTATTTAATTCAAATGGTTATAATTTTTTATATTCTATTTAAGAAAAAAATATTATAAAACGCAGGAAAATTATTATATTTTTAAAAATTATGATACATTTTTATCTATATAGGAAAAAAAAAATATATATAAATAAATAAATTCATAACGTATAATTTACAATAAATTATAAGAAAATATAATTTGTTGTTAAAAAATTAATAATAACCTTTTTTTTATATTATATTATAGTATATCAAAAAACTAGTTCTCGCCATATACAAAAAATAAAAATATATAGACATTTCTTAAAAGTATACATATATACAAAATCTCGAGCAACACACTTTTTTTCTTTATTCGCATTTGCATTTGCATTTGATTAATCAATTAATTTAATTTTTTTTTTTTTTATAATTATATGTCTATATAGTTGATCGATGCAAATAAATTCAGTAGTATTATTATAGAGATTGTAATATAATTATCTATATGCAAAAAAACTTGAAAGTTGATTTATCAGATGTTATAATTATATTTTAAATTGATAAAAAAATATAGCTTAAAACTTAAATGAAAAAGAACTCGATATATATATATATATAACAAAAAAAAAAGTATATGTATATATAAATTATACACCTTTTTTTTTTTATTTTAAAGAAATGTATTGTATAATAAAAATAAATTTAAAGAAAATAAAGTATGAGAATGGTATTATTTTATATATTTTGCATATATATATATATATATTGAAATTGTATTTGATATTGAATTACACAATATGAAAAAAAACCATTTAGAATCGTATAATTTATTTGAACTGATGGTAACCTTGTTTTAATTTTGAAACAGCAGGTGCTGCGGTTAAGTTTATCGCATTGAAACTGCCTGATCAAATGTTTTCAGCTTACAAAGAAATTGATAGAAGAGAACAAATGGGATATTGACATATTGTTATCCAAAAACCTTACTGCTTTAGATTATCATTTGTATGGATATCTTACGACTTAAATTTAAAAAAATTTCTTTTAACCGATTGACAGCTTTTTTCTTGATGAACTTTCACAAATCACATAGTTTTATTACTTTTAAAAGTTATACCGTTCACAATAAAGATAAATCTGAACGATGAAAGAAAGAAAGTAAATGGAAAAATTTCCAATATATAAATTGAATAATCCCTTTATTACAAATATTATGCAATATTCAATTTCGTTCAATTCTCTGTATATAATGGAACATGAATACAAATATAAACCCTCTGTATAAAATATATATATGTATGTATGTTGTATATATCATGTATATCCTCAGTTGTGCAAACAAATCACGTGGGAATTTCACAACTGCTATTTATAACAGGACCCCATATTTCATAAAACCCAGAAATAAGAAATTTTATAAAATATCGAAAATTATTAAATTTTCCATAATATAATTTTATTTCTATATATAGAATGATTCAAAAATATTTTTCTCTATATTTATTCATACATTTTATTTTCCCTTATATATATATAATTTTATGTAAATATCCTTATTCAAAACAATATATATAGTTATAGTGAGAGCGTTTAATAGAAACACTCAATGGCGGTATGAGGAACCATATAAAAATACAATATGAATAAGGGTGCAAAATAAGGATTCGCGGCAAATAAAAGGAACGTACATTAAAACAAAAAATGTTCTATATGAACAAAATTTTGTTTATATATATGGAAATGTGTATGAGAAAATGTTATATGAAGGGTAAACTCTCGTTATTTTCTTATATATATACAAATTGTACAATACAATATACAAATTTCACCCTCTATATCGTATACATATTCATTCAAACTGTTTTAATACACCCCATATTTTTACCGCAACCACCACAGGCACAACAACAATAACAATATCAAATGATTTCATATTGGAAAAAATCACACAATTATTTTTCTGCAATCGTATAATAGAAAAATTATTCACCAAAGGATTAAATTTGTATATATATATATATATATATATATATGAAATGAAAATCATATTATGAAAATGTGTGTACTAAAACAACAACAAAAAAAACCCTTCATATCAATTGACAGCTGTCCGAAAAATGTCAGTCAAAATGACGCATGGTGTTTTTCAACTAGGATAGCAGAATTTAGAAGATACAATTTTCATAAATATGTTTTATAAATTTTCGTTTTATATACAAATTTACGCTTATGGAATAATACACATACGATGCGTTTATATACACACACATTCTTGCATTCACCTATCTGTCTATATATCTACTATGTATAATATATGGAAATGGAAATTCAAACAATATAATACCAATGTAAAATAAATATTTTTAGGAAAAATATATACTGTGGAAATAATTTTCTAAAGGAAAATTTTTCTTTCATATATGAATATATGCACCGCGATTATAGAAAAAGAAAAGTATAATTTTATTTGTATAAACGACGAAAATGATCTCATTTCCATATGAAAAATTATTTTATTTTCACGGAATCATAATATTAAATATATGAAATTGTTTTCATTTAAATGCAGTATGAATTTTGATATGTTTTTTTTAAATTAAATGCAATTTTTTGTTGAGGTAGTCTTGCAAGTCAACTAACATTGAATAGGCTCACAGAAATCATGTATAGTAAATTTATAAATAAATATTTTAAAATAAAAATTTATAAATAAATTTAAAAAAAGAAAGAAAATATATATTCTGTTCACTATATATATATATATATGAGTTTGTATATTTTATGAGGCTTTTTTTTCTTTTTTTGAATAATATACTTTATTTATAATATAATTCATTCAACCACTCCTGCATGCATGCATACGTTCATATAGCATTTTATAAAATAAAATATTTTTTATCGAATGATTAAATGTTAAAAAAAAAAAATGTATAGAAAATGAATACAAATTTACATATAAAATTGGATGTTAAGCAGATGTTAATGTTTTTAGTTACGAATTATAATGTAAATGTTTCTATACAATCAGCAATCCGCATTAAAAAAAAAATACCACAAAAAAGAACATATAAAACAAGACAAATACTATTAGTAAATGTTAATCAAAATATGTTTTTTGTTAGATTTTATAAGGATTCAAGGAATATTCATATAAAGATATAACTTCATATACAAATTTTAAATTACTATTGTCAGAATTACATTCTTAAATATTATAAAATCACAAGGTACTGATTGTACGAGCGCAAGATGGTTTTCCATTAACTTATTAATTGGAAAAACAATTTTTAAATTATAATAATTTTCTTTTACATTTTATTCAAAAAGATATAAACCAACCATATAATTATCAAACGAAAAAGTAAAAGCGTAAATATTAAAAAAAAATATATATATAGAATTTCATAACAAATTTCTAATTTATTAGGTTACCAGAAAGTAATTTATAAAATATTTGAATATTTTTTATTTGGCGTTTTTCATTTATATATATTAGAATGATGACTGTCATATATATATGAACATTGTATATACACAGTAAACACATATGCGAGTATCTATAATATTATAGTATAAATTTATGTACAATAAATTATATCAAATGTAAAACACATTTTCGTCGTGTGTATATGGAAAACTGTGAAAATTATTTGAAATTTGTTTCTTTCATACTTCATGCATATATCAAATACATTAAATATACAAATCAACTGCGATGCATATATAGGCGATATAAAACCCGCACCGCATTTATATATAATAAATATAATATCCATCCATATGGATACGATTTTATTTCTTCATTGTATTGTGTGAAAATTTGTGAAAAACATAGGAAAATATTTCAATAAAATGTATAAAATGTGCATATGTTTTCATTTATTATCAGGTGAACAGAACAAATTTTCATATAGGAAAACAGATATTTTTTTTTATTTAAAAATTTTTCCATTACATATTTTTTCTTCATTGAAAATTGAAAATATTAAATGTTTGAAAATTATATGTATGTTTTTGAATATAAAAAAAAAAATATGTGTATTTTATTCCATATGTGCATTTTATTATTATTATTTTTGTCTGGCATATGGTAACTATATTTATATATATATCTATATAGATAGATAGTGGCATAAGGTTGATTGAATGGAAAGAGAAAGCAAAGATTTGTTCAAGTTGCACGTGTACATTAATATCGAATAGGATCACATGAATACAAAAATATAAAATTTTAAATTTTTTTATAATATTCATTTTCATATAAATATATGTTGTATATATAATCATGTATATATGAGACGATGAAAATATAAATTTAAATTTTAAGGAAAAATTATTTTTCTTTTATATTCTATATATATTTTCTATATTTTTCATCAAATCTAATAGAAACATTTCTATATATGAAGTTTTTTTTCATATGACAATGGTTTATATGAAAAATATATATTCAATTTTTCGTTGTATATAAATTCTGTGTATTGAAAATTTTATTTTTCATATAATAATGAGTTTTCCACGGTTTTCCCATTGAAGGATATCACTACGTCATTCGGTTTTTCATGAATTTCTACCAGTCAAACATAAATGTAAGAGTTATATTTTTTTTAAAATTACAATATCAATTATATTTCCCACTAAAACACAATATTTTCCGAAATATGTACAAATCCCATATATACGTATATATGTTCTATATACCTATATTGAAACCCCATGAAGGGTGGCTATATTTAGATTATATTATAAAAACAAAAATTGTACGCGTGCGTCTAAAACAAAACAAAATTAACACTTGTTGATATCAAAAAAATATATAAATTCACTATCTCTAAAATATATTCTATAAATATAAAATCTTATTATTATATTATTTGAACCAATTCTATATACATCGCAACGTTCAATTCAAAAACATTCATATATATATATTTTCCATATACCGCATATATATGAAACATTTTGTATATATCAACATATTATTAGGTATTAAACGCCGTGTGTGCAAAGTGTATATATGCATATTGAATTTATTTATAGAATATTATTAAGGAAAAAAAAAAGTATAGTACATATTATTATATGATATAAGTACATATTATATATGACACGATCATATCTATGAATAAATTTAATGTATAATAAAAAAAATAAAAAAAATTGGTGTTTTATATTTACATACACTTTTAATGAATTCATATTATGTGTATATAAATAAAATTAGTATGGTTAATATATATATATAGTATATGGCATATGTAGAAGAGGGAAACGACCTCCTTCAACAATTATTATTGTAATATTTATAGAATTCAAAAAAAATAAAAAATAAACACAAACGAAAAAACAGAGTTAAGCATATACAACAACACAACAGAACAGAAAAAATTTTAAAATAAAATTTCTATATAATATATTTTCCTATATACATAAACAAATTTTATAATTAAAAGAAAAAAAATATATACTTCCTAAATACTATTGAATTCTGGTAGAAAAATTTTCCAATATGTGAAAATGCATTTCTTTAAAATATTTTCAACTCTCTTTTGTATAAATTTTTCTATTTTTTCCGATGTGGAAAAATGAATAAAATACGGTGTATTTGTATAGATTTGTTTTCCGTGGTGTAAAACTGATGGTTTTGTGATGGAAAACTTTATGTGGAAATTTTCTTATAAATATTTATATACGCATTAATATACATATAGAGACATATCAAATCTGAATTCTTTCCTTTTTTTTTTTTTGATTGTATTTTATTATATTTACGGTGAAAATTAATTTTCCAATTTTCTATTATTTAAGATTTTCTTTTTTTTTTATATTATTTGAATGGTTTATATATTGAAATTCCATCAAAACGTGTGATGGAAAATGTCATGAAAATATACTAATTTTGTATAGAATCCTATATAACAGCGATTTATAATTTTCCACATTTAATGTAGGAAAATACTAAGTATTTGAATTAAATTGAATTTTGTATTTTATTATAGATGTAAATTGCCCACCAAAACCGTATATATTTCATTAAATTATTTAAATTATGATAATACTGATAATAATATAGAATTTCATTAACAATATTCCCCTTTTAAATATTTTATTAATTTATTTAATGAAAAATATACATCTGTTAATTTAGTGTATATATAAATCACCCTTATTTATTTATTTATCTATCATATATTTAAATGTATATAAAATGTAATACGATAAAATATATTGAAAATATATAGGAAATGTCATTGATATGTATATATACATATTAATTTAAATATCCTTTTATTTTGATATGGATATATCGCATATCCATTTGAAAATTTGATTTGTTGTTCAATATGTCATAATTATAACAAAAACAGACAATAATTTTTGGTTTTTTGCAATAAATTGTTTTAATCCATAGGAAAACTATAACATTATTGACTTAGAAAGGAATCAGCTAAAGGATTATATTTCGTCCGGATCGATTTAAAAGTAATTCATAAACCTTCAATATCTTCACATAATCGAATCATAAACTTACATACAAAATTTCATTAAAATCGGTTAAGAATTAATGATCGCAATAACATCGCAACAAAACAAATATGAATATTCTATATATTTTAATAATATAGTTAATAAGGAAAATCTATATGATAATATTTTACATATAGGAAAATACGGGAAAAACCGTACAATAAGTTTTTCTATAAATGAAAATATACAAAAAATACAAATATACCGGCTTATTTAAATAAATAAATACTGAATCTTCATTACTACTAAATGTATACCAAAAAAAAAAAATTAATTTTATATATGAAAATGATTAAAATATTTTCCATACCAATCCATATTGGTATAGAAACACAAAATATACCAAACAACAACCACAACAACAACTTATAATGTAAAGTAAAATAAAATGTTTTTCTATATGAAAAAGCAAGTACGAAGTACCAACAAAAGAGGCATCATATATGTTTTATATACTTGGATCACATAAATATACTGAATGATAATTTAAAAGTTTTTTTTATTCGACAAAACTCAAACACAACAAATCCAAAACTCTATATAAAATAAATTTTATTTTAACATATTGATATGAAAATATTATTCACAGAAAGATATATTTTCATATATAAATATATTTAAAGCGGGTAAAAATAATAAATATTTTTCAAAGTATATATAAATAAAATAAAAAGCAAAAGAAAGAACAAAATTAAATATTTTAAAATTGTTTATGGTTTAGTAAAAATTACATTATGCGAACCTGATCAAACGTATTCCGAAATTCCGAAGATTCGCATTGTTCAAATTGTTGGGATACTCAGAATATCACAACGTATATATTTCGTATAAAATATGATATGATTTTCGTAAACTAACTTTTGTGAATGAACAAAAGTATTTTTACTTGTTTGGTTTTTAATATTTTTTTTTTTAGTATAATCGTATAATAAATGTTTCGTTTTATTTTTCTTCATTTATTTTGTTATGTTTTTTGTTGATTTGTTGTTGTTGTTGTAAACTTCAACTCTGGTTTTGTGGATTTTTCATTTTTAATTTCGATATTAAATTAAAAATTATTTAGTAAATATATATGTGCTATGCAATATGACTGCCTATTCATTTAGACTAGATATTCGAATACTGTGGCCGTATCAAAAAAAAAAGAAAAGAAGACAATTTCATTTATACAAATCATTTATACATTTGTGTTTATTCTGAAGGTACAGTAAATATGAGTTTTTTAGTTGGGAAAATAAAAGAAAAACATAATTGATATCATCTGTAGGATTCAAGTACATATATGTCCTTAGTTTTTTTTTTTATTTTAAATTGTAGGTTTTGGTGTTTTAACATCACGAAGAGTTTCTGCTGATGGTAAAAATATAATATATGGGATATTTTGTATAGTTAGTAATGAACTTATTAACAAAAATTCTTCATCATAACCCTTTTCTATATCAAATTGGTTATATTTTTATTGGATTATGATATCAGTTAAATAATTCATACTGTATTAAAAGCGTACGTAGCAAATGCATAATTCATTTATTTTTAAAACCAGTTTGTTTCTCTGTTTCTATATCATTTAAATATTATATGGCATGCAGTTATTTATCATTAAAATATATAAATATATTTTATAAATTATATGATACATATGGAGGTGATGCTGTTCGTTGATGATGACGATCATGATGCTGTATAGTCAATTTACTATATACCTCTATAATATTTATTATACCTTAAAAAAATATTTACAACATTTTACTAGTTATTGAGTGGGTTGAGAAGACATGCACTATATATACTGCAACAATCTTTATACCTTCTATATATTATATATTTTTGATGATGATTCTATATATACAGAATATTCTTAACATTTTTTTGAAAGAAATATTTTTACAAAATAATTTTTAAAATGTAAAAAGGTAAATAAATCCAGTTGGATACAGTTCTGAATACCTGTTATATGCATTACAATGCAAGGAACGGGTTAAGATTGTAAATTGTGATTTTTACCATTACAGCAAGTAAGTAAGTACTTTGATTTAAAATATATATACAAATAAATACAGGTAGAATTGTATACATATATATATAATAAATAAAATAAGAAAAAAATAAATAAATATATTTACTATATTTAAAATAAATTTTAAAATAAATGGTTTTCATAAAGATGCACTCCTAATTGAAAGTACCTGTTGAAGATGCGCACGATCTTTATTATGAAATGTACATTTTAAATCACAATTTAAATTGAAATATACGTATATATATAAAATAAGTTCAAAATTTCATATGAAAATAAAAATTATTTAAATTGTTTGCTCTATGAATTTGATGATAAACGTTACGTATATATAATGAATTAAAAATAAAAGTATTTCAACAATTCACACTTTCACATACTGCACATTTGGTAGGTTAGTTTGGTATTAGGATCACATAATATTGAATACGATAGAAAACAAAATATTTTTAAATCAGAAAATATTTACATGTTATATACGTATATATTGTGAATTTTATAAAATGTTTTTTTTTTTTATAAACATTCGTTGAATTTATATATATTGAGAATATAAGCAGTATATAGTAAAAATAAAGTTTTTTTTACCTGTTTTTGTTTACCTGTTTTTCATATGTATACCAAAGAGAAATAAAAACTATTGTATATAATATTTTATATATTTTATTTTGACTGAAAGATTACCTTGCCTGTTTTTTTTTTTATTTTGCTGTTGTGGATTTAAACAACGTAGGTGTGATTCGTCGCGTCACATAATAAAAATTCGTCATATGCAAATAAAAAAAATGAAAAAAGTAAATAAATGAATTTTTTAAAAATCATTTTAAATTACTGAGATTTTTTAAATGGAGGAGACCTTTTAAAATAATAGTTTATATTGGGTTTGCATAAATGTTATTAATAAATATTTTAAAATTATTTTTATGTTTTTATATTATTATATTTTTTTTTTGCATCGACTTAACTTTATTTGATTTTTATTTAAAGTACTTTTCGTTGCATTTATGAATATCGCCGTAAATCATACACTTGAATGAATTTAAATTGATTTTTCAAATGAATATTTTTATTTAATTTTTTGTATTTCGTTTTCTAACAATTATTGAGGATATTTTTTTACAGCCATATCAACGATATATGAAGGTGATAAATGTTTGAAAAGTTTTTAATTATAGGTTCATTACAATAAAGTAAAAAAAAACAATTTAATATAAACAATTAAATATAGATCGAAGATTTTATTTAAAAAAATACATAAAAAGTCCTTTTCAATGATCACATCGGAATCCATTGAAAAATTCACTGCCGGTTTCTTTTCATATATGCGGTTATTTGTTTTGGTTTTGTATACAAAATAAATGTTTAAAATACAACATTGTACATTGTATATTAAAAAAAAATGTATATAAAAAACCATACAAAATTGTATATGGTTATATTATATTATATTATTATACAAAAGGATTTAAAATATTTTATATTATATGGTACTCAAATTCATGTAATCCTGTTGTGTTATTTAACAGATGTAATATACAACAACCACCCCAACCGCAATCATTCATGTATACAGAATGCACACACGTACATTTAAATGTAAAAGCGAACACAAAAATTGAACATATATGGCCATATATGAATAAGCAAGGATATATATAGATATAGAGATATATATATATTATTTGGACAGCTGCATCAACATACAGTCATTGACATTATATATATATGTATAGAACACATGTTTTAAAAGTACATTATATCATTATATATATGATTATATTGAACTGGTTTTTATATTTATATGTTCAAAAAATTTTAACAATTTTTCAATCATTTCGTTATAATAAACATAAAATTGTTATATTTTATAAGTAATGTCTGCTACATCATCGCAGTTTGGAATATCAAGTGATAGAGTGAAGAATACATATAAATGAAATCGTTTATGTTAAAAAGAAAATACAGTATTTTTGAAATATAAAGAAATTTACATTTACAAGATATAATAAACAATAATTTGATTACAATAATGTAATATATGGTTACGAATTATCATTTAATAGTTCAACAATTGATAATAAAATCTAGGAGAAAATGATAAAGTGAAACGATTTATAATAAAAGAGTTTTTTCGTAGAGGAAATACCTAAAAAACATTACAATAAAATGGAATTGATAAGATGATAAGATACAAAATAAAAAGAAAAATATAGTTAAAAGGCAGGAGTCTATATCATCAGCAACATCAAAGGTAATATATACCAATCCAATAGAATTATAATAAATACAGATTTCTTTTTTATTTTAATTACCATAATTATATTTCTAAATAAACCAGATTTACGATGTCAATTTTTGATATTCAACCATTGCTATTTAAAAAGAAGTTATAATTGCTATTACAAATGCAAACGATTTATGATTATTAAAAGAATTGGCAAATTCGAATACGATATAATGATATTTTAAAATGATTATAGGTAAAGTATAAAGAAAACTGAGTTTTTAGTATTGGTTCCTTTTTTTACGACTAATATCCTTGATGCACTATCCTTAAATTTTAAAATGCGTTATGCATATCCGGCGTGTATATGGTTTTGCAGAAAAAATATGGTATCCAATGGTTCATAAACATCCAATCAAACAATATTTGTAATTAAATATCTATATTGGCCAAAATCGGTTGCTGCATCAATATCAAAAGATTTGTTTTCGGGAAATCAAACAGTTCTTATGAATATAGGATCATTCTTTAACATTAATTATTGTAATATATATACCCATTTATTACATAACAAAAAGTGTAAATAAAATTTTAATTTTTTCAATTATATTTTTTGTATATCGACAATAGCGAACCAGCATACAAAAAAATAATGATTATTTTTATTATTTACAAACTAATAACAATTCATTTTTTATTTATTATGAAAATTATATATACACACAACCACAATAAACAACAACCTTAAAATAGAAAATTTATATTCCTGTATATATAAATATATAATTCAAAAAGTGAAGGGAATTTCCCACAAAATCATATATATATATAGTGAATAAAAAGAAAATTTCTATTGATTTTCCTTATATTTTATGCACCTCGTATATATCATTTATATATAGCAACTATAATATTTATACCCCCTTTAATAATATGGGAGTATAAGAATAAATTAAATTTTCGTGCTAACACTTCGTTCAATAATGTGTGTGACTAATTAATTAAAACACATTTTTTTGCCAAAATTCGTTTTTATTCATCAAGATAGTCCCCTTTTAGGGAGATACAATCATTCCAACGCTTTTCCAATCCTTCGATACCGCCTTTGTAAAACGATTTTTCTTTGCCTTCAAAATAGGCGTTAGTTTCGGCGATTACTTCATCATTTGAGCCAAATCTCTTACCACGGAGCATCCTTTTGAGGTCTGCGAAGAGCCAGTAGTCGCTGGGGGCTAAATCTGGAGAATACGGTGGATGGGGAAGCAATTCAAAGCCCAATTCGTTCAATTTTGCCATCGTTTTCATTGATTTGTGACACGGTGCATTGTCTTGGTGGAACAACACTTTTTTCTTCGCCATATGAGGCCGTTTCTTTGCGATTTCGACTTTCAAACGCTCCAATAACGCTATATAATAGTCGCTGTTGATGGTCTGCCCCTTCTGGAGATAGTCGATGAATATTATTCCATGCGCATCCCAAAATACAGACGCCATAACCTTGCCAGCCAACTGCTGCGTCTTTGGTCGCTTTGGGCGGCTTTCGCCGGCTGCATGCCACTCAGCAGACTGCCGATTTGACTCTGGAGTGAAATGGTGGATCCATGTTTCATCCATTGTGATGTACCGTCGCAAAAACTCCGACTTATTGCGCGTAAACATGTCCAAACAGCTCTTTGAATCATCGGTTCGTTGTTGTTTTTGCTCCGGTGTGAGCAAACGCGGCACCCATTTGGAACACACCTTTTTCATACCCAAATGTTCGTGTATTATGGTTTGTACACTGCCTGCTGATATCTTCAGAATGTCAGCAATCTCCCTCACTTTCACTTTACGGTTGGACATAATGATTTTCAGTGTTTTTTCAACGTTTTCCGGAATAACAGCGTCATTTGGCCTTCCAGTAGATGGAATGTCATCGGTGTCTATACGACCACGTTTGAATTCGGCATACCAATAACAAATGCTTCTTTTTGATGGAGCAGAGTCCGAGTAATGTTTTTCAAGCCATTCCTGGCATTGAACAGTATTTTTTTTCATTAAAAAACAATGATAAATCAGCACACGGAATTGTTTTGAATTCATTTTTTTTTAAAACACAAAAATAGCGTCACTTATAGCACTGTAACTTGTAAACAAATGATCTGATTAACATATGATGTTGACAGTAAGCCTAAAAAGGTTGCCAAATGCGAAAAAAAATATTGATTTAGTTCTAGGGACGCCATCTATGTGTCAGTCACACACATTATTGAACGAAGTGTTATATACAATTATTTTAATTGTAAACATATACTATATAGGTATATGTACTTCTATGACTATCTATCTATAATAATATAGTCATTGTTTGTGTATAGTTTGAAAAACATAAATATTTTATTATGTTGTGTTGGTATGTTCATATATGTTATATGCGTTTGTTAAAAACAACATATAGTGTTTAATTGGAGTATTTCATAAATAAATAATTTAAAATTAAAAACAACAGAAAAAAAAAATGTGTTATAGAAATAATAGTTAAACTATGTGTGTTAACAAGAAAAATCATTTTTAAATAATTTATATTCTAAATTCTATTAAAAAAATTCTATATATATATAATAACAATATATATAATGTCTTCATTACGTCGTACATTCGATGAAAATGGTAATAGTGAAAAAGATTGGGAAATATTTGATATACTTTGTGGTGATGTAAGTTACTTATATAATTATATAAATAATTGCAATGTTTTTCAAAAATACTAAAGAAAAAAGTGAAATATTTCAAATTGATGAATTTGAATATGTTTATGTAAAGAAAATGATAATCGTTTTGGCACTTAACAGGCAGTCAATAATCAATATTTGTACAATATGAATGTGTGATAAAGTTTATGCGGTTTAAGAAAAAAACAATATAAATCAATATTTATGTGTTTTGTGTACTTTTAATTGTATAATTGCTCATAATAATCGATGGATTATTTCTATATATAAATTACACCTGTAAACTATTTGAAATAAAGTTTATTCATATATTGTGTATAATTAAGAAACCATAATAAATGCTTATAGAACAGATTCTAATATCGCAATATGTTCTCTGCAAAATAATTCTACTTAATTCTATTTTGATTCCGCATATAATAAATATACATATATATTTAAATCAGGACAATTCTAAATAAGTGTACTTGTTTTTATTTGTGAAAATGTATTTATTTGTAAAGTTATTGAAAAATGAATATAACTATTTTGTTAATGATGAATGCCAAAAAATGTTGTTATTGTATTTCTTTTTGATTTATTATCAACAAATTGATAACTCCATGACTAAATATAATAATACGCAGTAAATTATCCCTAAATTTGAACCCTTTTGAACAAAAACAAAGGAAAATAAAATCAAAAACAAATAGTCATGATATTAAATCAAAACAATAACATTATAAACGAACTATATAGTTGAATTTGAATAGAATAGAATAGAAAAGGGTTTCATCATTCATATTTGAATTTGATTGAAAATATTTAGAACAAATTTTAGTTTAAGAACTGATTTAATGATTAATATGGAAGATGAGGGAGGTGAAGGAATACTCTTCCATTTTTAGAAATGTAACCTCATTCGACACTCCAAAATTATTGTAGAATAAGCATGTACAATCTCAATGTGTTTTGGTTTTTTGAAGATTGAATGTTGAAAAAGATGAAAATATATGTATCTTATTCGGTGAGGAATTTTTTTATCAGAACAGATGAAGCTAAAGTCAATCGAGATTTTGTAAAAGTTCATCAAATTAATCATAAGCTTTCATATTTGAAATATGTATATCTTAATTTCTTTCAATCTTTTCTTAACCATATATGGCACATTACCTTACAATGAATGGAAAAATTTTATAAACAAAATATCAAATGGAAAACCCTTTTTAGTTATTTATAATTATATATGCATATTGAATATATATATATTCAGGAATAAACAAGGAAAAATTGCATTAATAATATAGTTACCATAACAATTCGTATAGACATTGTTTATATATTTTACAATTATTATTCAAAAAGCGTTCCCCTAAAACGTTTATATTATTTGTGAATATTTAGGGAAAAATTCTGTTATATATTTATTATGTATTATATGTATGAATAAAATTCCAATAAACTCCTATATGCACATACCAATGTTAAAAAGTTTTTAAATACAATGAGTTATTTTTTAAATGAATATACATTATTTTCAGTTTGTTATTCAAATTTCGCTAAACATGAAATATATATAGATACTGAATATATGATTTAAAAAAAAATCCATACAATAAATTCAATATAGGATAAATAGAATTTTTTCTATACGGATAAGTTGAAATTCATATCGTTTTAATGAAAACTTTTCACCTGTATATTGTATGTTAAATCAATATATGAAATTTGCCATTTAACTATATAAAACTTACCTTTATATAGTTATTTATTTATAGACTCGTTTTTAATCCTGTGTCAGGATATTCAGGATTCGCATAAATGTTTATACAATAAATATAAACAAAGATTATAACAATTTATTTAATGCATATATCATAACTATATGTATAAAACATTTTTTTTATTATAAAAAAAAATGGTAAAACTTTTCTATTATATTATAGTCACGATATATTATAATACAGTATTTTATCGACCTACTATAAATAGAATAAATAAATCTTTTAATAATAAAAGTCTATAAATAGAATATATTATAATACCTTTGTTTAATTTTTTTTTGATCCAGAATAAGGATAAGACAGTATCAGAATTGTCTTTGAATAGGATAGGTGCACGATTAAAGTGTATATATTTAACTCTATAAACCAGATTTAATAGTCAAATTTTTGTGTCATATTTATAAAAGACAATGTCTAAACCTCATCACCATCATCATCATCATGGCCATTCTACATTGCATAATCACCTTGATACTCATCATGCAGCGATCCATCATAGTGGTCATCATTCACCACCACATCATCAACATCATCACCATCAGCATCATTCTCCGCGACATCATCATCATTTACATGTGCTTAAATTAAAATTTTTTTTTTTATTAATTTAATGTCCTTATAAAATATAGTATTCATTAGTATGATTTAACCCAAAAATTTGCATTAATTCGAATCTTTTCAAATACAAAATTCATTATAGTAATTACATTTTCTTTCAATTATATATTCATTTTCATTCATAGACTGCACATCCATTGGACTTAGCTACAACATTAAGAAGTGAATTAGCTGCTTCTGCTTATAAATTAGATCGTTTACAAACTGAAGTATATATATAATTAATTATAATTTTAAGAATAACCGTTTTTATCAATTTTAATCCCCTAATCATATTAACATAATTGAATATTATTTACTTTATATAGTTGACCGAAGCAAAAAGTTCGTTATGTGCCAAGGAATCAGAATGCGAAACATTAAGAGCACAAACAGCAAGGCAATCTGCATTAATTGCTTCATTACAAACACGATTACAAAGTGCAGAACAACGAGAACGTAACCTACAGGTATGTATACATAGTTTATGTGAGTTTAAAATTGGCATTGTATTATTCAGACCGCTCCTTATTTATATTTACATTATCTATAATTATAGGCAAGATTCGAAACTTCAAGTTCAACGTTTCACCGAGAGAAACGTAATTTTGAAGAAAAATCGAAAAAAATGTGTGACGATATTCATAGATTGGAATATGAATTGTCAACGGAGGAAGGACATCATGAACAAGTCAAGTAATAATTTATTTACCATATAGATTAGTATATTTATGATTAAATGTATGTTTGTGTTTAATATAGAACCCAATTAAAGGAACTCATACGAAGACTGTGTATATGCCTTGGTATTGATGTATGCGATTCAACGCATTTAACACCCGAATGTGTTGTATCGAAAGCAAATGATACTGTCAGTGAATTACAACGTTTACGTACGAAAATGGCCACAACATCAGAATCATTGCAAAATTGTGAAACAGAATTATTAAATTTACGATCAACATCATCGAATGATAAACAACGTCTGCAACATCAATTGGATACATTACAACCGATCGCATCGGATTTGGAGACTCGTTCTCGACAATCCGAACGTGATTTACAAATTACAAAAGATCGGTTAGCTGAAAGTGAGGTGAATGCAGACAAATTACGTGAAGAATTACGTGGATTTGAATCACGTTGTTGTCGTCTACAAAATACATTAGACCGTATACAAAGTGATCGTTTACAATTTCTACGAAATGTTGCACTTATGATTACCGTACCAGAACCCTGTGAAACATTAATAAAAGATAAATTACGTGAATTATTAAATGAAAATCAATCATTACAAACGGTATATTATATAGTTTTATTATCAGATTTTGAAATATTTCGATATCATATCTTATTTTTTTTTGACAATTTTCATATATAGCAAATTGTTAATTTACGTGATCGGATATCAACGGATACGACAAAACATCGTGAAACCATAGAAACAACAACTAATCGATTACGTACAGAAGAAATGCAAAAATGTTCAATTGAAGAAAATTTAGAAAAGGCTAATCGTGAATTGGAAACAATGAAAGATGAACATAATACGGTTTGTATATATAATGTTTTTTTTTTGGTAAATATTTATAGAGTTTAATTGAACGTGGTGTTACATTATGGGATATTATATAGTTGGGTGATTTTTTGGTACGTCTATCAAGAGCATTGTGTTGGAGTGAATGTACAAATGCACCGATACATGGAAATGATACAACAATATTGGCTGAAAGTCTTTTGGAACGTGCTGAACGTTTAACGGCACATCATGATCATCACATTCATGGCCCACATCATTTAGATCATTTACATTCATATGGACATCATAATCATCATCATCATACGAATACACTTCCACATGGGCATCATCACCATCATCACCATAATTCATTGAAGTTGAGAAGAGAACGATCGTGTCATGATTTACCATTGAAAGAGGTGAATATGATAATTTTCATTATATTCAAAAAAAAATATATGTTCATCATTTACCTTCAATATTCATAGAGTTCTGCAATGTATATGTTACAAAGACGAGTTCGAGTACTACGTGAACAAGTACAACGTAGAGATTTGCATTTGGAATTGTTAAAAAGAAAATTAGCATTACTTGAAGATGGTAATCGAAATAAATGTATAATACAGGTAAGAATTTTTTAATTTTAAATATGAATTAAACAAATTTTAAATGTATAATAATATAGCATGAACGTGATGATGCATTAAATCGAGCAAGACGTTCGGCTAAACAAAATGAAAAATCTAATCAACAACTGGCTGAATTGAAAGCTCAATCATGTGAACTTAAATCTCAACTTACACAAGCTGCCGATTTTAAAGTATATTTTTTCTTATTATTATGATAAAATTTTGTTTAATGTGAATTCATTTTAATACATATTGCACGAATATATGTTGATTGGAAAATTTAGTTAACGGCATTAGAACGAGCCAGAAAAATTGATGAATTACATACATGTATTCGTGATATGGAAAATGAACGTACACGTCTATTAAATGAAATTGAAAATTATAAAACGCGAGCTCGTTGTGCTGTTGATTCATCACATGAACGATCTCATCGTGATGAAAATATTATAAAAGTAAGTTTATATGAAAGATTTCAGTCATAAATGAAAATTTTTAGTAAAAAAAATAAAATAATATTTTAGCATTTACGTGAAGACATTGGACGTTTAAAAATACAATTATCGGAAACCCAACATAAACTATCACAACTTCAAACATTTCGAACATCCGTGGCACGTCTATTACATTTACGTGATATACCACATTCAAGTTTATTACAACGTCTTCAAACTTTATGCAATGCACATCAAGTAAATATAATTATACGTTTTCATGTAAATATCCATTCAATTGTATTTTTTTTTTATAGGAATTTACATTATTATCCCGAAGATATGAATCAGCATCACCAGTTGGTGATCATCCATGTCCACGGTATGATGATTTAATACCACCAACAACACAATGTCGTCCGCTTAGCTCAAGTCCCGCACATATTCGACGTTTTGAAGATTCAGGATTAGACGATCATTTTGAAGATGATTTTGATTATACAAAAAAATATTAATTAATTATAAATAATCTATATATATTTTTATGCTTAGTTTGTTTACGCATTTCTTTAAAATGTTATAGCTTTTCTAATGAACTTGTATAAGTTTTAATAGTTTTTTTTTCGTAGAAAACAAGGAATATTGTATACACGGATTTATTAAAAAACAAATATGATATAATCAAACTTTTAGTTATATAACATATATATATGCTTTAATTCAGCACTTGATGGGATTATCAAATTTAAATTTTATGATTTCATACATTGTTTAGTTCCAAAATTAGCAACACATTGATCATATCCGTTAGGTTTTTTATTTTTCAGTAAAATTTTAAAACAAAAAAATTGTATAAAACATACAAAGATTTTGTCTTTATAATAATCTTTTTTTTTTTAACCGCATAAATGAATTTAACCTTTAACAATTTTCAAATTGTATAATTATATTTTAATTCAGAAATAAAATAAAATTTATAATAATCTATATATGAGAAAATAATTGATTTATTTGTTTTTATTTGATTTAATTGGGGGGGATTTATGGAGTATTTTATTTATATAGATTTTCAAGGGTTTATAAAAAATAATAAATAGATGAATGCCGTTTCCTGATCTATAGAATTTATTTGTCACTATGGAGATTATAATATATAGTTCTATCAAAAAATTTTATATAGAATCGATATGCCAAAATGATGTGCAATAAGAAAGCAAACAGAACATTTAGAATAGAACATAATTGATTTTTCTTGTTAGCCATCAACTTAAAACTTATACCATTTCGGGAAAACATTTGTTTGTATATTAAAAATTATCTATAATATTATTTTGATATATAGACAATTTTCTATATAAGGAATTGTATCAATGTTATAATATACCTACTTTATAAAATCGTGTGTGAAAAAACATATATATTGAATAATTTGTATAAAAATAAATAAACTTTTAATTATTTCAATTCCAATTAATTAATTTAGTTTTTTAAGGTAATAAACATTTTATTGTATATATAAATATAAATAATACTACAAATTCATGTAGTTATTTTATTTTCAATTTTAATTAACGTATTTGTTTCTTGATATAAATCATATATTTAAAAGACCGATCGACGTTCACTTTTTCTACATATATATATATATATATAGTTAATGTCTCAAAAAGTTCAATCAAAGCAAATTGATTAAACACTATGTGATATATCGTTGAGATTCTGTATATAATGGATGAATTGATTTCTATTAAGTGAATGAAAATTCACAAAATATATAATATTATTTGGAAAATTATTATACAGGAAATGTATTTATTTTTTGTTCCATTGTATGATTATGTGTATTAATACAAAATAATATAATACGCCTTGAACGCGAAAAGTTAATATAATAAACAAATTCACCCAAATTATATTAATTATACCAAATATTTATCAAATTGCGTATATATACAAAGAAATAACCAAAACCATAAATATGTTTTTGGTAAAATCCGCATATAAAACTGAAACTGAAACTTGAAACATAATTATAATTACATGTACGTACATATATACTAATAACAGCATATTTACTTTTTTAAATACAAATATTTAATTGCATATTATTTATTTATGTTTTGTAAAAATGTGTAAATGAATAAAATAAACATGTAGACTTGTAGAGGTATATGGTAAATATTTTTTTTTTTTTATTAAAATACAATTAGTATTGAATAACAAATTTTTTAATATTACATATAATTATTGTTACAATTTTTTTTTTGTTTATTATTATATTATTATGTTATGAAAATAAAATGTTTATATACAAAAAAAAAATAAAAAGCAACAAAGTTTTTTTAACAAAATATTTTTTAGTTATATATTTTAAAAATAATGTATATACACATATACAAAAGTTCGATTTATTTTACCAATAAAAATTATATTAAATAATAATAATAATAATAATTGATAAAAAAAAACACCAAGTTATAAAATCAATAATAATAACAATAATATATAGTAAAATAAATGTAATTTTATTTTTTTATGTTAGTCTTTTATACATACATATATATAATTTAGATTACATAATATTTCTATATAAATATATATATATATATATTATGTAAATGTAATGTATGAATTCAATCTTAAATAATATATTGAATATATTGAACATATATCACGCGCGTATATTTTAATTTTTTATGCAGAATGAAATATAATTATATATAAACTTGATTAGGAAATTTTGAAATTTTTTAGAATATTAAAAAAATAATTATAATGATATGATTTAATTGAAGTGATGCATATGGTTTTTTATATATGTTCAAATAGAAATTAAATAATATATTATATATGCCAAATATAATTATGTGTATAGAAATTTTGTAATATAGTTTGTTTAAATTTTTTAAAAAATTTACATCTTTATATTTTTATCAATCATAATCGGAATGTTTTTATGTAATATTTGTGTATTTTGAAAAATTTTATAAGCACAATTATAATTTTATTATAATAATTTTAATATGTATTATATGGAATAAACTTTTGCACATAAAACCGCGCAGTTGATAATTTCAATTTTATTTATATAATAATTTGTACCGATGCAGCGATGTTGAATACAATTTTATTTTTATTCAATCAATTGATCAATTGAATGCGATTTAAGATAAATATATATATATATTTCGTTTACATAACAAAATACAATGATAAAATCGTTTTCTTTTATAATAATAAATAATATTATATACAAAACAAAACAAATCAAATCGGAAATAATAATAATATATTAAAGAGTTCAATATACTTTCCGAGAACCGTACAGATCTTATATTTATTATTCATTATATGACAATAAAAAAAAAAGATTTGTATTTAAAATCCAAGTGTATATATTTATCATAAAAACCATAACAATTAATTATACATAATAATTTTATTCTTATTATTATATCTCTATATATTATAGTAGAAAGATTTGGTTGATTTAATTTTAAAATCAATCATAATAATAAAATGAAATTGGTAAAAGATGAAATTATATTATAATAAGAGGTATTTTTTTTTTTTTTTGTATATAATATTTGAATTTCATTTCATTTCAAGTGTATTGATAAATATTGATTTGAAAATTTGATATATTGTATTGTATATATATATAAAATAAATATGAGGGAAAAATTTTTATATAAACTTTATAGACAACCGAATGATTTTGATTTGATTGACATATATTGGAAATATTGATATTGATGTCAATATCAATTTTCTTATAATTTGAAATGTATACCATATATATAAAAAATCATATAACAATAATATTAAAATGATTTTCCGATTTTCCATTATTTTATATATCATATAAGTTTTATCGCAGAATATATGAAAATAATTGACATTCAAATGATATGGGACGTAACAAATTAAAAAAAGAAAAAAAAATGTCAAAACTGTTTATAGATTCTATAAAAATAAAAATATATAATAAAACTTTTTCTTTTTAATATTTAAGTGTTCATTTTTAGGCAAAAAAACTTCTTCGGAACTGCTATATCGCATCAAAAATGTTTCCTTTAACTGCTCCAATACAAATTTCAGAATCTTGAAAGTTTATCAAGACAATTTTGATGATATTTTGTATGTGTGCTGATAATATATAGTATTATTTTATATTAGAATTTTAATGAACTCTATTAAAATCTATAAACCCATGAAAGGTTTCCAGGATAATAATACCGCGTTTTCTTTAAAATTTGTATTCAATATTTCTTGAAAAATGCACTAACCATAACGTTCTTTAAATATACATATTCTATTTATTGATCATTATTAAATTAAATTTTATTTGAAAACATTATTCATTATAATAATAATATTAAAAAATTCAAAATTATGCAGAAACAACCTATAAAATTCCTTCATTTATATTGTATATAATTTACAAATTTGTATATTTATAAATAAATCTTTTACAAATTTATATATAAATATCATCATTAAATTTAAACATAATTTTCTTAATAAATATATTATAATATAGTAATTATTTAATTAAATATATATGTATATATATATTATGTGTGTGTGTGTATATATATTTAACCTAATTTATTGCTAAAATAAATTCTATTTAAACTGCAATTGCATACATATATATACAGAAAAAGTAAATGCAAATTATATATATACCGAGAAGACGTTTAACTCGCATAATTTTATTTAACTATAAAGATAATTTAATATAACAAAAGTTGTATAATAAAAATAAATATTAATAAATTGCAATAAAAATAGTAAAAAATTTAAAAAAGAAAAGTACTTGGATTTTTTGCACATTTTGATATTAAAACTATATACAATACAATCTTCTTTATTATAAATTATTGTATATATACTTTTACTATTTATTGTGAAAAATGTTGTTTTTTTTTTATTGATTTATTAATAATAATATATTTCAAAAAAATTGTATAAAAATGAACCAAAAAAAAAAAATAAATAAATACATTAATAAACAATAGATTCATAAATCACAAATTTATAAATAAAATAAAAAAATTATATTAATATTTATTTCTATATGTAAAAAATTCATTTCTATACCTGGCAAAATTTAATACATTTATTCAGGGTTGTGGAGTCGGCCCAATTTTCGATCGAATCCGACTCCGACTCCAACCAGAACTCTTATATAGACTCCGACTCCGACTCCAGCTTTATAGAATTTTATAATGTTTTAAGGGAAATAAGTTATATTTAATGATTTTACATATATGAATTAACTACATTTATAATTCTTATTAACTTCTGTTTAATTTTTATTTTCGGATTTCCATTTAATTTAATAATAAAAATAATAAATAATTTCATTTAAATAACCCATATATTCTTTATTCTCCTTTAAAAAGTAGATCTTAATAATAAAATGGCATCAATCAAATCGGTTTTCATATTTGCTCGCAAATTTGATTTTATTATGCGTAAAGCCGAAAATAAACGCTCCACACTGACTTGGGTTGGTGGTAGTGCGGTGGCTAACAGTGCAGCATGTTGTACAATTTCTGGATATTTGTTTATCGCACTACGCACATCTAAATTGCTGCTTCGATGAATTTTCCCACCGTCTTTAGGCATTCATTAAATTCTAAACAGAATTTATCAGTTTATGCCATGCCATTCTTTATAAAATACGCATATACAAATATTGTTATTGGGATTTAATATATATGCACTGCGAAGTGTTTATACGTGAATATACGATATTCTAAATTTTCCATTAACAAATGCCATACCATTTTTTACTCCTATATATAAATTGGGTTTAGTATACTCAATTATTCAATATTTGTATTATAAAAGACAAAACCTTCTGATGTTTACTTTAATAATTAATAAAATAAAATAAATTTTTCGCTATACAACCAACAATCTGGTTTTAGCGTCCAACAACAGCCTTCTGTTATTAGTTACTTAATTTGTGGCTTTTACGGTGTCGGTAATTAGCCGTACGACCAACCGCAAGCGGAATATACAACTCTGTGTTAAAATTCAGATTCGAAAAATAATCGAAAACACAAAACATATTTTATGCATTCAGTAGTATTATTCGAACCCACGACCCCAAAATTTCGTTAGAATTTTTAGGTTGGCATTTTTAACATTTACACCACAGAGTTGTATATTAATAATATGAGGAAATCAATGAAATTTAAAAAAAAGTGAAAAATGTAATTGATTATTAATGTGTTGGAGTCGAGGAGTCGGTCCAAATATTTCGACTCCGGCTCGGACTCCACTTAAACATAACCGACTCCGACTCCACACCCCTGCATTTATTTAACAATTGTATATATATATATATATATCATATTTATATAAACGATCTACAATGTATAATAAAGATTTATTATAATGTATATATGTTCACTATATATGTAAATTATAATACAATGGTTTATGTTTGATTTCAATTTTCATAAAAAATTTTTTATTATGATATTCATTTCATATATGTATTTTACAATAGAAAATTCTGAAATGTAAATTTTCACACGAAAAATTTTAAGGAAATAAATTTTATTTAGCAATAAAAAATAAAATCATATATATAAATTTACACCTACATTAAAATCTGTATATAAATAGAAAATAGAATAAATTTTACAAAACTTCCGGGATACTTTTTCCAATTTGAGAAAGTATTTTGCTTTCGATTAAAATCTTTTCAAATAAGATAAATTATCAATAATTGTATGTTAAAAATATGAAATATTACATGTCAATAAATATATCTTATCTCAAATTTATTATATATTTTGTGATTGACAAAATATACAATGCCAAAAGAACTATTTATAGTATTATATATATAATGACTTATCTTTAATTTGTATATTTACATTATTTATATATGACATTAAATAAATTTTTATTTTTATGTATATAATATTTTAATTTACATGTTATATAGTAATATAGTAAATCGGATGTTATGATTATAAAACTCTATATAGAAGTAAACATTTTGCAAATTATATTACAGATATAGCGAGATATGAAAATGGTTATATATTGAAGAGAGATAAAATTATGCATATATATGCAAAATAAATTGAAACATTTATCAAATGAATTAATAAATAATTTTTTTGTACATATAATTCTTTTGATAAATTTTAATTTTCTTGAGAACATCCTTTGAAAGATTCACCATATAAGTTCCTGTATATATAATTTAATTATATATAGAATTAAAAGTTCACATTAAATTTTGATTCATATATTATTATTAAATATTTTAATTGTAAATAAAATAAATGCATAATTATCTATATAATTTCAAAACAATTACTTCTATGGATGTATTCATATGTATTCATATTGAAGATTCAATTGAAATATTGGCAATCAAATCTCATTAGAATTCTGTCTAAATCTCCAAATAATAATTTAATGAAATATAGCAGTTTTTGATAAATTATATGTGCCAATCTCGATAATTTTCTAAAACCATTTAATATGGCAATGATTTGTTTTCGGTATATGAATATATTATTATTGTATTCATAAAAAAAAATTGTGATATAAAACATGAAACAGATGACCATGATTCATGATTTGATAATAAATTATTGTACTACTTCGCTGCTATATATGCATCATATATACATATTATTTTTTTATAATCGTATTTAATTTAATGTTTTTTTTCGTTTGATTTAATCTTCAGTTTAGTTATGACTTTTGCTATTGTTTTAAACTAATACTAAGTAAAAAAAACTAAAACGAAATTGCACTTCAATATAAATATTTAATCAGCAAATTTTTATTTAGTGCAATTTATATATATGTGTTATAATAATAATAATAACAGCAATAATAATACATATGTGGTTGGTTATTATTATTATTATATTTGTTGAGAAATATATATAAATGTTTTATTTAAGATGAATGTTTATTTATTCCGTGTTTTATATTTTATCGTATTTTTTATAATACTTAAAATAAAATATATATAATAAATTATATATATATATATGTTATGTTTAAGATAAACATTTGGTTTCCATATTTTCTTTTGTTATGTTGTGGTGTGTTGAATATGTTGTTTTGTTAAACAGTGTGCAAATCTAAAACTATATTTATTTTTCAATCAATAATATATATCTGACTGAGGTATGTATACACGAAACACATATATATTATATATATAATATACAATTACAAATATTGAATGTGAATTAATTAACGTCATTAATATAATATATTATCATCTACTATATATGTCTGTCTATCTATCTATATATTTATATATATTATATTTGTTTAAAAACAAATATTAAATTTAAACAAAAAAAAACACATCACGAGAATCAAACGTCTGCGAAAAATTAGCAATATGTTTAATTAAATGATGTATATCTAAATAAATACGATAGTTTTTTTTTTGTATTTTTATATATAAATAAATACATGCTATATGGAAGTTGAAAATAATATTTTGATAAACAAAATAAAACAGATCTACATTTTTTTTTAATATTGTTCAATTAGTTTCGTTTAATTTAATTGTTTTGTATATTTTATTTTAAATATAATTTATGATCTATATTTTCTTTAAACAATGTGGGTTAAATTTATGTTTTCAAAGATTTTCCACGTTTTATCGTATTTTATATTTGGGATAACGTATGGTTTATATAACCGTCTATCAGTTCTTCACTCCATCAGTGCGGTTTAGAAATTTACAAAAGGAATAGTCATTTAAATTGATTTATATATACATGGAATTTATAGTTTATTACACCAATTACAATTCATTTTAACGTACATTATGAATAGATATAATTAACAAAAAAAATCAAAGTCATCAATTGGCCAAATTTACATCAATATAATGTTGTATTCAATTTAACAAAAATTTATACATTGAAAAGCAGATGCTTTTAATGCAATGGATATACACACACAATATGAATTAAATAATCAATAATTATTAATTGATAGAATATTTATAAAATTATAAGGAAATATTGTAAATATACATTAAAATGAATATAATTTCTATAAAAAATGATGATATATTATATAGAGAATATGAAGGCTATATATATACAAATGAAATGCCTGTCCGTGTATTAAATTCCCCCATCATATATACATATATGGATGTCTATATAAAATATAAATAATATATATATGAGGTAAAAGAAAAACAAAACAAAGAATTGTATTTATTTTCATCATCATATTATATAAATACTTCATAACATTGATTAATAATAATTATTATTGTGTTTTTTTTTTTTTGTAAATAGATAATTTAAAAAATCAATTGATTATATGTTTTTTGATGACCTTCTGTCGAATAATATGATTTATAATGTAATTTCACATATGTTTTAATTTTTCTATTTATATATTTATTATAGAGAGTATATGCAATTCACATTGCAATTTTATTATATTTGTTTTTGTAATATAAAATTTTCTAAAAATAACATAATAAAATTGTTGAAAAAAGATTAATTTTATTTTTATATATTGAAATCATTGTCATAACCTTTATTAATTATATACGTATATTGAATATATGATTTAAAATGTAGATGAAAAAAAAATAAACATAATGTAATTCAGACACACATATTTAAAATGTATAAATAAAATAAAATTATCGTATTTAATATAAACATGGACATACATTTTATTAATATATATTTAAATTATAGTTGAACGATGAAATGATATATGTTAAAGACGATTTATTTTCCTTGAATCAGATCAACATTCTCACGACAAAAAAATTAAATGAATATATATATTTTTAAATTTATATATTTGCGTTTATGCATATAACAATAGCGATGAATTTTTTTTTTTGGTTTATAGAAAAATTTAAATATTATGTCTGCGTTTTGTAGACTTTATATAATTAATTTTTATAAATAGATGTGTTTTTTTCTATACATAAACAAATCAGATACCTTGTTTTGTTAACTTAATTTATGTAATATACTTCAGGTATACAAGTATCATATTATTATTTATATTCTATAATTGAATTTTTCTCATAATTTAAAAAAAACGATGGTAAAAATGTATAAGAGATTAATTTAATAATTTGCGTGTGAATTAAATTTTCAACCCAAAATTACTGGAAGTTCGATATAGAATCATTATAGTAGAATCTAGTAAAAAATTATTTGTCTTTGAGTTATCGAGCATCAAACCGCGGCTTTTCATTAACGATTCTTTATATTTAAAATTGGACTTTTTAACACGAAACTGTACGTAATAATAATAATAATAACATTAATAATAATAAATTATTTATATGATAATGAGTTTAACCTTCATTTGAGTTTAACCAGTATATTTGCATATCAAATGTTTATATATAGAAATTAATTTATATTTATCTATAACGATGATATAAGGTTATTATATATGCGAATATAATTTACAAGATATTTTCATTGTTACAGTACACACGGGTATATATCTATCAATATATATATATATCATTTTATATTCATTTGTTTGTTGTTGACATCATATTATTATGGTATATTATATGGTACCATTGACATTTATAATTATTTTATACCTATAATATAATTATATTATGTCTTGATATATATGAAATGTATACTTTTTATTGATGAATAAACTAATTTGATATATATTCATTGTATTGTATATAATCCAATATTCTTATAAAGAATATCAAATTATGCCTATATGTTATATTGTTATATTTTATATATAATAACGATTCCGTAAATAGATACATTTTCATATATAAATTCATTGACATATACCAAATGGAATACCACTTTTTTAAATGAAAATTTGTTAATTCAAACGGACTGATAAAAAGATGGTATTAAATTTTCTTATACCACAAATAAATAGTTTTTCAAAAAACACTGAACTTTATCGCTCTCATCACAGATTGGATTTTTTTTTTACAAATCATTTATACAAACAATAAAAACTATATTTATATGTTGAACATCATATACCATACCACAATACCACAATTTATGTGTCACAAATTATTTTAAAAGAACTAAATAACGTGATGATTTGAAAAATAATATTCAATTTAATATTTATATATAGTTTTTTTTTTTTATTTTAAATCTATAATTTTATGTAAAAATTATAATATATAGTTTCTTCAACTCCTCATATATTTTCTTTTTCAATAAATTATGTAAACTTCATTATAATAATATAATTTAAAATAAAAAAAAAACCAATAAGAAAAAGAACATAACACACAGTTATATAAATTAATAATGTGGTATTTTGCTTCTATATTATTTTTTCTAGTTTTTGGTTTACTTCTTTATTCTATATATATATATATGCAGATATAAAATAAAGATTATATTTATATTATCAATATTATAATAGAAACCAAAGAGTGTGGTTTATAAAATTATTTACACTAAATATTTATATCTATTCTAGGCTTACAAAATAATTTTATGGTATTAAGATTTTATAGGTAAATAAGTTATACAATATACACATAATATCAAAAAAAAAAAAAGAAAAGAAGGTTAAAGTATAGATTGTATATAATTTAGATTATATTAACCGTAACGCGAATAAAAACGAACAACATTGATATCTTAATAAATAAAATTCTAGATTTATTTTAGCACACAATTTTATTTATATATAGATACAATATTACATAAACTAAAATCAAATTAACTTAGCTTTACATATATATAAAAATTTTACTATATATGTAATTCAATTCTTAAAATAACTTGTTTAATCAATTTCTATATTTTGCAATTTGATTTTATTTATTTTCTTCTTCTTCTTATATATAATTTATAGATATAAATTGAATATACGCAATCAATACTCTTTATGTACAATCGAATATCATAAACTATTTTATGTATATATAGTTTTTCTTTTATATTATATATAAAATTTGTGATTTTTTTTTTCGTATCTATCGGTTTATTATAGACAATAAATTTGATATATACATTATCCAGCTCTATATATAGTTATGTGTAGCGTTGTGTGGTAGATGGTTATTCGTGCTAATAATCAATCATTAATTGAAAAATTTTATTTATAATAATAAGAATACTTTTATATTGAACATAAAATAGAAATATATAGCATATAGAATTATGTGCGAATTGCACATGATATGTATATATAAATATTTGATTAGTAAGAATATAGAAAAAATTGATTCGTTATCGAATTTCTTTGTTTTAAGAGAAAATATACTATTTTATTCAATATGAAACGTTTATACGAAACTATAGACTACATTTTCCATTAATAATTTCAATTCAAATGACATATTTTCATTATAATATTGTTCCTGGATTTATGTATATAAAGTTACATATATATGAAATGTATCTTTTGTCAGTATTTAACTCTCTATAATTTTTGATTTAAAAGGTGTTTCTTATATAATTACAAATATATACATAAACTGTTAATTTTGTAGATAATATCATGCTTACCATTAATATAACAAAGAGTTTTATTGTATCTATATATAGTATACTGTATAATGAAATTAAAAATTAAATATTCAACAGAAGATATATATTCTATGTAATGTCATATAGCGATCAACAAATCAAATAAATCTGATCAAATAACGATATACACTGCACTCTATTCAATATACTATATATAATATATATGTACATTAAACATCTATATATTTATATTTATATCATATTTATATATGGATATAGGATACATACCCATGTCATAATTCTAAAATTGTACTTAACCTATTTTAAAAGGGATTGAAAATTGTTATCATGTCAAGTACATATATAAACATTTAAAGCAACATTCGTACAATATATATAATATCTATATATACAAAACATAAAATATGTATATGTTATTAGGTCTTTTAAATGTATCAGGGTATAGTATTTCCCTGTATATACAAAATGATAAAATAATTGCTGTAAAAGCAATTTAATCCTTTTATAGTTATTAAATGTACATATATGCTAATATATTGCATTGTTTTATATACATATATTTATGATGGTTTATTTACAAAACCGAACATTTGTAAAATGGATTATAAGTATCATATAGTAGATATACAATAACCTATATATATATTTAAAAAAAACACATTTATTTAATAACAAAAAAAAATAATTAATTAACAATACGCACTTATAAAAAATGGATTTTGAATTTCATAATAATAAATATATAAACAAAAATTTTTTGTTTAACATTTTTTATTTCGTTTATATTTGGTAGATATAATAAAAAATGCATTATTAAAATTACATAATTGTGATTTATATATTTTTAATATGTCATTAATTCATTCATTTATTATATATTATATATATTTGTGTATAGACTTAACAGAAAGGTGAAAATTATAAAATTTAAATGGCATTAAATCAAAATATGTGAATATAAAAAGATTTAACTATAAACTTATATAGAATATATAAACAGCTTTAAATGTTAATAAGATTATTAATTTTACCAATAATATATTGAAATAGAAAAAAAAGTATTAAATTAATCAAGAAAACAAACAGAATACGCTTTCAACTACATTTTTCCTTATATGAGTCTGTTAATATGCGAATATTTCGTAATAAAGTCAAACATTTATAGGTGATGAGAATATAAAAATATTACAAATTGAACTTGAATTGAATTTTCATAAACAAATAATAAATTCAATTTACATAATTCCCAATTTTACACACTTTTGAATAAGTGTTATATTATAGTACAAATAAATATAATTACAATTCTGATTCAACAATACAGAAAAATTTTGTTTATTGTATAATAATAAAAATTTTTAATTGACTGTATCTATTTATATATAACTTTGTGGTGTAAATGTTAAAAATGCCAACCTAAAATTCTAACGGAATTTTGAGGTCGTGGGTTCGAATCCTACTGAATGCATAAAATATGTTTTGTGTTTTCGGTTATTTTTCGAATCTGAATTTTAACGCAGAGTTGTATATTCCGCTTGCGGTTGGTCGTACGGCTAATTACCGACACCGTAAAAGACACAAATTAAGAAACTAACAACAGAAGGCTGTTGTTGGACGCTAAAACCAGATTGTTGGTTGTATAGCGAAAAATTGATTGATTGATTGTATCTATTTATTTATAATCGATGTGAATTGAAGAAGACAAGTATTAGACAAGTTGTCTAACTAAAACTATATATAACTAAAAATCTATTTGTTTATTCAAAAAAAAAATAAAAATTGCACCTGTAAAATCATATTAACATATCATAAAATATGTAAATTATATTCATAATTTGTTTTTTTTTTCTACTTTATAAGTACTTTTACTCATTAAGTACTTTTACATATATAAATTATAAACAAACATACTTTTCTATATTTCCATAAATTTTACCTGCTAATTGTTTACCATCATCATTAACATACATCAGATCAGATTTTAGAAAAGTATCTATTTAGTAGTAATTTTTATTGATGCATAACATTAACAAATTGTTGATTTTAAATATATATATAGCATAGGTAAATTAAAAAAAAGATGTTATAAAAAATAAGAGTAAAATAAAAACTCTTCTATCTATATTGAAAATTCATTTTGATTAACCGCATAAAAGGAAAAGCAAATCAATTTTTTTGTTTTGAATGAGAATTGTTCATTTTATTTAAAAAAAAAAGCTATATAATAAAATGAATATAAAAGCTTTTAATTTTCAAATTTGTTTGTATATTTCTCATTTTTTCCATATGGTATGGATACATTTTTATATGCTTTTCATTTATAATATATTTTGTATTTATATTTATTGTATATATTCTTCAGTATACCGCTGAACGAATGTGAGTGAGTGTTGTTCATATTGTTGAGTGTTAATTTTCCGAATTTTCTTTTCAGTATTGCTACAAATTGCTTTTTGTACATACGCACACAAGCAGTAAACTTTTTCATTCAAAACATTTATAGTTGAATTCAAATTTCAAATTCATTCTTAGTGAGTCTTTCAATGCTTTCGTTTCTATCTTAAAATTATATTTTCAAATTTAAAATTTAAATAAATATTTAAATAAAAGAAAAAAAATTTGAAAAATATACAATTAATTTTTACACGGAATTGTGTTTTAATTCTATGTTTACATTTTTAATATTTACATTTTTTATTTTTGTGAACTTTTTGTGTTATATTTTATTTTTTTTAGTTTCTTATTATTAATATATATATATTAATATTATATATATATAGTATTAATTTTAATCATTTATTTAATGAAATATAAACACGAGTTATAAATTTTACGTATAGTGCAATTTTATGTTAATTTTTTTTTTATATAAGCAAATAAAAAAATAAGTCAACAAAAAAACTTTGTTGCGTATATTTAAGAATTGTTTTTAAAGTGAAAAAATAATATGTATTAATATATATATATGTCAACGCAAAAGAAAATTAAAATAAATTAATTTATGTGTGTTAAATATAATATATATATTTTGTAATTATTATTATTTGAGTTATTATAAACTATAAAATATAACAAAATTACATAAGTTATATATATTATTTAAATAAACAATTAATTGCGAGTGCGTATTTTTTTTAATTAAAATTAACAAAATACAACCTGCTTGTGATAATTGTATCATATATATATTATACATATAATTGAAGAAAGTTATTATTTATATATCATCGCTTCTTATATCAAAATATATATAAATCATCTTTATTATTATTATTATTATACTAGAGATTATACTAGAGAAATTAAAGAACGGTAAGTTTATTTACTTTTTTTTTTATAATTTTCATGCATTTTAACACTTTCTGTATATATAAGAATTAAATGAACAGAAATAGAAAACAAAAAAAAAACGATTTAATTTAGATCAAACAAAATGTTAAAAATGTGGATCAAATTATATTTATTTTTTTTATGAAACATATTATATTATTGTTACCTCAATTATATTTTTTAAGTATTTGAATATATATAAAGTGAAATTCATTTTTAATCAAATATAATCATAGAAATATATTTATAACTGCGAATCTATGAAAAATATTTATCAAATATAAAAAAAACTGTTTTTTATGTTTATTTTTATAATGACAAATTGTTTTTTTTAATTTATATTTATGCGTGTACGACTTAAAAACAAGTTTGTTTTTTGTTTTTTTTTCTAAAATAATTTATCTATTTTTGGTTTTTTTATGAAAAGAATTGCAAATTAATTTTAAATTTTTTTTCTATTGTTACAATATTCTTCTTTTTTATTTTATTTCTTTATCGTCATGCAAACATTAATAAATTTCAGATTAATATAAAATGATGCGCGGTATAACGAAGTTTTTTTTATTATATAATATACTATAGAGAGAGTCATTATATAAAATGATTATAAATTATTATTTGTATATCGATATTTTATGTAATTATTTAATTAATTCAAATTCATTTAAAAAAAAAGCATTCCAATAAAAAAATAATCTTCAAAAATATCTTTATATATAATATATCGCAAAAATTTAAAACCATTTAATGCATATATCGTGATGATCTTCTTATAAATTAAAAACAAAAAATACTTAATTAATTTATTTTCAAAAATTTATTTGCAAAATAAAATAAAAGAAAAACAATTAATTTTTATCGTCTATTATTTATACATTAAATATATATATATATATATATGCGTGGGTGCAGCTTTTCATATATGCGTTAATCATATATAGAATTGTTGTAAGATGATCATATATGAAATATATGAGATCATTTAATAAAATTGATTCTTTATTTATATATCAAATTAAACGCAATATATATATACAAAAAGGAAACAATTTAATTGTATAATTTATATTTTTTTTGGGAGGATTAATTATACTTTGTATATGCTGACATAATAGACTCAATAAGATTAAAAAAAAAAAATATCTCATAGCTGAAGATTTCCAAATGGTATTCTCTATACAATATCATATTTTTCCCAACTAAATCTGAATTTTACAATATCACTAATCCCTTTCATATTTATTCAAGTAAAAAAAATCCTATCTTTATTAATGCCAAAATCTTGAAAAAATTTATATTAAAAAATCATAAACTTTTTCATTGCGACGTATTCAACAATACAAAAAAATAAATCAACAACAAATATCATAATATACATCATATGTATTAAAAGATATTTGTTTAAATAAATATATATGTTCAAATTTTGCATATGTATAAAAGAAAATATCTTCTATACTATATATATTTAACTATATATACAAAACATTTTCGCATTCATATCATATTTATTTAACCAAAATCACATATTTATATATATATGTATAATTAATCATCGCATATAATATAAGACATATATTTATATCTGTTTCTTTTATGTGTTCACAAAGTCTATAATATATGTCAACAAACTAACATATAAAATATCAAAGAATTATAAAGTTATATTTTATGTAAGAATAAAAAAATGTATGTTAAACGAAAACCTTATCATTCGTTCGTAGTATTATTTATTTTTATTTTTTATATATATAATCTTTAAAATAAATAAATATGCGATGACTTTTATCTTTCGTTGTTATCTATAGAAAATATATCGATGATTATTCGTACATAAAAGTTACACTAATTTACGTACAATTATTTTGAAATCAAGTGGAAAATGTTTGTATATCTAACAAAAATTCCTAAATTTAATTCCGTATTAATATTTTTTAAGCGTCTTTACGGACCGCATTCTTATTGTATATGCAGCAAATAAATCTATTGTGCAGAATAAAATTCAATTTTATGCAAAATTACATTTATTTAAGAATACAACTATACAGATATATATTTTTATACACATTTATTCATTTAATATTCATGCATATACATATATAATACTGTATAAATAAATAAAATGATCGTTTTTAATTATTATTAATTAAAAGAACAACAAAAAAATATTCATAATTATTTCATATGCATTTATTTATTTATATATATACTAAAAAACAGAATGTTCCATCATAAAACGGGGAGACATAAATATAATTCCCTAAAGAATTTATTGAAACATATGTCGTATTCTATTTTTTGAATTAAAAACAAATTGATAAAGATTAAAAAATAAAAATGTTAAACCTCCATATAAAATCAATATTGATTAGTTATAGGAATTTTATATATTTATCAAATAATTTATTAGAATCTGATTTAAAAAAAATACTTATTAGTTCTAATCAGGCTTTCAAGAATCTATTAAATTTTTGACTTTATGCAACTTTTCAATGAATAAAAATTATTGTTGTTTTGTAAATATTTTTTAATCCTTATTACTGGCAAAGAAAAAAAAAACCACTAACTATACAATTATTAAGTAAAATATTATTGGGCACATCTTGTATAAAGACATATAAGAAAAATTCTCATCATTTTCATATATAAACATTATACATATTTTTAATATAAGGATGTCATTAATTAATAACTATATGTTTTTTTTTATTACATTTATTCTATATATAGTACATAATTATAATATATAGTCGCATATCATTGAATAAATTAATACAATTTATTTAATTCTATTTGTTTTTTATTTTTTTTTTATATATACATTATCTTTTGTTTGAATCTATAATATATAATAAAATAAATGCATGTCATATTTTATATTTTGTTAGTTTTTTACTATATCACAAGAAAAACTTTATTATAATTTTATTATCCTATAATTCCCATCGTTCAGCGAATATCATCAAAAAATATCTATTTTAATTCTGCGTTGTTAGAGTAATTGATATTTAAAAAAAAAAAAAATATAAGGGCCCTAAAAGACAAATCATTTAAAATATATATACTTAATGTATATATTATATACATTTTTAATATAATTATATATCTTGGCTTATAATTAAAAATTAAAAAATGAATTTAACTAAATTTTGTATATAAGAAAAAAATGTATTTAACAATTGAATAACAAATGGGAAAATTTCTATTTCTTTCTTATTTATATGTATATATTATTTCTTTCTTTACATACATGCATTTCATCTTATAATATAACAAAAAGAAATGTATAATTAATCTTTAAAAAAATGATGGGTAAAAAAAAAAAACATTTATAAATTTGTATTTAGAAAATTAATAAATTGTATATGAACTTTGACCATTAATTAAAAAAATATTTAAAATAAAATATATATGTATATTCATCACACACTATAATATTATATAGCCGCGAAGAAAAACACTTACGCTACAGTAATCGGTGGAAGAGAGGAGTTTAATCTAGCATTAATCAAGTTCTCATGAAATTTTATCAGAACGGTATATGATTCTTATGTTTAATTTGATTCCCAAAAAACATCCTTCTTGGATTTATATTGTCGTAGTGTGAAGAAATGTTTCAAACAAAACTCTTCCCACCAATATTCATTAAACCTCCATATACAAAATTACGACGACTCCATATCTAAAACAATTACTACGTTTCATATGGATATAGGATATCTTTACTAATAAGTCACTTAATTTTATATCGTATAAGTGCTTAATTTGTTGAAATATTATATAAGCAAGTACTTACAATTCTTATTTTTTTTTTGTATATTAACATTTTTTAACCTTCATATAACAAAATAAAACGAATAAGTTACATGTATGGTTATATTAAAAGGTTTAATTTAAAACTTTTGTATATAATATTATATATTGACTTTCCTTTTGTACATCATCATCATCATCATCATATTTGAAATGATTATCATTGAATCTTACCATCGTTTATAGACACTGCATATATACTCTAACAATAATTTATGACATTATCAAATTTGTTGTAAGCGCATTTATATAATGAATTCTATATATGAAAATACCATATACATATATATATGTAGAGAATTTTAGAAACTTTATAAATTTCAAATTATTTATTGCCATTTAAACATTTTTTAATGAAGAAAGTTCTTCTTTGTCAATATATATATATATATATAATATAAACATATGTTATGTTGTATATCATTTATATATAGAATCATTTGTTGCTGAGGATAAAACCATATAACATGGTATCAAATACATATACATAAGTAACAATTTAAAGAAAGAAAAGAAAAACAAGTAATTGAAATCTCTTGTTACAAAATGTTTATATATATATAGCCAAAAAAAAAAAACATACCTACATGAGTACATATCCACTTAAAAAATGACAATATAATTTCCGGATTAATAAAATGAAGAAAAAATACAATTGACAATGATTCGGCATATAATATATTGTATAATGATAAAATATATATATTATGCATAATGAATTATGTATATTACATCTCATCAACATATAGATGGGTAAATATACTTCAAGTATATTGATACAATAATATACCATATGTACAATATATACGACAAAAAAAAAATCAACAAAAAGGAAGTGATCAAAATGTATACTTTCAAAATTTCTTTTTCTCAATATACACTAAAACCATTTTTATTTTGTTTTTACGACAATAAAAAAAAAATCAAAAACATAACAAACTTCAAATATATATCTATATAACACATAATACTTAAATTTATCTCATAATATTTTAAAATATGTTTAACATATGCTAAAAAATTAATTCAATATATACCAATTTATATATTAATCTTTTTATATATATTCATTGAAAATTGTATACAATGAATGAATGAATGAATCTCTGTATGAGGTATAGATAAACGCATAATTTTTCATATATTTGCAATCAAAATATTAAATGAAATGATTTAAGTTATATACTATGTAAACTGTAGTCGCACATTTAATTTTGGACCAGTTGGGGTTTTGCTATATATATGTATATTGTCTTTTAAAATGAATCGCATTTAAGCAGATATGGTCATATTGATGAAAAATTACTTTAACAGTCTTGAAATTTTAACAGCATTAACCTTTAATTTCATTTTACAATTCATTTTCAACATTTTCCAATACAATTTCAGTGTTTTTTCATATAAAAAATTGAATTGAAAAATGTTAAAAATTGTTGAATGGCTTACTTTTAATTTTCCAATATTTTTTGAATTTTTAAATGTTATCGATTGTTTAAATTACTATATACATTCAGTTTTTATTTTATTATTTCTTTATATATGAATTACATATATGATATTATATTGAGCGAAAAACAATCAAATAAAACCTACCTTTTTTAATCCAAAAATCCAACACGCATTGATATTTTTCTATTTATAGGTATTATTATAATACATTTTATTTATTTATTTTTTTTTTGGTCTTTATATATGCAATTTCATATTGATTTTAATACGAATATTATTGTGATATTTAACCTAAAAAGGTAAAATAAATTGTGGGTTGGTAAATGTATATAGTTTAAAAACAAAAAAAAAAAACATGAGTTTATATTATACAAAAATAAGATCAAAATATATATATCGAGGCTTTCACTTCAAATAACTACTATATGATTTGTTGCATTTAAAATATTCTTGCTTTGTGAATCACTCAAATCATATGTATATATAGTATATATTTATGAATTTATAGACATATGTAAATATTTAATAACAATAAAGAATTATAAATATTTGTAGAAATTCAATTGATAATGTAGATGAGTTTTTAAATACAACAAATATGCTGTATTATAAATGATAAAAGTACAATGATTTAATATACATTTAAACGTTTTTTTTTTCATTTATAAATAGCAATACCCGCTTCCACGTGTTTTTTATATTTATCTATATATTATAATATTTATTTTATATTGTCAGATTGGTAAACATATCTACTATATATAAATATAAATTAATTTACAAATCCAATAAATTAATTATCACATTCATTTTATAAATATATAGTATTCATATACTATATAAATAATTATCATAATATTTTTCTGACGTAAAATACACAAATTTAAGTTTCAGAAATTGATTTCGTGAGATAAAACTATTAAAAATATTTGATACTTAAGACTTGGTTTACAAAAAAAAAAAAATAGACTAAATGTTGATGGGAGTCTGAATATAACATATATAGATAAAACTAAACAAAAAAAAATCGTTGATATAAGTGAATATTTATCACCATCATTGAGCATATGAGAATTTGTTTAAAATCTAACAGCGAAAATTAGGCATTTTTAAAATTTATATAATTTATATACAGAAGGATGTATAAATAATGAAAGAGTGATATAATTCAAGCAGATGTAAAAAATCATCTATAAAGTGTTATGCCCAACCATTCTTTTCTGCACTTTATATATTATACCAACACACAATTTCTTTATATTTTATTACATTGCAAAACAAAATTGATAATATATGCACATAGTTTATTCTGCGTATATACAATTGTTTATTTCAAATACAAGAATCATTCTTACAAAAAACTATAATATATTCTTCCTTTCTTTCTATATATGTATAAATATAACAACGACGAACTATGCGATATATGCAACTATATTATGCACATGTTTATTAAAGAAAAAAACTTATATATGTATATTTATATGTACATTGCTAAAAAATAATTATAATGAAGTGTTTTATATATATATATATGCGAATATGGTTTATCATTTATAAGAATAAATACTTTTGTTCTTTCTTCTGTTCTGTTCTTCTGTTCCATATCCATATCCATCCATACCATATACGATAAAAAAAAACTAAAATGATATATGAAAACACGTAATAAATAAAACCGCACATATTCACAATTCCTCTTTATTACAGTTATATATATATTTATTTACCTTCATCTTTTGCACAGCAGCGCATCTCACATCTTGTTTGCTAATTTTTGTTTCCTTTTACGTATATTATTATATTTTTTCATTAAACTTTTGTGATATTTTTTTGTTTGATATTTATATACACATACATAACATACGTGCATGCATTAAATATACAAATTATAAGAGATTTGAACATAAATATATAAATCCATTCATTTGGTATATCATATACATTTATTCGGTTTATTTATTTTAATGAATGCAATGAACCTGAAAATTTAATATTATATTTGATGTATAAACAAAAAAAAATAAATAAAATACTTGTTATATTAAGACATATATACATATATATGAGAAGATGAATTCTGAATTGTAAATAAGAAAGAAAAAAAAGTGCATTTTATAAAACACAATAAGATTCAAAAACGCATGTATATATGAATGTATACATATTAAAAATTTTCTTGATTTTCATCTCTCTATATACTACCGCATAATAAGTGAATTTTTCGATATAATATATGTTGCTTTATTTATATACATATATACTTTCCATATATATATATATATACATTTATGAGATGATTAAATTTTATAAAAATATAAACATAAATATAAAAGCATACATAAATACCAAATATATATATATATATGTAATGTAATAATTTTTATACAAATCTTCAAGACATTGACCGTCTATATAGTTACGTGAATTCACATTTTTCTATCCTTCTTCATATTTATACATATATATATATGTAAGTTTTATTTATATACGCGCATATATATGCAATGAAATATGCTGTGCTAAAGGCATATAAAATTACACTATTATTATACAAGCTATACAATCAGGTATATATATATGTTTTCATATATGTACATTATACGCGCTTATATAAATCCCATATGAACTGTAAAAAATTTATAAGATTTTATCCAAATAAAAGTACAGAATATGTGTAAAATAAACATAAAACAGGGAAAGAAAATACAATAAAAATATTCTCTATATGTCATATAATTCAAATTCAAATATAAAAAAATGAATATATTTATATACATTTTTGAACGTTTATTTTTTACATTAATCAACCACGCGTATATATGCTCAACACTTCACAGAAAATATATTTCTTATCGGGTGAACAGAGTGGTAAGAATTTCAGGCAGGTGATTTTTCGTGAATGTATAAAAGAACAAAATTTGATTCAATTTAATTTCTATATAAAAATAGTCGTAAGATGATTGAAAGGTAATGCGAATTTCAAAATAAAAGATTGTATCACCGCATCATTTAAATAATGATCGGGTTAAATATAAATTCGTTTCTATATATTGGTGGGAGATAGACAAGAACAAATCGTGGTGTGCGAAATCATTAAAGTGTAACATTATAATTTTCCATAATGGTATATTATATTTATTATGAATTATTATTACTATACGATTTTATACATTATAAATTAAATCAAATTATAACTTTAAATATAATTATTTAAGGTTCACATAGAAAACTAAAGATTTATGTATATAAATAAAATAAAGTATATATATACAGATTTTTTTAATAGACGCAAATTGTTTTTTTTTTCTCAGTGTTATTAACCTTTATTAAATTTTTTTATTATATATGCGATGAATATATATAAAATTTTGTAAAGTTTTATAGAAAATCAATCGTGTCACTCGTCGTCGCGGATAAATACATAATTAAATATATATGAATAGAGTTCATTGTATACTATATATAGATATAAATCAATAAATTTTATAATCAATTTTGTATAATTCTATTATAATGGAACATATCATAGAGTTAATAAGATCTGATATTATGGAAATCAATATAAGTATATAGAAAACATAAATATTATATATACTTTTAGGTTATATACACAACCATATATATAAAATTAGTAATAAATTTCACTATCGCTTTAAATACATTTTTTTTTTATTTAATTAACATATGCTAAATATGTAAAAAAAAAAATTATTTAAATAAATATATTTCATGCAAAACTTTTTAATTATTAGTATTAGCGTATTAGTAAATTAAAAATAATTATTTTAAACATTTAATGAGACAGGTAAAATTAATAAAATGTATATATAAAACAAATTGTATTGATGTTTCCAAATCCAAATCAAATTAATATGTTATAGTTTAAATAAACGAAATCATTTTTTTTATTGATATTATACACGCGGCGCGGCGGTTATAATATTTAAATGAAAGTTTATCAATTTTTTTTTTTATTAATTTATTAATCGATTATATCATATTTATAATATACTGCGTATGATGAATATAAAATTATATATTTTAATGCGAGTATTTTAACTTTTACTTATTTATATTAAAATTCATTTAAATATACAAACTATATCATTTTCAAATTCTGATATATGTTTCTATATCTGATGTTTAATGAATATTCTATATATATTTCATTTTCAAATGCAAATGATCTGTCTGTTTACAAATACTATTCATATATATATATATATATATATAAAATAATAATAATATACATATAAATTTGTCTTTGTTATTAAAACCAACTATAGAATTAATTTATTCCAATATACGATATATTATTATATATTCATATATGATAAATACATTTATTACAATTTATAAATAATGTGTGTTCAAACAGACTAAACATTTATTACTTCATGTACATTTTATTAAATAAATATATGGGGATCTTCAAAAAAACACACACAATAATAAAGTTAATTATGAATTATTAGGCGTCAAAGTTTTTTTTTTTTTAATTTTTCAAATTTTTTTTATTAAATACACATTTCAATTTTAAAAGTTTTTGATCTTGAACAATTTCTTATAATATATATCTTATATTATGGTCTGATGCATATATATTCAATATTTATAAATATATTTGGTATACATGCAGTCTATATATAATATATAAATAAACAATTGTACCAATCAAAATTTATCAATCAACAAATTTTGTTTAGTTTTAATATAAATTTATGATTTTTTTTTTATTTCAACTTTGAAATAATTGAACTTTTTCTTTATAAACATATAATAATAATAATAATAAATGTCTTATATGAATTCTTTAATGTATTTATTTTGTATTTCAAATAATATATAGAAAATGTTTTGCAAACGAATATTTCTATAATAATAATAATAATAAAATAGAAATGAGTTCAAAAAACTAATTATATTTATAGCATTAAATTATATATATATATATATTTATGTATGATATGATATTTTATATACATCGCGCAGTATTAATATAAAGAATTCATATAAATATATTAAATATGTACGTACATATATAGAAAAATGAAATTTGATAGTAGAAATAAATTTTTAAATATATATTTTTTGTTGTTGATTTCATTTTTATTCATATATATTTCTTGTTTGGTTTTTATTTTTGGTACATTTACAGAAGAAGTTGCTTTTCAAAAAAATAAACAAAAAATATTTCTATATTCATAAATTATTTTTTTATATATGAAAGTTTTTCTTTTTCTTTTTGTTTATGTTTATATATGGAAATAATATATAGTCGATAACTGCAGCGGCTAAAATATATATTCAATCAGTTAAAATATAAAGGTATATATTATTTCTTGCAATCGCATAATATGCGAAATGAAAAAAAAAAAACCATCAATACTTTAGCCTTTTATGAATTTAAAAATATATTTTATGATTTAAAATTAAACAACAACAAAAAACGAAATGGTTAAAAAATTCATTTATAAATAATCAAACTTGTTATTCTAAAATTTGCATATTATATTTTAAGAATTCATCTTTTATCTTTCGATATAACAAGAATATATATAAAAGAATATAAATCTGTATATTTAGAAAAACTCTGCAAAATAACATTACCATTTAATTAATTCATTTTTTAAATATTTTGTTATATATGTATATTGAAAATACATAATCTTATGATAATAGAAAAAAAAACAACAACTGCCTTCACCTCTGTTGAATTGCTTTAATATAATTTATTGCTTTTTACATGAAATTTAAATGAACGAAAACAAATTGGAAAAATGTTCCATCTTCTTCGGCATAATAATTCTCCACCAATCTCCAAAGATATTCATTATTATTAAATTGACACCATTTTGAACCAAAGAACTCTATATATGTACATAAAATAAAATATAAGTAAATTGAAATGATATAAACATTTATATAAAATATAATCTATGTGTGATAATTTAAAAGAAATTGATTTGAAAAAATTAATTTAAATTATTATATAAAATCATTTATTATATGTCAAGTCAATCGCTATAATAAATAATCTATCAAGTTAGTATAATGTGTGTGATGATATCTCTTGAAAAAAAAAATGTATATATGAACGCAATAATTAAAAGTACATTATCATCATATATGTATTTTTAAACAAAGTATATAGAAAAACATTTTTCAATGTATATTATTCAAATGAATCGATTAAATGAAAGTATTTTTATGTACTTAAATTATATATCTATGTTTTTATCTATCTATATCTATATATACATATATTATTTTGCCCTTTGGCAAAAATGATTTATTTTTATCAGATTTAAGTATAGTAGTATATATTGAATATATCAAAACCAAAAACAAACTATACATATAGGTTTATGAATATATATAAAATTGTGTTTTTTTTTTTAATATCACCGCATATGTTTCTTTTAATATTTAAAAGTTTTCACTTGATATTATTATTATTATTGCATGCGATGCTGTGTGGTACCAAACGCGATGATGTCAGATAATATTAATAAAAAATGATTATATATTTATATATAAATACCTATAAATATAATAAAGTTTTTTTTTCTTATTTTATTCCCCTCGCAAATGTTTTATTTGAATATATTATAAACAAATTCAGGTTTTTGCAATTTAAAATTTCTTATTCGTTTATTCTTTTTTTAAAGATATTTAACACTTTTTATATATAGTATAGATAAACCTAAGTCTTTCTGCAGGTTTATGAATATATAAAAAAAATATTATAAAATAAATTGTCAATTATAGTATATATATATTGCATATCATCGTATATAAATATATTTATGCATAAGTTAAGGAATGTTTCTAAGGGCGGATTCCATTTTAAAATTTAATAAGATCTAAATTATGACTAAATTGTCATCAAATTTATTACCAAACTATACATTATTTATGGGCCTTTCCACACACTATTTCATTTTTATTAAAAATGTTTGTGGTTCATATCTTTGTTGTGGTTTGTGGTATCGAAATGGAATCCGTCCTGCAAATTATGTATATAAAATATATTCTTCTTTTTTCAATATAAACATATATAATTCTAAATCTGTTTTGTGTATCGTCTTATTGAAAGTTAAGTCGTTTTGGAAAAAAGTTACAAACGTGTAAGGATGATGCTGAAAAAGAAAAAAATAATTTAAGCAAAAAAAAAAAAAAAGATATATTTTAATTTTTTAAAGATTATTATAATCGTATTTATACGCGTCCGTATATAAATGCATGCAATATATATAATTATAATACACACAACACGATATATGGATGTCTTTGAAATTCATTATATGAATTATTAATTTTTTAATTTTAATAAATATATTACAATTTATCAAAATGAAGTCATTACCATTTGTATATATATTGTGTGTGTATTTACAATAATATAAATCTATATTTTAATTCCCTTGAAAAGTAAAAAACAAAAAACTTTTAATACATTCATAAATTATAGTATTAATATATTGTTATTTTTTGTTTCTCTATATCTATCTATCTATATATATTTGATGTATTTAGTGTTAAATTAAATCTGCATACAATAATGATTTTGACAATATATCTTATTATATATTAATCATCATAAATATATGAATTTATAATGAGAATTACAAATATACATAATAAATTATACATAGATTTAGCAATCACAATTCTGCAGTAAGATAAACGCATATTCGATAATTATATTGCTTAAATATATCCACCTATATATACGAATCCATTTCAGTCAACATATTTTTTACTATATTACTTTGTGTATGAAACACTTTGTGTATATATAGATATTCATCAAGGTATTGATTAAACATAATGCGTTTAATAACCATTACGTTTACAATTCATTATTTAAAAAAAAAATTATGTATTTCCACCTGTTGAGATAAAGTACTTCATATAGAATTGTGATGTAACATAAATTGCCAAAATAATTACCATTTACGAACATGAATCTTGTAAGTTTTATTTACTAAATAAATCTCTATGAACAAACAAATAAAATTATATTCATATATATATATATATATTCAGGGACGATGAATTATATATAATTTATTAATTTATATAATGAAAATAGAGTACTTATAATAATGTATATTTTTTGAATATAATGTACTTTGATCGCGCAAAAAAAAAACCCCAACTATTATAATTTCATTTATATACAGATACAGATAATTTTTTTGATTTACCAGGTCAAGGTTTAAAATTTGATTTAATTTTCTCTATCTTAATAACGTATTTAATATATATATTTACTAACGATCATTTAATGGGTTTATTGATAAGATTTAGTGGAAATTTTTTTTTTATTATTATTATTAACAAAACTGATTATATTTTGAACAATAAAACAGATTATTTTTATATACATATTTAAATTTAATTATATAATAACTATATGAGACAATTTTTTTTTCATTAATAATAATTATTATCATCATTACAAAAGCCTTATAATTATTTTTATATTTATTGTATTGTGATAGAAAATTATATATGGCAATGATGAAAAAAATGTCATTATAGTTTATCATTTTTTCAGGTATAGTTAAGAAGTTTTCAAAATCTGTGATTATAATTTAAAATCAAATTTATATATCTTTATTAAATTGTTTATAAAACCACAATGTTCAGTGATTTTGTAAATCCCAAAAAAAGAAAATTAAATATACGAAAATTTTAAAGATATAATTTACATGACCAAATATACGTGTTTGATATATAAATATGGAGATTTTTTCCAAAAAATAAAGTGAAACTTTATTGATTTTATTATCACCTTTTTTGTGAACAATCTATAAAAATTAACGAATCGATGTGACAATACACAAATTTGGTATTATATATTAAAATTAAAATAATCAATATTTGGCCAGACGCAAATATCTGCATCATTCTTTTTTAGAGAGTTCATCTGCGGGTATATATAAATAAATTGTAATAAAAAATTTAATCGCATATATAAGAGAAATAAAAAAAAAAAAAAAGTTTAATTTAATTGCATCATTATTATACGTGCTGCTAAAAAAAAATGGTATAATACACAAGTTTATTAAAATTATATGTATATGTTTTTTTTGCACAAAGAAATGAAAACCCATTAATATACCAAGTAAATGTGAGTGTATGAGATGAAATCCTCGTTGTATTATACACTTAGAAGTTTATCAATATATAAGAAAGCATATTTATAATACATAAAACCACAAGAATAATTATATATTTATACCTTTTTGTGTGTACGCGCCAATATATCTTTAGTAATATATCTTGATATCATAATATGATTTTGTTTGAAATATTTTATAAAAATAATTTCAATAAATACAATATAATGGATAAATGGATAAAGTACAGCAAATACGTTTGCATTTGCCCAGGTATATTCGCATCATTCCATTATTTATATATCGTTGCAATTACAATACATACAAATACATTTGTATCTTTGCGTTTGCATTGCATAAAAAACGTTTTGCATTCATTTACTTTTTCATTATTTATATATATTATTTATTTTTATTTTTTATACAACACTCTCTGCTGACGATGATGCTGATGAATATAATCACTTTGAATTTATATTATCTTACATATATATGCATCATCATATATAACAACTTTTTTTTTATAAAATATTCATTATATATTTGTTGTTTGAATATATTATTATTATATATGCATGAGTATTTATATTTATGCATTGTACGTATATAGAGTTATGTGAATAAAGCAGGTTCTTTCGAAGTTCATGTTCAAGGTTCAAAGCTATATATATTGCCACATATGGACTATATATATATTTATTTATATTTGTAATGTACATATATTATATTATGATGAAGATATATAATGCATAACGTCCATTTATAACAAATTTAATCATTATGTTTTATTATATACATATATATATAGAACCCAATTCTGCTGTTCAAGTTATTGAAGCGAGGATAAACTTTATTATTATATCCCCCATACCTTTAAAAATATACTGTAGAAGCGTCTATGTATATGTCTATTTATGATAGATAAGTTTTTTTTCTTATAATGCATTCATACGTTTTTTTAATGTATTTAGACATTTTTATTTATATATCTATATTATATGGTTAGTTTTATGTGGCAGACTATGAAAAAAAAATTGAAAAAAAACCTTTAATAATAATATCAATTGTTTATATAGAAGTTTTTTGCATAAAAATCCTTTCAATACATTGCATTGGATTCGTTTTCTGTAAAGGCGCAATAACTTTATATTAATTTCATTATTATATAAATACTTAAATTTCCTTTCTGTTTGCCTGCAATTTGTGAATTTTTTAACCGTTTTGTTGAATAAATGTATTTGAAAATGTATTATAATTGCGATGTGATATTAATAATAGAAAGATATTTTATATATATATTCAACTTTATTCCTTTTTTATGTGTACCTTTATATATGAATTAATAATTCGTATATATATAATTAAAATATCCATCTTTATCCCATCACCACATTATATATATACTATATATATCTTTTATTGTATAAGATATCCTTTTAGTTGTGCCTGTGGGAATTTTTTAAATAAAATACCTTTTATAATGTGTTAAAATTAAAATTCATATATGCATTCTAGTATTGTATATTCATTCATATATAAATTTTTCATTTTTATTTTCAAATGTTTATATCATTTTGTTTTAAAACGAAAAGAATTTTTTTTATAAATCATTTTTATAATACTTTTTTTTACGTTATTTGTATTATATTATATATATGGTACACGAATGTATAAGAAAAAAAAGATACAAATTTATTTAAAAAAAAAAAAAAAGCTTTAGGCAAATTTTTATATTTTTTCTATACTGTGTATTTATTTTAATTCACTAAATGCATTTTTATAAAATCGTAAACAACGAAGGATGCTCTAAAAATTATTCGGCTTTTTATGATGAATTTTTATAGTTCGAAATTTTATTCAATCAGGCTTCTATATTAATTTCAAGAGGTGCAATCTATCAAAAGAGATTTGAATTTAAATCTAAAACTGTATCGATTTTCTTCACTTGTTTATATAGCAATTTTGTATATTAATTATTATAAATTCATAAGAAATGTATTAAGGGTATAATAAATTAAATTATTGATGATGATATACTGTGAAAGATTTTTAGTGTTGTGGAATTTTAATCGTATATATATATATATACATTATGTTAAAACAAAAATGATGATATGTGAATGAAACCACTTTAATAAATTATCAACATTTTTATATATTATATTTATGATGTATCATATCATTCTGAACGTTTCGTTTTGTGTTGTATTAATTTCCTTGAGATGTGATCACATTGTCAATTTTTTTTTTTAATTGCATAATATTATCTTTCGAGAACCTTTTGGGTATTGTTTCTGTATATATCATATACTTGTAATTTAAAGAATATTTTTCGGGGAAAAAATGCAACTGTTACTTTAAAATACAGACAGGTATACATTATATTGACATTATATAAATAATTGATATAATATCATGTTTTAACAATTTTTTTTTTTAAAGATATCAAATTATAAATGTTAAAAATTTTTGCTTATAATATAATATTATATTAAAAACTATATATGTTAATATTTTTAATTTAAGGTATTTTTTTTTTTTTGTTAAAATATGATATCGAAGTCATTATACATTGATTAATAAAAAAAAAAGTTCAACATCGCATATATGATCTTATGTATCTATATGCATACAAAAATAAAATCTGTGTGCGGTCCATATATATATGCATGAATCTGATGAATGTGAATAATAATACTGTGAGATTTATATTTTCAATTTAAAATCAAATATATATATATATATAAAACATATTTTGATTTATATCATTATGATAAATATATTTGTATTGTACGCATACATAAAGAAAATAAATGATCTTCCATATATATAAATTGTGATTTCATCCACAAAAAAAAACAAAAAACGAATGGAATATTATCAACATCTTTGTTACATTTATACAATCATTAATTTCTCATTATATATATATATAAAATTGTGTTCCTTTTTTTGTTTACTATATAATGTGTGTAGTTTCGGTATAGTACATTAAAAATACACTATATAGTTATAATGATATATATATATGTTTTTTTTTCTTGTCTTGTTGAACTTCTTTCCGTTTCCTTTGAAAATCTTCACGATTCACAAACACACAACATATTTATATAAATAAAATATATGACATTTATAAATAAATGGTTTTTGATTTCAAATATGATTGTATTATTTAAAAAAAAAAATGTGATGGTGTGTTATTAGAAATATTTTTATAAGTAAGTATATGTTATATAAGTAGAAAAATGGATAAATGGAATTGATACACGATATATATAAGAAAACAATTATTGTTTTTTTTTTACATCCCGTATAAATGTACTTTTTATCTTTATTGTATTGTGATAATTAAGACAAAAACAAAAATAAAAAAAAAATTAAAATAATAGTTAGTATTCATGATGTAAAATTCGGTTGAATGAGCGATCTGTTGAAACGATTTTATTTGTTTATTTTGATTTTGCCTTTAACGGAAGCAAAGAAAATAAACATTATTGGGTGTATTATTAAAAAAATCATTATTTACAATAATAAATTATGATAATATGGTTAATAAATAACGGTTATATTGTCGAAATTGGGTAAAATTCAACAAGATTATGCAACTATATATACGGTGATACTTAAAATAAGTGCGTGAGTGTTCTAATTAAAGAATATCGACGAAATTGCCGATAAATAATATCTATTTAAAAATAAGTTAACAACTTTATGTTTTAATAAACAATTTAATTAAATCTAACTATATATGTTTTAATAGTACCGCATATTACTTAATGTACAATCAGATTATAATTGAAAATATTTACCTTTAACGGATATTTTTATTGTTATAAAAAAATGTATTTATTACAATTTTTTTACCATTATATTACCTCTATTTCATATAAAATAGAATATTTTCTCATAATTAAACCATATACATATATATATAGTTATATAGTTTGATTCAATATAGAAAAATTATTAAATTGGTTTATATAAAATTCAAAATTATGTGCATGCAATCGTTTTCTTTTCTTTTTCTTTTTTTATATAATACAATTTTATTTAAAATTTATAGTTTAGTTATTATTATTATTATTATTATTATATTACATGATTTTAATTAAATGTAAAAAAAACAATATTATAATGAAAATGATGTCAAAACGCACAAAGAAGAGAAAAAGAATTTTTTATAACACATTTTATAATTCATTTGCATATATGTTATATATATATTCGAATATTTCATAAACATATTTATGAGATTATTTAAAATGTGTCACACATATTTTTTTTATCAAATGGGAATAAAATATAAAAAAAAAAACAATGCCAGAAAATGCATAAAAATAATATATAAATATACAAAATTCAAAATTAAATATATTTTATGATATGTGATATGATTGATGATGGATTTATTATGATTTATGTTAAATGCATGATGACAATTTTTTTATTTTTTTTTATATTATATTTATAATGGATTGGCACGCGAAACATTATTCTATATATAATATATGATTATTAAATCCAATTTAAATGTAATGTAAAAATGAAATTAAAAAAAAAAACAAAATTGAATTAACGGTGAACAAAGAGAATATATCAAGTTATATCTTGAGTTATATCAGCAACAAGAATTGATGGGATCTTAAAAATTATTCAAGTGATGTTTATATGTTTATACATGACTCGCCTAATAATGTTAATATAAAGCTAAACCAAACTAAGATCATGTCACCAAAATTTAATCAAATTTATCGCATCTATTAATCAGAAACATATTTTCCTTTTCTGCTAATTCCTTTTCGGTTGAGTTATTCACATATATATGGTAATACATTTTTTTTTGCCATTTAACAAATCAAACAATGGAATAAAAGGATAAATAAAATTAACCATATTTTTATTTAAATTAATATTAATAATAATACTGACATTGAATTGAATTTAATATTTAATTCTTTTTATTATCGATTGTTATAAAAATGCGATTTTAAATTGATTTCAGTATGTGTACATATATAAAACACAAAAAGATATTATATAAACATTTATTAATATACACATTCATGCATATATATATACCATAATCAATCAAATAAATTTTTTTTTTTAAAAAAGATTTATTTTATTTTTCAAAAAGATCAAAAGGTTAAATATATTATATACATATACAAAATATACAATTTAAAATATATGTACATATATTGAATTACATTCGAAAATAAAAATATTTATTTAATGTAATTTTATACACTTGCGAATTTTACGTTTACAACAATTTTATACAAAATTTTATTTCATTTTATTTACAGGATGTTTTTTTTTGTTGTGATATAAAAAATCTTTGATCAACTCTAACTATATAGTTTTTAACAATAAATGAAAATTCTTTCTGATTTAATTTCCATATTTGCGCAAGAAGTATTGCGAGTTGAAATTTAAAAATCTACATTTTACACAGATTAAAAATTATTCCTTTAAATATAAGTTATTTTATTAACCAAAATCGTTTATTTCACATTGTAATAAACGACAAGAACATTTTGTATATAAAAACAAAAATTTATTTTATATTAAAATTTAAATTTGTTTGATTTTTTTTTTTTTTTTTTTTGATTACCAATCAGTAAAAGAGATACCATAAAAATAGTATATATATATATATATAAAAAAATGGAATTGATTGATATTTAATATAACATTTAAACATTTAAAATAATTTACCATTTATATTAAATAACTTATTCTGTCGATAAGTTCATTGTTCAGTTCAATGGACACATCCGTATATGTGTATATCAAGACGCCGCCGCCACACATTATTAAATAAATAAATAAATGGTTATTATACAAATTACAAATTGAATGAGAAAAGCGAAAATTTACTAAAAAAAAAAAATTTATAGAATGCGTTTTGTTTTGAAATCAATTTTTGATTTTGTAATTCATAAAATTATTATTTGTGTGTGCAATAAATAATTATATAATAAGAATCATTTTTTTTTTTTAATATTATTAAATTATAAATTGAATATAACAAAGAATATATGTATAGTACTTTTGTTTTTTTTTGTTTTATTTACATAAGTGATTCATTTGTAAAATTATGAAAGAAAAATTATATATGCGTGATTGTAAAAATTCTATATTCAACTGCGTGTATATTCAAAAAAAAATAATAAAAAAAAACAAAAGTATTTTTATATATATCGTGAATACCTTTATTTTGTCTTATGATAAAATATTAAAACATGAATCCATGAATACATATATATGTCTCTATTTAAGTGGTGGATGGTTTTTATAATGTTTTTTTTTTTCTTTTTTGTTCAATTTTGAAATATAAATTCTTTTCGTGTTTTGTTTAATTACCATTAATCATATATAGAAATAAATAACATTATGATTATTTTTTGTTATTTAAAAGTACTTATAATAATAATATTTAATATATGATAAATGAAAATTTAAATTTAAAAGAAAGTCTATCGAGTATGTGATTTATTTGTACTTGTTACAACATTATTAACATTATAAATAATGCGAATGATATTTATATGAAAAAAAAAGAGAATGTCATTTAAAAAATTTTATTTATAATCATAATATGTATTATATTCTTATGCGATAAAAGTCAATTAAATTTCTTTTAAATTATTTGTTTTATTTATAATTTTTTAATTTTTTTATACAAATAATAACATATTAAAGTAATTTTTAATTCATTTTCAATAAAATTATATCAATTTAATTGTGTATATAATAATATAAAAATAATATGTAAATTTGAATATATATTTTTTTTATTTAATTTTTCATTAATTCATTTCACTTTCATCTCGTATAAGTATATATAATATAGTTGTCTATCATTTTTGTGGATTTTTTAAATTTATTTATTTAATCAAAACAACAAAAAAAAATAATATATTAAATAATGCAAATTGAATTAATAATAAATTATATATAGAGAGAAAAAAACTACTATATAATTTGAACGATAATAAATGTTACGACAAGTTAAAAGAAAGATAATATAGAAAGTTATATATATAGGAACAAGACAACACAATATAAAAAAAAATTTAAATTAAAATAAATATTTAATCTCATTTATATATCACATATGACGGGCGTCATATTTTATCATATTATTATTATGATGCTATACATTTTGCTATATGTCAAGAAAAACAAATTCCTAAATGATAAAATATTTGTATTTATTTTATTTTTTTTTGTTATTAGCCATTTAATTCCAAAGTTTCAACAATAATTATAATAATAATAACAACAACAATAAAATTAAATACAATAAATAAATATCTTTTGTCTTTTATCACAATATTTTTGTTTTTATCATTAAATTACAAATTTCCTATATGGTTATCATGAATATATAATATTTTTTATGGTAAATCTATGCAGAAAAAATAAAATGGGAAATACATTTTATGTATATATATATAATCACATAAAATATATTTACATTACAATTTGATATCATTTATTTATGTTTTTTTTTTATTTAATATATATATTTATGATTTAGCAATTTCTATACATTTAAATATTCATATTATTATGCAATCATAAATTAATTTGTGTATATGAATGCATTTAAAATAAAAATGTAAATGAACTTATAATATATTAAATAATATATCGTGGAAATTGTTATTTAATATTTATTTATTTTCATTTGAATAACAACTATTTATATTATTATGTTAGGATTAACGAAATTTTAAAGTAAATTTTCTTATATATACCATATATCTATTTATTAAATAAATATATCCTTTGGGTGAAGAATGAACAATTTAATTTATTACATATTATTTTTGTAAAAGAAAGTTTTTTTTTTATAATAAAAAAGGTTATATACCGATTTGGTCAAAGATAAAGTCACAAACCTATTTCACAATTCATTTAATATTGAAATTTTATTATCCCATCTTAGACCAAATTGTAGATTATACGGATTAAATTCCAGAGAATTTGATTTATTACAAAGGTCCTTCAACCTTAATTGACCGCTTCGTATGAGCCACCGACCCCATCGGAGAATATATACGCACTGTTCTGTATGTGTTCAAATAAAAGTTCAAGTAAATATATATGGTGTTTATTATTCATAATCTTTTGAAACGTTCCGACAACAATATATATATGGTAATAAAAACAATTGCATACAACTGATACGAAGTTGTATATTACATGAATAAACATATTTATATATGCACCTTCATCATCAAATATTTATTATTATACATATATTGTGTACTGAACATACGGTTTTGGTTGTCTTAATAATTATATAATTTAAAATTACATTATATATAATAAATGTAAATAGTAAATAAAATTTATGTGATTATAACTTGTGATATGTTCAATATTGAACACAAAAAAAAATAATATAAACAATTTTTTTCTTTTGATCATTGTTGTACTTAAATTTACATCATAAATATTTTATTTATTTATTTGTAAACAAAACTAAAAACTGTTGACGTTTGGAAAAGGGCAATAATAATATATAAATGGTTAATTTGCGATCGTATTATAAGATTTTCTTTTAAATGAATACAAAGTTTCCTTAACAATATAAACTTTGTATGTCTAAAATTGGATTATAATCACCATATCTCGTATATTTTATGCGCTTATTTAAACCTAAAGATTGTGTTATCTGTAGAAAATTTACGTGTATCTCTTCTTGCTATAAACATAAATCTTAATTTTCCATAAGTAGCTCGCACTCCATCCCATAATATAAATAAGATATATAATAATGTATATATTTATATCAAGATAATAAAAATAAAAAAACTAAATATTAAAATTAAATTGAAATGTATTATTTTGTTCGTTGTTCGTTTATAGCGTTAACGTGCGTTTACGATATTGTGTGATTATGTATAAAGAATAGGAAAAATATATGTACATGGCTATATTTATAATACATTAAATTACAATACAATAAACATTTTATTTAAATGGAATTTTTTTTTTATTCTTCACTATATAATAATAATGTTTACATTTTCAATTGTACATACATAAAAGAAAGAATATAATATTTAGAGTTTCTTACTTGAGTAATATAAGCTGTAAAGAATACTATTACAAGATACTATTCTATATATATATTTATTTAGAATAATATAACTTTTGAAAGAAAAAACAATTGAAAAAATCTTACAATTTGATCTCTTTTCTTTTGACTTATTTAATATATATATTTACAATAAATACAATGTACTGTTTGATTTTTTTTATACACCTTTTTTTTAACACGGCAAAGTTTAATAAATGTTTGTATGTTATTCGTTTTTTGTTCGTTACGTTATACAATTCTCATATTTCTTAAAGATTTAATACACTTATAATTAAAAGTGTTTTAATTGTTATATATATAAAAGAAATGTTTTATTTTGTATAAATATTGATGATATATGAACAGACTTATTGATAATTGAAGTATATTGTTTCGTACTTTTCTGGACATTTTAATTGCGAATGGTTTTATGTGTTAAATTCCAGATTTTTGTACTTGCGGTGAGATGTGGTTAAATAATGAATTCATTATTCAGTACATAGATATAAATGAATCATCTATACATCAATCAGTTTTGTACAAACGAATTAATAGTTTTTATATTTCTATATACTCTTTTAGAACGTATCTGTAAAATTAATTCTATAATTATAATTATGTATATCAAACAACCATGTAAATGAAACTGAATCGTGATTCAAAGGGTTTTTTTATATATCTCAACAAATGTACATTACATTTTATCATATGGGTATGTATATATAAATGTTATATGTAATATAAACTATATGTAGATACTAAATTTTTTTACGAGTCTAGACAAAATATTGGCTTTAATATGGTTTTATATATATAAGCAAAGCACATAAAAGTTTGCATATAATCACGTTCGATTATGTGACTTTAATCAATATATTACTATAGATTCTGCTGTAGAAAAAAATATATAATTTTAATTTAATCGAATTTTTTTTTGGTTTTGGATTTTAATATGAGTTCACATATACGTAATAAATAAAATATATATAGTCCCTTATCGAAATAGAACTTTTTTTAATTAAAAACAATAATTTGTATATGATGATGAAAAATAGTAAATTCCCCTTCTATATATATGTATATAATATATAACAAAACAGGATGTATAGAATAGTATTATTATTTATATTTTGTTTTTTTTTTAAACAAAAAAGAATATTTCCTGTAGTATTTTTTTTTTTTTTATTAAAAGACCGCATATACAATATAATTTTATTTTTTTGAATGAATTTAAAATCATTATTATTATAAAAATTATAAATAAAATGTATATTTTTATATTTATCTATATACAGTATCACCATGTTACAGAACTCTCTTCTGATCTCATATGATAAATTATAAATTTTTCATCATTAGCGAGAAATGTACTTATAGAGTTGAAACCACGATTGTGGTTATATAAAAGAAAAACATTAAAAAAGTGTGCAATCTTCATATCAGATGAGATTCAAGAAACATCTAAATGTATGAACTGAATAGAAAAACTATAATAATTTAGGGATGTTTGTGTTATGGTTGGTGATACTGTAAATAAAATATTACTTGAATATATATATAATAATAAGCCTATCTCCATATATTTATTTATTTATTTATTTATTTATTTATTTATTTATTCATTATTGTATATTTGAGCTAAAAGCTCATAACAAATTATATACAATATAAGATATTTGTGATATATACTAACTGTTCTTGAGGATCAGTAAGGGGGAAACAAAAAAAAAAACAAGAAAAAAGTTAAAGGAAAGTAAAGTAAAAGTAAAAACAATTTCAGAAATACCCACACATTGCCCTAAAATTTCTAACATTTTTAGACAGCTTAGCCTTAATTGGCAAAGCATTCCACAAACTTATAATGTACACAAAAATGGATAGGGATGAATGACGGGAGAAATGCCTAGGAACAATGAGGTTATGCGTTCTTTCGGAGCTTCCGCATTGAATTAATTCAAACAGATATGTAGGTTGCGATGTTTTGATCAATTTATACATGAAAAGCACACATCTATAATCATAATATTTAAATAAGGGACATCCAAAAATACAATTACCATAACCCGAAACATGATCATAACGACGCAAGTTGTTAATGTATCTGACACATGAATTAAACAATACTTCCAGTTTAATACGGCAGACCGAATCAAAAGGAACAATAACAACGTCACAGTAAAGAAAATAGGGAATAATTAATGTTTTAACAAGGAATAAACGAGTGTCACGAGAGATAACGGCAGCACACTTCCAAAGTCTACGAAGCCATCCATATACGATTGTTGAAATCTTGTTTATATGATTACCCCATGTTAATGTTTTATTAAATACCACACCAAGATTTTTGACAGTAGGCAAAAATGGGATGGGTATTGAATTTAGAAAAAGCCCCGGGAAGGAACCCGTGTCAATACTTCGTTTATATATTACAATACTTTGAGATTTCAATTCGTTCAATTTTAGCCGATTGCGGTAGACCCAATCAGAAATTGTTTTGAGTTCCGAATTAATAGAAGCAATGGTGAGAGAAACATCGGATAACGAACAATGACGGTACAATTGTACATCATCAGCAAACATATGCATTTTAGAGGACGTTACTGTAGTATTTAAATCATTTATAAACAAACTAAACATGAATGGTCCAAGAATAGATCCCTGTGGCACACCAGAAGTTATTGAGATAGGTCGAGAGGAAACATTGTCTATAACCACAATCTGAGAACGATCCGAGAGATAGCTTTTGATAAGTTTAACAGCACAATGAGAGAATCCAAACAAATTTTTTAATTTATTGCACAGTATTTCGTGATCAATCATATCAAATGCCTTGGAGAAATCCAGGAGAATTAGAATTGATAAAAGGTTGTCATCCATCGCAAACCTCATGTCGTTTGTAATTTTCAACAGAGCAGTTGCGGTACTATGTCCAGACCGAAAACCCGATTGGGATGGCGATAAAAATGAGTGATCATTTATATATTTAGACATTTGCAGCTTCATAATACGTTCCATGATCTTGGAGCAGCATGGAAGGATACTAATTGGCCGAAAAGCATCAATGGCATTCGGAGACGAATTTTTAGGTATGGGGATAACCCGAGCAACCTTCCAAGATAAGGGATAAACCGAAGATGTTAATGCGGAATTCAGTATATAAGTAAGGTGGGGTAGAACTATATGTAAAATCATTTTAACAAACCTTAACGAAATGCCATCCATTCCAGCAGAATTAGATTTCATAGACATAATCACACTATACACATCCATTATAGAAACATTTGAAAAGGAGAATTCATGCTCCACCACGTCAGGCATCACACTGCAAGATGAAGAAGTACAATTAATATTAATTGCATTGTTTATATTGGTCGCATTGCTTGTATGGGGCACGGTAAGGAGGCCAGTGGTCGAACCGAAATACTCATTGAAATCATCCGCCGTGAAACTGCCATAATCAGCATTTCCGGACGATAGTATACCCAGGCCCCGTATATTTCGCCACAATGTAGCACCAGAGTGACGCGGATTAAGGGAAGTGGAGAAAAAATTTAATTTGGCCCTCCTAATTAGGCATGTCACATGATTTCGAAATTTGGCATATATGTTATGAGAGAATGACGTTCGATTTCGCTTCCACTCGCGATAAGCCATATCACGATTGACCATCGCACGAGCTATTTCAACATTAAACCATGGGTTTAGCCGTGGTTTTACAATGAATTTACGAAGCCTCACATGCCTATTGAATGTGCAGTCCATGTATTCATTGAACAACAGCACCTGTTCATCCACATCATGCAAACAATAAAGCCCATCCCACGGTAAAGCACACACATCCGCAAATAGTGCATCCATGTTACAACCAGCAAAATCCCGAAAATAAGAAGTACGGTTCACCGCATCACAAGGTGAATCCAGTGAGTAGGAACCGTAAATAAGGTCATGATTTGATACGCCAGGTATAGAAATTTGATTGAAGAATTTCATTCTATGCGATTGAGATTCCAATACAATAAGCAAATCAAGCAATGAAGCAGAACCATGAGAAAAATGCGTTGGTATAGTAGTGTTATGCACCCCAAGCGCAAATTGAGATAGAATATCCCCAAAGGTAGAAAAAGTAGTCACCCGCGCCAGTATATTCAAATTAAAATCACCCGTTATCAAAATATGATCGAATTTAGGCGTTAACAATTTTAATTCATGTTTCAGTAACCCCAATGATTTGGATGAAACAGGAGGACGTAAATATACACAACCAATAAGGATTGATATATTATTCCGATAAATTTCGACGAATAGGCATTCACATCCATCACTTGAACATCTGCCCACGACCCGAGCAGCCAAATCGCTTTTAATATACATTATAACTCCACCACCACGTGTTGCCCTGTCACACCTATAAGATTTAAACCCACGTATGCGTACCATGGCACTGGTAACAGATTCATCCAACCACGATTCTGTCACACATATTGCATGAAAATTTATGGATTCCACTATGCAACGGATTTCATCCATTTTATTGAACATAGAGCATGCATTCAAGTGGCATACATTAAACACATTAGGATTAGGACGAATACTTGAACGCAACACAATATTGGGTAGACACGATAAGTTTGTGGAACTTACATTCCTTATATTAGCCATCAATATGTTTCGTTATTAGCAATAAATCGAACAATGTGTAGGAGGATAGTAACAAGAATAGATAATGGTATTTAACAAGGATATAACAATTATAGGATCCAATATTACATAATAGCATAAAATACATTTCAATTATCATGTGAAAAATAATCCTTAGGATTACAATAATAAAAGTAAGAAGAAAAAAAATAATAATAAAAAAAAAAAAATAGATAATAACTACAATCAATTTAAATTCAAATAAAAAACGTTTCTCCATTCTCTTATCAAAAAACTTAATCATTCTAAGTAAACAAATTCCAATCCAATAAATTATGTTTCATTGGTTATACAACCAGATACTGGTGGAAGATCATCAATGTGTAGAATTTTCTTAAGTTGATCATTTTCACGAATTCTAATATAAACCCACCCAAATTTAACAACTACTTTATTAATAATTTTTTCCTTTAATAGCACCAAAGATGCCTTTTTAATGTCAGCATTCACCTTTGATAACGAATCATTTATATAGATGCGCGTAGTTGACTTAAAACCAATATCAGATAAACATAAATGTTTAAATTTAATGTAGTTCATAAAAAATTCATGTTTCATAGAACCACTGATAAATTTACAAATGATGGGTCTATTGATTGACTGGCCCTGTACACGAAAAATACCATTTAAAGCCGATTCGGTCAGAAAGTGAAAATCTATGACCTTCGCAATAGATTTAAAAATGTCCATTACAATTTCACCCCGGACATAGGGCACGCCAGTGATTAATAAATCATTTTTAGTACTCTCCCGTTCTAAAATAGCCACCTTACACTCAAGTGTGTTAATCAGCTGCTTAAGATTATTCATATCCCCATGAAGCTTAACATTCAAACTTTCCAATCCTGAATTAAAATCATTTATTGCATTATCCAGCTTTCGCGATAAAGACAACTCAATCCCATCGATTTTGGATGACAGCTGTTTAATCAACATTGCAAGATCATCATTGCTGGTCCTTGTAGAACGTAACTCCTGAGGCATGATTGTAGACTAAAATTTCTGATAATAATAGATATAGATGTAAATATAAATGAATGATAATGATAATGACGATAAATTTGTAATAATATGATTAAACAAAACTATGCCGGCGGTGAACTAATAATTTTATTCACACAAATTATTATACAGTAAAGCTTGATCAATAGCATAAATTTCTTGTCATATAATAATAAATAAAAATTGATGATGATGCTGATGGTGATGATAACGAAAATGATAATAATTTTAGTTGAAATGATAATTTAATGTAAATATAATATAAACATATGCTTAGTTATCATACAATGAAGGTGAATGCCAATGTCAATAAAACAAAGAAAAACATTCAAAATAATGCAACTGTAATCATAATTGAAGCCGCAACATATATATATATATATTGTACATATCACAATAAACTTTTTTTTTTTTTTTTTTTTTTTTCTCTTATTCTTATCTATAGAATCAATAACATTATAAGAACTATAACACCATTATATTAGTTATTATGAGTAAAGAAAAAAAAAAAAAAAAAAAAAAAAAATAATAATAATTACACTAAAATCCACAATATTAAAGTTATTTATTAATTAAGTTAAATCAATTTTAAGAAAATTTAATTTAATAGACTGGCCAAACCAATATAACACAATAACACAACTACTCTGCTGTACGCATTGATGAAGAGTGATATATAATATATTATGTTATATTAAAGTTATGTTAAGTTATGCGAGTTTATATATAAAAGAAATACAAAATTCTTATATGGAGATGATTTAGGTATTTAATACAATATATTTAATTGTACACAAACAAAAAACAGGTGAGTTATAATAGAACAAATGCATTTATATATTAAATGTGTACCCGCAACTTATATACAATTAACTATATTTCTAACAACAATAATATAATAAAAATAATAATAATAATTTGTATTCAATGATAATTTTAATTAAGATTTTCTCACATTATTTATACTTCTTTTTTTTTATTTGTTTTAATATAATATACTTTGTTTATAACTTTAAAAATGTTATGGTATTATGCATATTTGTTTTTTTTTTTTTATAAAATATTATATTCAAATCAAGTATTTTTAACGCATTGAAATTATAATATACCCTTTTTTTGATAAATATATATAGACTGGGATGTGTTTATTTATAAATTTTTAACAATACCTGCGAAAAAGGTAATGAACTTTTATATATATAGTGACCTCATAAATAAACTATATATTTATTTACAAAAAAAAACATTTACCTTATTTATTTCAAGATCAACAATATATATATATATATAAAATGTTTTGATATATTAATACATTTTATCATACCTTAATGGCTTTAATTGCTTTTTTTTTAAATATTAAATTATAAATCCTTTTAATTATACTTTTAAAATATATATATGAAGGTCTAAAATGGTAATAATTTTTAAATACAATTATAATTTGTATAAACAATTAATTTTTTCATATGAGTTTTTATTTTCTGTTCAATTACATCATACTTTGCGTTAAAAAAAAAGTTAAAGCTGAAATTCAAGAAAATCTTCTTACTTCCTTAGAGTAAAAATAAAAATGTCTAAAATAACGATACAGAAAAAATTCTACTTGTATTTTACTCTATAACAATTGAGACATTACAGATATATTATAGAAAATGATTTACAATTTATAACTTTAAGATTATCGATAATTGATATGCGATAATTCAATATACATAAATAAGTAATGAATTACAAATTATATATACACTTTTATTTTACAAAACAAATGAAATTATATCTCATTTGTCAATCAGTATATATAGTATTTTAATACAAAAAAAAAAAAAGATTATCTATATATCAAAACACATTCCAGTAAAAGTAACATTTCATATTAGCATAAAAGTCCTAAATTTAGTTTTCAGACTAAATTTTTGTTGCATAAAATACTATATGCGCTTTATTAGTTAAATACAAAAAGTGAACATAAAAGGTCGACACTATATATAAATAAACAAGAAACACCTTGACATATCAACTGAACAATATATTATATATAATAAAATACAGGTATATGATCATATATTAATATATTTTTATTGACTAAAATACAAAATTTAAACATTATATGTATTTATTATAAATATACAATTACAAATCTTGCAAAAAGAAAAATGATGTTGTAATAATAAACCGCCTTATAGTCACAATATAAATTATATATAGTTGATATTTTATAAGTACATATACTATAAACAAATGATGTTTAAATTTTTTTATTTGATTGTTTAACATTTTTTTTTTGTTCGTATTATTGTGTTTATTCAAAAGACAAATATTATATATGATGACTCAATGTAATAACAAGTATTTAAAGCTATATTTACGAGTAAATAATATATATAATAAAATGTATTTTTCTAGACAAATATACTCTAAACACCGTAAATAAATAATTATCTAAAATAAATACCTATATCTCTACTATATAGATAGATACATAGATATATTTACAACATTTAATGTGAATGGTTATATAAATAAATATAAAAAAAATACATTCACATATACACAGTCTCTAATTATTATAAAGAATCATAAAGTAATTAATTACAATTCTAAAGGTAAAAAAAAAAATAATTTTTTTTTATATATAGAAAAGATAATTAGGTATTAGTGTGTGCATAAAAGCGTATAAGCATTTACACTATATGTATATGTCTGAAATAAGATAAGATAAACCTATATATTTATTTTATTTATATAATTATGAGTTCATCACATGTATTTTATGTATTTGTACAAATTAAATTCTGTTTTATTAATAGTTAAAATAGCAAAAAAAAAAAAGACTGTGATTTATTAATTAATAATTTTGTTTTTTGCTAGATTTCGACTATTAACTATATGGTTAATTGACTGCGCCCAACATTACATTCTTATTAATTTTTATATGTATAAAATTTTTATTCACATGGATATAATAAATGAAATTGTTTTTAAAATTCATATATTCTTTTGAGAACCAAAAAAAAAATTCGTGTGTCACCAAAAACCATGTATTTTTTTCTTTATTAAACAGTTGATGACATACAGAAGATAAAAATCATAATATAAATTTCTAATCGAACTTCAAAAATCATTAAATATACGAATAGATAAAATATATGTAATAATGGCATGGATAGGCTTATCTTACTTTAGCAATAATAGGTCATGCATTAAGTTATTTATATTATATAGGTATTCAATAAGGCTATATATAAATCACTCAAGTTTGATGTAGAAAAAAACGAAATTCTCGGGAAAATAATGAATGAAGACTATTGAATCGAGAAAACACGTTTAATGACATCACAACAGTTTATTTATTGTATATGAAATTATCAAATCAGAAAACTTTAATGGTATATATACAAAACTACAAAAGATTGTCTCTATCGCGATAATGAGTTTTAAAAGTATTGTTATTTTCACAATTTTAGTTATAACCATTATTAATTATATTGGATGTGAAAAATGCAATTGTTTCTTCATTAAATATTGATTGGACCGCTTTTGATTGGATCTTATATACATGACATTATGTTCAATTAAAATGAAAATAAAGATGATTTTTTTTTCTACTAATGTTAAGGAAAAAATACATATATATATAAAAAAATGTATATGTAATTGTAAACATATTTTATACATATATAGCATTTAGAACTACTGGACATAAATATTTACAAAATAGACCAAAATAGTCAATTATTTTCTAAATGGACATATTTTTATAAAGAAAAATGATTATGTCTTCTTCTTAAGTTTATCTTTTTATTTATGCTTTCTATAATATATATAAAAATACATCACATATATTATATTGCATATATGATATGATACTATATTTATATAAATGTGTCTATATATTTATGTCATAAAACTGCGATAACTATATATAATATAACAACATCAAATGTGATATTTCCCTTTTCTTATTGGTTTTTTTTTTCATTACAATTTCATTTCGATATCTATATATTCAGATTCATTCTGATACCAATACCAATATATATATATTGTTAATGCCTTAGAAAATTAGTTTTTTTTCTTTGCCATTTAAGAAATTTCATGTATGTAAATTCTATATATACATATCAAAAAAGAGGATTGATATATAATTTTATTTATACATATATATAGATAAAATCTATCAAAATAAAGTATATATCTTTTTTTATTTTTTATATATACAAAATGTTATATGTAGTGTTGGGTATGGAAAAATTGGATTTTTTTTTCTTTATTAAATAATATATGAAAATTTTTGTATATATATAGAAAATACAAACAGGAAATCAATACATTTACATGGTTAAATGATTATATTTTACTTTTAGGTATAGGTTTTCATTTTCACCGTTTATTTATACAAACCGAAACATACATCTGAAAATAAGTGTATGTTTATTCTTATGAAAACATTTACAAGTTTGGATTGCAATAATGGTACTTACCCGAAGCTATACTCGAAATTTTATTCGAATTTTATGTATATGCTTAATTAATAATCAAATATTACAATATCAGTAAATTTTACAGTGTTGTGTTGAAATCATTTGTAAGATCCTGCGTTAATCTAATATAATATACAAATATCTTTTATATATATATATATATGGTAAAAAGGGTTTATATCCTTTATTTGTTCATACGTTCAAAAAGGAAAAATTTAGATTCTTTTGATGCATGAAAATAAAATCAAATATATTTTTGTTTTGTTATATACATATATAGCGATTCAAATGGCCAACATAATAAAATGAATTGCACACTTGCTTTTATTCTGTATATGGTATATTCATCTACGCGATATATGTATGTATGATAATGCCGCAATACACAACATTTATGTTTTTTTTTATTTTTATTTCCATAAGTGTATAATTGAGCCTTGAGGACAAATACAATTTTCTTTTTTATAATATAAACAATGTACATATATGAAAGGTCAATAAACACACATTGTGATAATAAATATGATTACAGCAAAAATAAAACCCCCAACATTATGATTAAAGTAAGAAATTAAAGTTCTGTATATATTTTATTTAATATATATTATAGAGAAAATTTTCATTTCGCTTAGAAATATTCAAACAATTTTATTTAAAAAAATCACAACAGTATAAAAATTGGGTTTTTTGTTAAAAAATAATTTTATATATACGGAATAACATTTGGATTAAAGCTAATAAAATAAAAAAAAAATTGTTATCTGTATTCATATTTAAATGTTATATTTATAGAAAATATAATATTGCGTTTATTTTGCATTAAATTTTTTCCTATATAATGAAAGTAATTTACAAAAACCAACGCCGTCGTACATTTATCATAATTTGAACAAAGAAAAAAATTGGTAAAATTCCATTTTTATAAACCTTTATATTTAGAATATATTGTTTTTTTTATGCTTAAACGATAATAATAATAATTTTTATCGCAACAAAACAAAAAAGATAAATAAATTTCCTTTATTATAGCGTTCGTTTTTTTTTTAATAATATTTATTTGTCACCTTTATTTATTTATTGATTAGATTAATATGTAATATGTTTTTTTTTTTTGTATTTGTTTAAAGAAAATTTTATTAGTATATAATTAATTTGTAACATATTTTAGGTATAAATGTATATATTGGTGATAGATAAGATATGCAATATAATTACTTAATACCATAATATCTAAAAAAATTGATTAAATTTATTTTTTTGACTATAAAAATTGTTAACCTATTTTGAATTTATTGTATAACAAGCGCAGCATATAAACACTCTATGTATATGTAGCCGCAGTAATGTAAATGATTTTTAAGTGTTTTTGATATTAGAAATCATTATAATTTGTCAAAGATATCGAATATGTTAAAAGAAAATATTAATAAATTTGAATTGATATACACAAGTCATAAAATAATTTCAACCGAGCTATAATTACATGGTAAATTATATGAATAAATTCATCGAGAAATCATAGGATGGATTAGAATGGATTGAAGAAACATCCCCGATGTTCTAAACCTTTTTACAGTTCTTTTTATTCAATCAAATTGATTTTAATGTTCTATATGTAAAAGTCCTTTTATTGCCAATAAATAATAAAATTTTCAATGAATATAGAATTGATTTACAAATCTCGTATAGTATCAATCAATCAATATATAAATGGATTTATTGTATATTATATATATACGATAGCTAATCCAATCGAACTGATCAAAAAATGATGACACCACAAATCTATCTATATATATACAATTTTTGCATCACACATAAACCTACTCAAAATTCAATAAAGATATATTGATTCTTATATATGGTAAATGTTTTATATACCTTCATTTTGTTACACACAGAAAAAAAAACACCATATAGGTTCGAATGGATAAATAAATAAATCTATATATAAAAGCACATATATAGATTTCTAAAAGGTATATATACAAAATAAACGTGACATGACATTAAACATGATATAAATAAATAAACTTAAATATATACAAAACAAAATTGTATATATATAGGTATTGTTATTTTGCAGATGAGCAAAAGAAAAAGTTCTGTCTCATATATACATGTCATGTCGTCATGTCATGACTATATATATAATAACTATCTTGCGAGTACTTTATAATAACAAACTAATTATAATTTATGCATATTATAACAAAAAATTATAATAAAACTAAATAAGTAACTATATATACAAGAAATGCTAATATTTTGTTATAAATATAGAATGATTCAGCGAGTATGTGCATAATTTACTTACTTATATATATAATATGTTTCTAATATTTAAACAAATTCAAAATAAATTATTTAAGTCATTATATCTATATATGTATAATACTAACTATATAAAATATATATGGATACATTTATGTAAAATTATTATTATTCCATAATTTTGCTGCTGTATATTAAATATCAAGGTTCCTTTCGATTCGATTTTCTGTTCGGTATATATTGATTTATATATATTTCAATTCCTATATAAAATATATTCTATTTCTATATAAGCTTTCGCAAAAAAAAACTATACTAAAATGATTTGATTGAGTTTATAGATTTATTAATAAAATTTATTTGCTTAAACATAGTTTTTTTTATACTTAAATATCTATGATGATTTTCCAATTTTCATTTTATTACATACATTTTCATATATATTTGTCATTATATATTAAGTATATGTATGTTTTATGATTAATGACAATAAAATAATCCAAAAAAAAAAACTTACCGTATATTTTTGATATATAAATATATAAATTGGTATAGGTATTTAACAGCAGACGCAGAGGTCTATATACAATTTATTACCATTTTTATGACAATGTTTATATAATATATAACAAAATATGATATTTAGATAATTTTTGTTTTTTTCGGTAAAATTCATTGAATACTCATTCAAGCAATTTACAATATACATTATGATTTAAGTCTATAAAAAAATTCTCAATAGATTATATTATCTATGTATTTAAGAGTGTGCAGCTTAACCTTTATAAAATTGTTAAAATTTTACAATTACAATCGATTATATAATTTAATATTTGTTTTAAAAAAAAAAAGGGATAAAAAATTCATCGTACCTTAAACATATATATAAGAGACAAACAATTTTAAAGGATTTATACAAATACAAATTTATATATAGCAGATAATAGAAAAAAATGAACTTATAAATAAACAAGTCATATGGAATGATAATTTCCTTTCAATATACATACATATTTCTATTTGATGATATAAAATCATAAAAATAATATAATGCTTGATAAAATCTCACATTATAATAATGAATTATAACTGATTCTGCATACAAATCGATTCCTTTTTCCAGAACATATAAAATGTATTTTTTTCTTGCTGAAACTAGTCGGTAGAGTTGGCTAAAATTATCAATATTAGTTTTACTTTATGTAACGCTGGTTGATTTGGTCCGTTCTTATCACTTTTCTCACTTTTCTAAAATAATAGCAACTTTAAATCGTGAAACGTGAAACAACCATGTTTGCATTTTCTTATATTAGTTCTAGTATACCATTAAGTTTTCTCTGAAACTAGTCGGTAGAGTTGGCTAAAATTATCAATATTATTAGTTTTACTTTATGTAACGCTGGTTGATTTGGTCCGTTCTTATCACCTTTTATTGATCGATAAAAATATTTAAATAGAAAAAAAATTGTTGCTGCCCATATTCAAGTGAGAATTTAAAACATACTTTACAATAATTATATGTATATATACATTACACTTGTATATATACTATAGTATGTGAAAGAGGCATATGAACTGTGATGTTCAATGAATACATCGTCATCATAATAACAATTATGTTGAAAATATATAATACCTATATATACATACATTATTTACATATTGATTTGACACATTTTCAACATATAGGAATGCATTATTCTTGAAGTGCCTACAATATCGATTACAAGTTTATATATGGAGATTTTAATAACATATAGCCATTTCTTTATATACTATACAATATATAGAAATTTTATATATTTTTTAATTATAAAATTCACACAAATTTATATTAATATTTATTTGATAGATTTTTTTGATTAAGATTTTCAAAATTGTAGGATGTTAAAATAACCTATTTATTATTGCTTATATATAATTTACGACAGACAGCAAAAACCTAAATTTATTAATTTTTCAATACAAACATTATCAGAATTTCTTTTGAGTGATTTAACCCACTTTAATAACAGGATAAACAAAATAACGAAATGTACTAATCTAAAAATTTCTTGAAATATAAATGAAAAATATTTAAAAAAAATTTAATCGACTATATATTAAAAAAGTTTTATATATTCTTTCTTTAAGGTTTCTTAAGTTCTTTATTTAAATAATAATATATATTTTGATTTATATGCAAAAAAAAAATGGTTTTGTATTTCTAATAATTTGTTTTTCTTGAAATTTAGATCTTTATCATCACATTCATAAGATAATAATCAATATATATAGAAATACCTTTTTTTTATTATAGATGTTGAATTGCTTATTCTTATTTATATACTTTGGCTTATACAATCAAATAAAAAAAAAAATAAACAAGAAAAAAATTTATTTTGATCATTTTTATTATATAGAAAACAATAAATCTAATTTAATTTATAAAAGGGTTTCGTTATTTCGTTATATTCAGTTCAGGTCGATAATAGAAATCTAACAAAATTATTTAATATATACATTTTTTATAGTGTCTTATCGAAAATCATCGGATATTATATTTAAGAAATAAAATCATTATTATATATTTGATTAAAAAAAATTGAAATTCGTATTGAAAAATCATTCAGTTTACAAAACGCATCGCGGTAAAAGTATCATTTGTTCTGTTATTTCAGCTATATTTTTGAATTCTATTTCAATTCATCAATTTATAATAAGTTTTCCTAAAAACAAAATATTTTCCCATGCCCATACAATGTATAAACCAAACGTACCACAATTTTCTGAACCATGATGTCGTTATGGGGTATGGCTAATATAATTGTATCATTGCATTATATATATAGATACACGACTATATTGTTTACATTACATTATCATATACCTATACAGTATCATAGTATATTTTTTTGGAAAACATACATTCGTATATTTATTGAACTTGTAAAAATAATAATTATTCAAAAAATATTCAAATTTTATATATCATATATAGACTAATATTTTTACAATTTATTTATTTTTTTTTCTGGTTTGTTTGTTTATTAAACGCTTCAATTAATATTAATTGTAATATGTAAATTATATACATTACATTAATGTATATATACAACTACGAGTATATATGGATGGTTCTGTAGTCTTTAGATATATATATGATTCATAAAACCCAATTTGTATATTGTTATACATCAGACACAGAGATATATAGGCAGCATGGTCTTCAACCCTCGTTATTTTAATAAATTATATACATTAATTTTACCGTATTTTACAATATACCGCATATACAGACAGACAGATATAGTAAAAAGAAAAACAAAATAGAATTAATTTGTGTAATATTTATGCAAAATGTTTTGTTTTTATTTTATGGGTTTGACCACTTGTAATAACATGCATTCTTATAACCTGCATATATTTATATTACAAAAAAAAACTATATACATAATTAATTTAATTTTGAAATTGTAAAATTTTCTTTTTTATAGGTGTGTTTTTAAAATCATATTATATCAAATTAAATTGAAAGGGTTGTTTTTTGTTTTTTTTTTTTTTTTAATTAAAATTATTTAATATTATTATATATTTTAAAATAAAATTAATTTTTATTATTCCTTTTTTTTATCCGCACAGATATATATATATATATGTCAATGGCTACACAACATTTACAACGTCAACGATTTTCATCGGTTGGCGGTGATGGTGGTGGTGGGGGTGGTGGTGGTGGTGGTGGTGGGGGTGGTGTTGCCATTAGCAGTGGCAGTGGTAGCGTTAGTGGTCATGGTAGTGGTAGTGGTGTTGATAGTCCACCAACAAGTGATTCATCAGAAGGTGGTTCATCATCGGAAAATTATGAAATTGTACCTGAATGGAATTTAGCACATCATTCAAATGGATTATTCATAAATACGGATGGTGATTTAAATCAAGATGATAGTTTAAATTTAGAAAATAGTGGTGTATTAACAGAATTGGAACGTGCTCAAGTTGAAAGTTTTTTTAGTGGTTTAGGAACAGAGGTATATTAAATAAATATATCATCATTTTATTTTTTTGTTTTATATAAATTTGTAATTTGTGTCAACAATTCATATATATACAATATATACATATATGTTTTATATATAAATGAGAATCTTTAATTTTTAAATATATTCACATTGTTATATATGATGAATAAAAGAATAACAAATAAGAAAAAAAACCAGATTCTATATAGAAATTGTTTTTATATGCGTTAGATATATTTTGAAATATAAAATTTATGAAGTTGAATATTTTATCAACGCGTTTTAACACTATATTATAAATGTTTTTTTTTTTTTTATATTAAATTATATGGATAACGGATCCAAAAAAAAAAAAAACAAGTTAAATGAGTTAATATGGTGTTTTAGATTTTTTTTTATTTTAAACTAACAACTTAAGATTAGGAATCAGTTTTCTTATATATACATTTTATTTCTATAAAATCATTAATAATATTATGGTATTTTTTGGGGCATTTATGTTTCTTAAAAAAAATTGTCTTCATATATACATAATATAATAAATAAATAATAAAATATGTAAAAATTGCATTGAATTAAATATATATGTGACATTAATATTTGTCTGATTGAATAATTATAATGTTGATAAAAATATTTAAGTTGTAAAAAACCGTATATTTTTCATATTCCTTCAATATACACAATTATAGAAAAATAACATAACAAAAAACAAGTTTGTTGAAACTATACACAATCGATATAATAGGACAAATTCATTTTCAGGGAAAATTTCCCTTCCTTTCAATTATTGTTTTGTTTTGTTCATTAAAAATGATATCATCCCGTTAATTCACAATATCTATATGCTTAAAAGTTAAAAATCAGTCTGGAAAAAACCATCCCTTTATAGAAGATTCATTTAATTCATTAAATTAAAATTATCTAAAATGGAAATTTTTGTTTTTTTTAATAAATCTCGTGTATATTAAATATGATAAATCGTTGTTAAATTATTTTATATAAATTATATAAATTCTAAATGTATTACATCGCACGAATATGATAAATGTTTATATTTTTATTAACATATTTTAAATACAATTTTATTTACAAACAAATACACTTTATTATTAATAATAATAATATTTTGATGACTTAATGAATATATTTTCTATATATACAATATATTATTGAATAACTGCGTTGTAAAATTATATATTGTGATTTAGAATATATATATAGAATAACAAAACTCTTTATCTATTTCTTATCGTCATCATCTCTAAATAATATAATATTTACAGATTTAGTTATAAAGTCAAAGTCACCTTCCTTTAATATATATAGAAGTTCATTAAATAATCGTGTATAAGTAAATATATATCAGTAAGAATAAGAAGAACAAATACAAAAGTATACGCTCTATACAAGTGCAAAAAAACAAAAGATTTTATTATATTTGAATAATGCAAATTATATTTTATTCTAAGAAATTTTTTTCAATATTAAAATGTTTGTATGGAAATATTTTTATGAATAATAGACATAAATTCTAAATGCGCATTTTATTACAATATATGTATTTAGAAATTCTTATTTTTATTTGTATATTATATTATATATATGATTCAAAAGTATTCATCATCTTCTTCTTCTCTGTGTACGTACAACACAAATGGTATTTAAGTTATGTATAAAATAAATGTAATTATAAATTCATAATGCATTTTATGATGCATTCAAATATATGTTTTTTTATTGTTTTAATATTTGATATATATATATACAAAATACAATAGCTGACGATATTATATTATAAATATAGTCAATGACATTTTCTAAATATCTGTTTTTCCATATATTATATTTCATCATGATTGAGATAAAAAAATTACATTTTTCAATTCCTTTTTGTTCATCAATTATAGGTCTCCATATATATATATATTCCACAAAGTTTACAACACAATTTTTATGTATATATACACATCAAAAATCATAACTCATTTTACAATTATAGATTGGTATATATGAACTTTTGAAATATTTCTGTATTAGAGATATGTCTATTAAATCATATATAAAATGTTTAATCTTCTTTTATGCATATACCATATATATTTATGTATCTAAATCATATATCACAATTCAAATTAAATGAAACGTTATTTGTTTCAATATCATATATATATATATATATGCGTTCTATATACTGACATTATGTTTTCCCATATATATGATAATTGAATATATTTGCATTTCAACAAACGAATACATTTGAAATTCTGAATATGTAATTTAAACAATCATGCGGAGATTCAAATATATTTACATAAAATAACATAACAAAAATTTACTTATTCTATAAAATTAAAACCTTTAAAAATTATATTTTGATATCTCAATCTCACAATATAATCGAACTGATAGTTTTTCAATCAAAACTCAATTAACATATATATATATATATGTAAATTTCAATGTTATTAAAAATGTCATCTGAAGTACATATCAATTTTATATAATCTAAAATCTATATAAAAGCTATATAAAGGACATGAAATATTAGTATTTGATTTGATTTGAATATATGTTAGATCCCATTTTTTTTACCATTATATTATTGATTTTATATTCTAATTTTTATGTGTGTTTTTTTTAGAATTGCGAACAACCAAAAAAAAAATAAATAAGATATATTGATGTTATTGTTAGTATATAGAATAATTTAAAATGTATATACATCGTCGTACGTTCGTTCGTTCGTTCGCCGTATATCTTTATTTGGAACATAACAGAACAATAACCCATATAATTTATATCTTTATTTTATCCTGTATCAGTTCTATATATACATATATATATACAGAAGGATGTTTATTGATATATTGTTATATGTATATTAATTTGTTTTCCATATATATACAATATACATGTAGTATACGTATATACGATTATGAATATTTAGAATGAATATCACCGAACCGTGTATATATACTATAATATATTTAGGTCATGCGAATTATTCTTATATATTGTATTGATATAGGAAAAAAATCATTGAATATTCAATCGAATGTTAAAGAGTTTAATTGTATTTTATCTGCAAAGGATTTAAATATCGTCCTGGTTCGTTAGCGATGACCTTTATTTGCTGTCCGAGTCACTATAATTAACAATTTTTTTTTATAAAATTAACAAAAAAATATATGAAATTTGTCTTTTTTGTGGCCTCGCCACTTCACAGACGGTTATCTTAATTTTCCCATAATATATAGATAATTGTCTAAAATATTCTATATGCTTTGTAAATATGCAAATGTACTGAAATAGAATAAATAATTTTATTATAGTTATCGTTTTATTGTTTCTTAAGTTATTTAAGAATACTCCACCTTCATACGCATATATTATTAATTTTTATACAAATATTATCTATTTACAGACGTTATAAATAGATTAAGTCCGACTATAATATTATATTATGTGTAAATTATATATGAATTGCATTGATAATATATACTTTATACTAATTTTTATATAATTTTTATTCAACTCGTAAATTGAAATTGATGATTTGAAGTTGTTTGCATTGCATTTAACAAAATAATATTCATGATATATATGAATGCGTATATTTATTACTACGGAGGGACGCCTACAACTTTTCTGATCTATATAATAACAAACTATTAAAATATTATCAACAATCATTTCAAAAATTATATACTTCATCCAATAAATTTTCGTTAATTATATAGATGTTAAATATAAAATCCCTATTTAAAAAAATTCATTAATAATAATATTTCTATTTTTTTTGTTTTTTTTCGACACCATTTATATATATATATAGATATTTGTTTGTCCATCATTAGCCAATTTATATGAAAGTATATCGAAAAATGATTGGCGTTTAATTTATACAGGAATACCAGTTTTATTACATGATAAAGGTTCATCACGTTCACGTACATTACCGCGTGTAACATTTGTGTTGGCCGAACGTGGTTCATGTTTTGCATTATGGAAAGATACAATTGATAATTTATCAGCGTATAAAGTTAGTGGTCCAGCATTTCATACAATGTGTTTATCAAGTGGTATGTCCGAAATCGTTTTATTATTTTAAATATGAAATGAATAATATATATGAATTTGTTTTTCTCATTATTTAAAATAATGCAGATCACATGAAAGTGATTGGATTTAGTTTTGATTCAAATCAAGCGGCACGTGAAATGTGGTGTTGCATAGAACGTTTAACAAGTGATCCCGAGAATATAGCATTGAATGTACCCGGTAGTAAACGAAAACAAAAACAACAACAACAGAATAAACGTTCACGACAACCGATATTACCAACAAAATCACAAATTTCCCATCCATGTCAATTTCATCATGTAACAAGTGTAACACCCGACGATACCCAACGATATTTTAGCCTTAAAGCTTTTGTTACATTACCAGTAAAACATCGTGAACATTAAATTATATATTTGCATTGTTAAATACATTGTATTGCGTGTACCTTTTTTGTATATATATATTCATTCATTCAATCATTCATTCACTCATTTATTTTTCCTTTTTTTTGCTTTTTCTTTTTTTTAAGTAATTCAACTTTAAAATGCTGTTTGTAGTTTTTCATTATATGATATGGAAATGTTTTAATTATATATTCTATATAAAATGGAAAATTTCCATATTCTGTTTAATATTGCGTTGTTTTTTTTTTGTATCCATTTGAAAAAAATAAATTAAAAACAGTAGCGTTAAAATTATTATTGTATATATATATTTGATAATGATGAGACATACATTCATCATATTGAATTTTTTTGTATTATTTTTAATTTTTTAACTTAAGGTTATATATAAACATAGAAGATTTTTTCTTATTATTATTATTATATAGATATATAGAGAAAAAAAAATTAAAAGAAGTCGTCCAATAATGAATGCACTGATATTGGAATTTACTTTGAAGTCAATTCTAAAACAATTGACAAAACAATTGTCTAATATACGAATTGTTTAAAATATATACATTTACTTGATCATGTAAATGTAATTATAACAATACAGAAAAAGGACGAATTGTGTCCTTTTTAAGATCAATATAAAAACAATTTATAATAAAAAACATTAGATATAGAAAATTAATATTATTTTACACTTAATAAATAAAGATAAAAATTTAATAGATTTGCACAATTGGAAAATCTATGAATATTTAATAAATAAATATATTAATTTTAATACATTTTAATTTGTAAATACACTATAGGATATTAAAAAACCCCAATTGATAATATAATAAATATGAAAGGAACCGAAAGGATTTATTAAACCTTTTTTTTTATATCGAAATCTTGTTTAGGATGCCCGCGGATTCCAAATTTTGTTAAATTAATTATAAACGTCTTTATAAAAAATCACTAACTAGGTTTTGTCTGTCAAATTTGACGGATTTTTTATTCCTTACTTATTTTTTAAGGACACATTTTTTTAAATTAATATATATGAACAAATAAATGTTATTAAATAATTAATTAAATTTAAAATAAAAACTCCCAAATTATATTAAAGAAATAAAATAAACTATAAAATTTCTATAAATAAATATCTTTATAATATATCAAAAATATTATTTTAAAATCCTTTTTTTTTCTGTCTCCTGTTCCAAAAATCCTGTTCGCTTAAATTATTATATTTTTTTTTAATATAAAATATTTCTTTTTCATTTAAAAACATTTTTTTATCTGTGATATTATAAATTAAATATATAAATACTTTTTTTGTTTTGTTTTAATAATTTTGTTCTTTCATAGTGCTATATATACAAAACTATTTTTTTCTTTAATTTTAATAATTTTAAACTGAAATATAAAAGACTTTGTTTTTTTTTATTAAAATTTATGAAATATATTTAAATCATAATAAATATCAAAAAAGAATTAAATAAATATATATAATAAAAACGGTTTTGCTTTTGTATTTTGTCAATATGTTTTTCAATATATATATAAATATTAAAAAAGAAATATTAATTAATATTTTTAAATATAAAAAAAAACCCCAAATTACATAAAAAAAAAAAATCATTGATTATTAAATATTTTATAGTAAATATAATGAAAAAAATAAACTAATTACAAAACATAAACTTTTTATAGTATTTAATTTTAATTATAGAAATCTATATTTAATCTTCTTTTATCTATATATATGTAATTAATAAAAAAAATATTGGCATTATTTGTTATAAGTTTATGTAAGTTTATAAGATATAAATTAATTAAATAAATAGTATATAGTTATATATATGTTGTATAAAGAATTTGTTTTATTGATTTTTTTAATTAAATTTCCATCTATACAAATCTCACAATATATTAATTATCATATCCTTGCTTGGAACTTTCGTCTGGCAGAAAAATCAAGTTACAAATTACAAGATATATAAAGATACCAGAACTGTGTTACCTTGCTTATAAGTAATTGATGTGACCACAATTCTACTTAATAGTGACTACTAACCATATAGTTTTTTTAATTAAAATTAATATTGATAATAATTATCGCATTGCGGCCTGCGAGTTCATACAATTATTAATTTGTTTTTCCAAAAATAAATATTGGTAATTTATTGCCGCTGATATTAAAAAAAAAATCGTTATATCTTATCTTGCATTCATATTTTTTTTTAATTTATTAAGTGCGGGTGCGATAAATATACGAATATGAAGTGGGAAATTTTATTTTATTTTATATTAAATACGACTGACATAATACGAAACATATATATGGATGTGTTCAAAATATAATATGTGAAACAAAATTCCAGGTAACAATTAAAAAGGTGATAACATAATTGATATATAAGTCTTTTTTACCTTGTCTGTGTATAAAACGGTTGATCTTTTTCAGTTATTAGTAAATGACAGCTAAGCTAAGTTCGACGGAGTTGTAAGATTCTAGGATCCTTTGATTTGATTATAAGATTAAAGTGGAAACATTTTCCAGTCAATTAAACATGAATTGATATTTTGATTATTTTTATTATAAACATCAATAATCAATACAAATATTTCTTACCTGATAGATTTATAGAATAACTTTAGGTGTTCAATAGAAAACTTTTAACGTTTTCATATATTTTCATATTCATATTCATCATAATAAATAAAAAAAATCACATAAACTTATTTGTATATAATACAATTACTTATTAAAGCTTTTATTTATATTATTATTTCATCATAAATCTTTTCTTTTCTTTTCTTATTTTATATCAAAAAACGATAAATATATTATTTACAATTTCAAATATAATAAATTAATAAATTTTTATATATTTTATATAAATCTAAAAACTTGTATAAATGTTTTCAAATAATTTTCATTCAAAAATTAAACTCTATATAATAAAAAAAATATGTTATTAAAATAAATTAATCAATTTCGAAATATCCCTTAATAATTTTATCATCAAACATTTTTTATATTTGTCATTAAATATTTAAATTTTTAATTTAAAGTAATAATAAATTATTAAAAAATCCTTATTATTATTATTATTAATTAATTAAATTATTGTTTTTTATCATTTGTTAAATTCTTTAAAACTCTTTTTTGATCAGCTTTATTAGCAATTAAATTTTCTTTTGTATTATTATTATTATTATTATTATTCTGAGTTCCGAAAATGTCACCAAATGAATTATCTAAAAGACTTAATAGACTATCCATTGCCGATGAAGATTGTCCCATCATTGATGATGATGACGATGAGGATGACGACGACGATTGATCATCATCTTCAATTTTTTGTACTTTGGTATGTAAATGTTTAACTTTTAATTCATTACCATCGTCGTCAATTGATACCATATGTTTTTTAATTGGTTCATCACCGCCCATAACTGGTACAATTTTTGGTAAATGTTTATCGGTATCATTACCAAATCGTCCATAAGTTTTAACTTTTGAATGTCCTTGTATTATTAAATACATTGGTGTATATTGTGCCATTAAATTATTATTTATAAATTGAGCATCGGATTGTGGTGGTGGTGGTTCAACATCTTTTGACCATTCATTTGATCCCGATTCAAATGATGAATATGGTGATGATGACGATGAAGATGATGATGATGATGAAGCTGATGGACGTATTGTCGGTGTAAAATAAGTTGATGATGGTGATGAATCAATTAAATTAAATTTATCACGATTTTTAACGAAACCAGCACTATGTGATTCAAATATTGATGGTGATTGGGCCATTACAACAAATGGTGATGGTTTGGTAACTTCTTTTTGTAATAGAGAATGTATCCATGGTTTTTTATTTATATAATTATTAACAACGCCATTCATTGATTCGGATAAATTTTCTTGATTATTATTTATCATCATTGCATTTGCATTTAAATGTGCATCCGAATATGGTATATTATTTTCAAATTGATTGTGATCTAATATTGAATGAATTTATTTATATAAAAATGAAAAAAAAAAATTTAAAACTACAAATATATTATAGTATTTTACCATTTAAATATTGTTTATTCGGGTATTGTGGTTGAAATTGATTTGCTGCATTATTACGATGTACAGTAACATAATTTGATATCATTGAATCTTGTGCAATTGTATCTGGATATTCATTGTTTTTATTATGATTGGTAGCCAATTCTTGTTGCCAATTTTGATTATTATTATTCATATATTGTTGTACATATGGATTCATTGTCGGTGGTTGCATTGGCGGTGGCATTAAAACTGTTGGTAAGTCCTATATACAAATATATTTAATTTTATTAAGCAAAAATTGTTTTTGGTTAACTTATAAAATGCTGTGTTATTTTTTTAAATACCTGCATATAAAAATTTCGTCTTATTGGTGAATTATTATTATTATTATTATTATGTTTTAAATCTTTTCGATGTGGATTTTTATTATGATTATTATTATTATTGATATTTCCTTGTTGTCTTTTCGAAACGACACCTAACAATAAAATATCTTTTTTATCTTTATTTTGTTCACCCCAATAACGTACACGATCTAAAACCGGTGGACTATAATCATATGTTGGATCTTTTTTCAGTGGATCTCCGTGTCCTACAGGCATCCATTCATTGTAATCAACACGTGGACTAAATAGGGCTCGTCCTATATAATATAATAAAAATTATAAATATTAATATAATTAATCAAAAATGGAAAACTTTATTGTTTTATTTATTTGTTAACCATACAGTTTAGTTTAATTTTAAACAATTATTGTAAATTTAAGCCCATTATGCCATCATCAGTCATACTTAGACAATATTATATTATACTGATAATAATCATAATAATAATAATAAAAGTCATAAAGCAAGGTGTAGTATTAATAATAAAAATAAATCGCTAAAAATACATATTAAATATGGCAATAAAACGAGTTTATAAATATATTATTATAATAATAAGACATATGTGCGTTTTATAAAAATATCTTCAATCAATAAGAGTGTTATTTAAAATTCAAAATGATATCTGTCTGTCATTAGAGTATATCTATATATATATATATATTCAATTCATCTATCTATCATTATATATATATATATATTTAACTTATTGATTCTAAATATAAATAAATAAATATATATATATTGTAAAATGCACGTATGGTTGCGAATATATTACAATTGTTTATTTATAATATACCTATATAGCCATCAGATTTGTGTGAATTACTTTTATTTCTTTTAATATTTTTTTTATTTTTTGTACAAATCAAATGGTAGGTTAGTATGTCGTTAATGACACAATTGATGATATATATACTCGTCGCAATATATATATATAAATGTACATTTAGTTTTCGATTGTTTCAATTAATATATAAATATGTTGTTTAAACATTTCATTTATTTACTATAATAGTTTATAAATGTAAAGTATTTATTGTACATATAAAATCACTTATACTATATGTATATTAAAATTTAATAAATATGTAATTGACAATTGTCTGATTGAATATATTAAAGTTTTCAAATATATATATATTATAAAATATACTCAAAATCAGATGATGATTTTATTATTAACATTATTGAGATAGCCGAAAATCTTTAAGATAATCAACTTGAATTACTCTATTGCAAATTCCACCTGATTTATCCATAGGATAATTACATCCCATGAAAAAAATTAATTGTTTACCTGGAAATCAATATACAATTATATTAAATTCTAATTGTTATATTTTCACATACTCGACGATTCATTTAATATATATTATATGAAAATTTTCATTGATAAAAAAACTTGTTATATTTTGATTTCATTCATAATTTTACCTGATCGCCAATTTAGCTGATATATTTTATATCCATTATTAGATATTCTTTTTTTTTTTTGTTTTGTTTCTTTTTACTTTAATTAAAATATAATATACGAAAATAGCTATCTAGCTAAAATTCTAAGAATAAAACTCTCTCTAGTCTCTATATATATTTATTTATTTATAAAAATAAAATTCATTTTCATATCATTTAAAAATAAATGGATTTTTTTCATTTATAATGAAAAAATAAAACGCAATATACAAATATGGAGAAAAAGTTTAATATACGTGTAAAAAGTTGTAATAATTATTCCATTGCCATTTATAGTATTTTGTCAATTTATTATATATATATATTGTATATATATGAATTAGAATTAATATAATACCAAAATCCTAAACATTAGCAAAAACTAATACGAATGGGATGACGCCGTAATGGAAGTTTGAGTGAGTTTAAATATGAATTTTCTAATTAGCGAAAATTCCCTTAAAACCTTTTCCGTTATGGAAACATCTGAATGAGTCTGTGAACAATCAAAATAACGTTTTAAATTATCAAAAATCCATAGAACATTCAAAAACCTTATTACAAAAACCGTATATCTTATTATTTTTTTTAAACTATAATAACTAATTTTATACATACCTCCACCACCACCACCACCAGATGTTAATGGATTTGAAAATGTATCAATAATTACTGGTTTATTGATTATTATGCTATCTGGCGTTGTTATTGTTGTTGTGGTTGTTTTATAATTATGCATTAATTGTGGTTGAAATTGTTGTGGTTGTTGCGGTAGTTTCTGTTGATCATTATTAGTATTTTCTAAACCGTTTAATACACCAATTAATACACCAAAATACATTGGTATTATTAAGTAAAATAATTTGTATCGCCATACAGGTAACATTTCATTTGATCTAAAAAAAACGAAAACGATTAATATATTATATGTATGTTTATTTGAGAACAAAATTTTTTTTTGAATTAATATGTTGGTAACGTACGCATTATCATTCAAAACAAACTTATTTATAGTATATAATATATGCAACTATTTTTGTTGTATCAGTTGTATATAATATACATAAAAAAATATATAAATATTTATATTTATTTATCAACACCAAAACCAAATATTTCTGTATATATATATATATACACATAGAAATGGTTTATTATTACATATATAAAGAAATTAAGCTTTTATACACCTGAACACAAATTGAATTTAAATTACATGCTTGTATATAATATAATATATACTATAAATATAAAGAAATTTATCTTTTGACATAAATACAATTTTTCAGTTAATTTAACATATATAAATTATTTAAAGGATAATCAGAGATTATACAATACATATACATTTTATTATATATTATTGTTTTTATACTTTTCTTGTTTAGAGCATACCAATTATACATTTCGACATTCATACAATTGCAAAACAATAATGTTTTAACCATTTCCTTTACGTATAAAACATTTCATTTTACTTGTAAGTACAGGAACGGTCTTTTACTTATACATTCATACCCTTTGCAGTCTAAATATTTGCGCCCTATATATTTCCACAGCAGCCATATAGCAGCCATTTCCACTTCAGCCATAACAGGTAGGATCATAATTCGTTTTTTATCGCTTTTACACCTAATCTTCTGAATAACTGCGGATAATATTATAAAAAATATTTAAATGGACACGTCGGAATTTATTTTTGACGAAATCTATTTCAATGTTTTAAAAGAAGAATTTTCGAATCGGATTAATTATTCTAAAACATTTTTTTAAGTCGGCTTATAGTTAAAAAAGCATTCCCAACTGAAAGAAGCACCTCAAGCAAGTGCAACGTTTCAGCATGATTAAAACTACCGGTCCTGTGTAAGTATATGTATCGTATATATATAATAAATATTTTCCAATACATTTGACAGAATTTCTTTAATATGATGAACGCAAAGATGCCATTATAACCATCAGGAAAGTTATGATCTTTATAGTATATGAAAAATTGTGAATTTCTGTATTTATTAAAACAATTCGCATCGCATATATATTTATTTATATATGAAATCAAATGAAATCAAATGAAATTGCGCAATTCAATCAAGTTCATGTAATAAAATAATTTTTATAACAAAAAAATTTTATACAATATAATAAATGGGATTTAAAAATGTTCCATGTACATTAACATATAATAATGAATGAATTTGAATATATATGGATGAATGCGAATCGTTATATATTGCATCAATGTGAATATATTTCCAATATATTTTAAAACCAACCCATAAATATATTTCTTTTCAAATTTATCAGATTTATTCTACTTCTGTATATATATATATATATATATATGAAAAAGAAGAACCACCACAAGATGTATCAAAAAAAATATAAGAAAGAAAGAACACAAAAACTGTGTATTTCTTATATGTTTGGTAAAAATATATTATAATCGCATTTCATCATCACCACAATTTTTTTATATATATATATATAAATTTCACCGCTGTTTATATTGTTTAAAAATAATAAATATATATTATATATGTATATAAAAACCAGCAAGGGTCAAAAAGTTAAAACTCACACTCGCATCTCAATATATATATATATATAGCTAATTTTTTTTATTTCTCTTAATTTTTTATTATATTTTATTTATTTATATAATAAAGTATATATTTTTATTTATATAAATAAATGTTTATAATAATATAATATTATTTATATTAAAAAATAAATATCATATATAATTTTGACCTCGATATAAATAATATTACTTTTTGATTTTTGTTTTTTTTTTTTTTTGTTTATTCCTTTATTTATATTTATATATCCATCTCTAAATTTATTTATTTATATACATATTTTTTTTGTTTATATAATATAAAATTAAAAAATCTATAAATAAAATTTATGTAATTGTATTTAATATGCGATCGCAAATGTATATACAATAAAATATGCGTACATATATTTATAATTGCAAATAAAAATACAGAAAAAAAAAAACAATTCCAAATCTTATAGAGTAAATAAAAGATTCGTATACATTTTTATTTGTAAATTTTCTTTCGCATTTATACAAAGGTGAGAATTTTATTTTTAGTTTTTAAATTTGCAATGGCACGAAACAGCAAAAAAAAAACCGGATGAACTCATATTTAAGGTGCTTCGCACATTTATATAACAGTTAAAAAATTGGTCATGATATTTTATATATGAATCGGTTCTGTGGGTTTTCCTTGGTAAACAAGTGGAATAACTTTAAATTATTTATACAGAGGAATGGTTAGAACTGTGTTTGATTCATGGTTTTCTGCCTTTAATTTGTCTAGATTTTTTTGCGATTTACCTTAATTTTTTGACTCGCTTTGTATTTGCTTTTTGGCAAACGCAGATATACAAAATTTGCAATAAATATAAATTTTCGTTTTTGAATATAAAGAGAAATACTGCGATATGAAAAAATGAATGATGTTTCTTACGGTCAAGGTGAAGTATTATTATTATTATTATTATTATATTTTGTTATAAGAATTATAGGAATAAATATATATCGTAATGTTTAAAGATCTCTATATTTATCTGATGTGTACTATAGAATATATATAAAGAAGAAGATGATATATGATTATGAGACTAATTAATTACATTCATATATTCATATATTCGATTTGAAATTTGTATATTCAAAATAATATTTTTATTATTTGTTTATTAATTTTTTGAGTGCATTTTAATGTTTAGCATAAAAACAAAATGAAATTCTTATAATTTGTCGGCAGTCTACACCTGATCAAATTTATCTTGGGATGAGAATTATTTGGGCTGTTCTATACTTTCTTTAAATTCACCCGCGTGAAACATTTTCCGGATTGATCTCATGAATTTCTGAATCTTTTATTCTGTTGATACGATTTTGATTTCATTTTTTTTTTTTGTATTTTCAATACATTTACCATGAAATGTAATACACAACAGCAGAGGTTATCTTGCTTCGATTTTGTTAAAAATGTTTTAGGAATTTGTTTAATCATAATGCATGGAAAATTATTTGTTTATAAAAAATACCAAAAACAAAAAATTTATCAATAACTTTAATTGAAAGAATTTTATTTGTGTAGGATTAATTAAATATATCTATAATTAATTATAGTTGCTATATAATAAAATTTAAATATATCTCTATAATGCACTCTCTGTATAAATAACAAATGTATAATAATATAATAATAATAAAATATTATGACTATCACAAAAAAAAATAAATGTATTTACGGATATCATATATATAATTTAAAATTTAAAAAAAAATAAAATAAAATTTCTATCTGATTTCATACCTTATTGAATAAAATAATATAATAATTTAATCAAAAATGTCTCTTTATATTGAAAATAAAATTTATTTAAATTAATCCATTAAAAATTGTACACGTCCGTACGTATACGTACACACATAATAAATAATATGCCACATATATTTTAATAACTATCATTAGTATATATGATTTAAAAAAAAAACAAAAAACCTTAAATAAAAATTAATAAAAATTTCTTCTTCTATGCTGCCGCACGTATATCTATAAATAATTAATTGTACATATTGTATATAAGAGAATCAATTTTTTTTTAATTTTTAAATATACAACTCTAAATATATTGATGTAAAATTTATTTATATATACATATTATTATACATAATTGTTTATAAATTGATATAAAAACAACGAAATACTCTATTATATTAATACAATAAATATATATTTTTGATATAGTCATATATTATTAATGAAATTATGTTTATGGATATGTGAATTTAAATTTGAATGCAAACATGCGAGCCATCCGCATCAGAAATGTTATTAATGTTTTTAAAAAGGTATATATAAACATAAATATGATATATGTATATGATTTTACAAGAAGTATTTTTACATGTTTTATATAAGCAGATATATGAATATATATATACAAAAATTTATAGTGAAAGTTTACAAAAAAAAAAAAAAAAATAACTATTTCTTTAAAAAAATATATATTATTCATATATTTTTCGTTATCGTCTTCACAATATATTTATATTAATTTATTTGATATTTATTTGAGCATATAAAACAGGAAAATAAACATAATTTTTTTTTTTTTATGAATTTTGAATTTTGAATGAATTTTAAATCAATTTTTCAATTTTTTGAGAATAAATACCGCATAATTATTATTATTATTATTATTATTAAATAGAAAAATTTTATTCATATATATAAATTTAAATTTAAATTATGTGGTGTGTATAAAAAAAAAAAAAAATTTCTTGTTTTAATTTAATTTGTATATAGGAAAAATATGGTAAATTATAAATAAATACACCATCTTTGGGAACTTTATGAATATAATCTGAAATACCACCGCATTTATTATAATAATATATAAATATTCATTAAATTTTTTTTCTGTTTCTGTTTTGTTCTTTCTGCGGACACGTTTATGATGATGAGTAAAATGTAAAATGTGTATTTATGAAAAAAATCTATTGTGAACTAAATTCACGTTCACAAAAAATGCAATTTTTATCAGATATTTAAGGAACAGAATCATTGAAAACTTTTTGGAATCATCACTGGAATCTGCGACTATATAAAGGGTGATTTTTTAAAAGCTATAGGAAAGATTTTCAAAAAAAAAAATACATAAAATTCAGAAAAACGCATGAAATCTTTATTTGAATCGATAGTACGGTCCATATAATTTAATGTTTGAAGATTATTTCATGCAAATGTTGACCTTGACTGCACCTCAAATGGTCCATCCGCTTAGTCCAATTTTCCATGCATACTCTTTCCAACATTTCGGTCGGTATCTCACGAATAAATGCTTCAATGCATCTGTCTTCCAATGCGTCAATTGAAGCGGGCTTGTCTGTATAGACATGAGTTTTAACATAGCACCAGAAAAAATAGTCTAAATGCGATTTAACGATCTAGTCGGCCAATTGACCGGTCCCGAACGTGAAATAAAATGTTCACCGAAATCGCCTCTCAATAAGTTCATTGTTGCGCGTGCTGTGTGGCATGTGGCACCGTCTTGTTGAAACCACATGTCATGCAAGTCAAGCTCTTGCATTTTGGGCAAAAAAAAGTTGGATATCATTTCACGGTAGCGCTCACCATTCACGCAGTTACGTTACGATTCGCATCATCTCATCGAAGAAGTACGCGGTCCAATGATGCCACCAGTCCATAAGCCGCACCAAACTGTGAATTTTTCTGGATGCATTGGTAGCTGTTGCAATGCTTCTGGCTGATATCTTCTGACTCCAAAATCGACAATTCTGCTTATTTACGTACCCATTGAGCCGCCAAAAATGAGCTTCGTCGCTGAACACAATTTCATCGCGATGAACTTTCTTAACAGAGCACGCATTTTGATAATAAAATTCAATAATTTGCAAGCGTTGATCGTTCGAGCAAGACGATTCATGGTTCATGGTGCGTCAGTTGTTTAAACCAGTGTTGTCAAAAAGATAATAGCTAAAAAATCACCCTTTATACATATAATATATGTATAATTGTTTACGAAAATCATATAATCATCTATATCTCATTAATATTCTTTAAATATCAATCAATCCACTTGAAATTTGGATTGAAAATTATGAAGTTTTGATGAAAAATGTGATAAATTATGTATCGCCGTAGACATTTTTCTAATATAATATTCCTTCCATACCCTTTTATTCAAATCTATAAGGATATTTTTAGATTTAAGTTGAAAATATTTAGTACAACACATGGCTTGACCTTTTTCCATTTCCCATTTCTCACATCTGGTCATATGATTTTTATGTATTTTCTGCCCTATATAGGTATTGATCTAGCAGGGATCTTTTTAGACTCTTTAGCAATTATTCGAAATCTTATAAGCTAATAAGGTTATTAAATATTATAATTGAAAATATAAAAAATTGTATATTACCTATAAAAGGTGCGCTATAAGTAAAAATGTCTCTTTTGTATTTTTGCTTTAGAAATGGAAATTATAGAACAGGAGGATGATTAATTTACCATATCAGACACACTGCGTTTAATGTCCCGAAATAAAAATATATAATTAGTATAATTTTTAGCATATTTATTACTCGCATGTATAAAAACTAAAAAAACTATTAAAATTCAATAAATCATTAACCAAAAAATTTAATTAAAATACCCATACTACAGCATAAGTATATTTTTAACTATATATCCATATATATGAATAAAACAAAACACATGATTAAAAACATTAGACACAGCGAAAGTAAAAAAAAAACCAAATAATGAATAGAAAAACCAAAATTACCATAAAGACTAAAAAAAAAAAAAACAATACAAAACAAATCAATAATTTCAATTGAATTAAATTATATGAAATCAAAAAATAAACAAGACATAATTAAATCTAATATAAAACATATGCACACATCAACTTTTGCGGTTTATATATATACAACTTACAACGGAAGAAGAAGAAGAAGAAGCAGAAGAAAAAGAAGATTCTTTAACAAATATATAATTTTTTGACTTGCTCCCGTTTCAAAATTGTATATTTTAATTTAATTTTTTCAATTGAATAGATAGAATTAATATAGCTCAAGCAATATATACGTGATTTAAATATAAAAATCAAGTTAATATTTAATAAATATATTTTAATATGCAAAAGTAAAAAAATAAAGAAAATATATTAAAAAAATGAATGAATGAATGAATGATTTTATTTTTTTATTTAACTGTTTTGGAGGAAATTTAAAAAATTTAAAAATAAAATATCACCTATATTTTTTTTAAAAATATATGCAAAAGGTTTATGTTTTTTTTTTAATATATTTATCTGTTATAAGACCGCGATATTATGTTAAGAATATATGAATTGAATGCGTTATATTTTTTATGAATATTTTCAATAATCTTCATAATATGTTTAAAAATAGAGAGATGTTTAAAAATCATTAAAAAAAAAGAAACAAACACACAGAATTTTATAGGAAAAAATATAGGTGTAATATATATATATATATAAAATTAATCTTTTTTTTTTTATCTGTCGTCGTGTAACATAAAAATATTTTTAATTACCAATATATATATTATTATTTTTTTCGAAATAAAAGAATAACAAATAATATAAGTACTTTGCTATATATTGTATTAAATCGCATAAATATCAATATAATATATAGAAACAATTCAAATATATATCTTTGAAATTAAAAAAAAAAAAACTATTGTTGGTTGTGTTTAAAAGGTGTGTCTAATTTATTGTATATATATATATATACAAACACGCACAATTTATAATATCTCTGCTAAATAAATAAATATATATATATATATAGGCATTTAAAAAAATCCCAATTTAGAATTGAAAAAAAAAATAAAAAATAAGTACCTCATTGCGAATGTTTTATTTGATTGTTATCAATTCAATTCAATTTTTTAAAGTTTATGTATATAAAAATAAAAAGAAATAAAATATAATTATATATGAATATAAATAAATAGAAAAAAAAAATAAAATAAAAATGTTTCATTCATTGATTTTATACACTTTCATTTATACAAAATAATATATATTATTTGGATCTAATATATTTCCCATTATTTATTATTATATACATATAAAAACTTCTTCATATATAAATAAATTCAATTAAAAACACATTTAATCATATAATAATAATAATTAAAAAAAAATATTAATTAATTTAATATATAAAATATTATTGTTAATTATATATGAACGCAATATAAAATAAATATAAACTGTTCAGGTCGTTTTTTAAGATGAGATTTAAAAATAATTAAAAAAAAAAAAAACTCACTTGTTAAAGAATATAATTTAAATATAATTCACTTAAACACGCCTCTTAATATAATTGTTTCTATTAACATAAAAACTTTACACTCTTTTATCAATATATAAAACCAAATCCCATATAAAAAAAATAATTATAATTATACAATTAAATCACCGCACTGTTTTCAAATAAATTCGTTATAATTTAAAATGTATATATTTAAAATTTACAACTCAAATAATATATATCAATTATATTTTGTAAAATAAACTTTTATTATAAAAAATACACACTCCGTGTATATATAGAAAAAATACTGATCAATTATTATATTTGTTTGATCGGTTGTTCATTTAATACTGACTCTGATTCTATTAAATCAGACTTCTTCCATTGACTGCGACTTCATATATTCACATTTAACAAAAAAAATATTATGAAAAAAAAAAATTAAATTAAAATAAATATCATGATCATCTGGAACTTATATATATACGACGCGTATATTATTGTTGAAGATGTGCTGCTATACAACAATTTTTTTTTTTTTATATATATTAAATATATATAATTCATATATACAACGCAGAGGTATATTTGTTATTGAGTATATGGATTTTATTCTTTTACCTTTAAATGCGGCTATATAAAAATACCTGATGATTTATATTTTATATACCTATTATTATTATTATTGGTATAGTACAATACAATTTGTAATATACAACTCGCTTTTGTATATATACATAAACTGTTTTTATATTTTTTATATGTATATATTGATAAAAATGTATATGATTTAAAAGAATCAATGCGAAAACCAAATAATTGAGAAATATATTTTATTATTATTATTATTATTATTATTATTTACAGGGTGTTACGACGATGTTACATATTATGTGTATAATCAGTTGTAAAAATCTATACAAAATTGTCAATTTATCCGTATTTTTTGTATGGAGATCTCTTAATATTATTGTAAATGCGGAAAATTCAACTTATTTTACTTTAAATTCACCCTAAAAACTAATACCATTTTATGGAAATTTAACCCTTAAAAATTGAAATGATTAAAGGGGGATTTTATCAATTAAAGTTAAAAAATTCTCTTTTTTTATTTAGGGGTTGTAGTAAAAATCCCATAACTTAGGAATCCGTTAAGTTAGAATAACGTTCAGAGATGCATTCGATAGATAATTAAATTGTCTAAAAACTTCCCTTAAAGAATAAATAGCGTTGTAGAACAAATTCTATAGTAAAAATCTATAAACGTAAAAAATTGTCAATTAATTCATACTTTTTGTGTGGAGACCCCTGCATATTATTGTAAATTCGGAAAATTCAACTTATTTTACTTTAAATTTACCCTTAAAATTAATACCACTTCATGAAAATTTCACCCTTAAAAATTAAAATGATTAAAGGTTGATTTTTACTAATTACAGTTAAAAAATTTGTTTTTTTTTATATTGGGATTGTAGTAAAAATACTATAACTTAGGCATCGAGTGAGTTGGAATAACGTTCAGATATGCATTCGATAGATAATTAAATTTTCTAAAAACTTCCCTTACGGAACAAATAGGGTTTTAGAACAATCTCTATAGTAAAAATCTATAAAAGTGAAAAATTGTCAATTTATCCGTACTTTTTGTATGGAGACCTCTTAATATTATTGTAAATTCGAAAAATACAGTTTATTTTATTTAAGAATCACCCCTAAAATGAATACCACTTCATGAAAATTTCACCCTTAAACATGGAAATGATAAAAGGTTAATTTTACCAATTAAAGTTAAAAAATTTGTTTTTTTTTATTTTGGGGTTGTAGTAAAAATCCTATAACTTAGGAATCCGTTAAGTTAGAATAACGTTTAGGGATGCATTCGATAGATAATTAAATTGTCTAAAAACTTCCCTTATCGATCAAATGAAGTTTTTGAACCAATTCTATAGTAAAAATCTATCAACGTAAAAAATTGTCAATTAATTCATACTTTTTGTGTGGAGACCCCTTAATATTATTGTAAATTCGTAAAATTCAGCTTATTTTACTTTAAATTCATCCTTAAAATTAATACCACTTCATGAAAATTTCACCCTTAAAAATTGAAATGATTAGAGCTCTATTTTTACTAATTACAGTTTAAAAATTTGTTTTTTTTTATATTGGGATTGTAGTAAAACATCATAACTTAGGAACCTGTTAAGTTAGAATTACGTTCAGAGATGCATTCGAAAGATAAATAAATTCTCTAAAAACATCCCTTACCGAACATATGGGGGTTTAGAACAAATTCTAAAGTAAAAATTTATAAACGTAAAAAATTGTCAATTTACTCATACTTTTTGTATGGAGACCTATTAATATTATTATAAATTCGAAAAATTCAGTTTATTTTACTTTAAATTCACCCTTAAAATCAATACCACTTCCTGAAAATTTCATCCTTAAAAATTGAAATGATTAAAGGGGGATTTTATCAATTAAAGTTAAAAAATTCTCTTTTTTTATTTAGGGGTTGTAGTAAAAATCCTATAACTTGGGAACCCGGTAAGTTAGAATAACGTTCAGAGATGCATTCGAAAGATAAATAAATTCTCTAGATACTTCCCTTACCAAACAAATGGGGTTTTAGAACAAATTCTATAGTAAAAATCTATAAACGTAAAAAATTGTCAATTTACTCATACTTTTTGTGTGGAGACCCCTGAATATTACTGTAAATTAAGAAAATTCAGCTTATTTTACTTTAAATTCACCCTTAAAATCAATATCATTTTATGGAAATTCCGCCCTTAAAAATGGAAATGATTAGAGGTTGATTTTACTAATTAAAGTTAAAAAATTTGTTTTCTTTATTTTGTGGTTGTAGTAAAAATCTTATAACTTGGGAACCCGCTAGGTTAGAATAACGTTCAGAGATGAATTTAAAAGATAAATAAATTCTCTAAAAACTTCCCTTACCGAACAAATGGGGATTTAAAACAAATTCTATAGTAAAAATCTATAAAAGTGAAAAATTGTCAATTTATTCGTATTTTTTGTATGGGGACCTCTTAATATTATTGTAAATTCGAAAAATTCAACTTATTTTACTTTAAATTCACCCTTAAAATCAATATCATGTTAAGGAAATTCCGCCCTTAATAATTGAAATGATTAAAGGTTGCTTTTACCAAATTAAAGTTAAAAAATTTGTTTTTTTTTATTTTGGGGTTGTAGTAAAAATCCTATAACTTAGGCATCGGTTGAGTTAGAATAACGTCCAGAGATGCATTCGAAAGATAATTAAATTTTCAAAAAACTTCCCTTATCGAACAAATGGGGTTTTAGAACAAATTCTATAGTAAAAATCTATAAACGTGAAAAATTGTCATTTTAAACCAACTTTTTGTAGGAAAAACATTAATAATATTATTGTAAATTCAACTTATTTTACGTAGGCTGAATTCACTCTTGAAATCAATACAATTTTTTGAAAATTTCACCCTTAAAAATTGATATGATTAGCAAAAGATTGTTGTAAAATCATCATAACTTGCTAACCCGTTTAGTTAGAATAACGTTATAAAGGTTTCATTTGACAGATAATTAAATTCTCTAAAAACTTCCCTATTACTGATCAAATGATGGGGTACAAACAAATCAATACATTTTTTATCATTTTATATCAAATACTGCGCTTATATATGTATAATTTATCAACAATATTCATCATTTCACGATGTCAAAACCACAAAATATATAAGAATGTTATGTTATATATGAAAATATTTATAGTGTAAATTTGTGCATTTCATTTTTTTTTTTTTATTTTTAATTAAAACATGCATGTACAAATGTATTATTGTATTTATAAAAACAACGAACAATCGAAAATATTCATAGAAAAATATTTATATTATAGATTTTCTTTATGCATATAGGTGAAATTGAAAACGTGATTATTTTAAAATTTTCGCTTTTCATCAACCATATCATCACATCACATAAACCATATATATATATGTATATATATACAAAATATATATGAACTTTATTATTGAATATATTTATACTTATTGTTGTATTTATATATACTTATATATATATTTGGATTATATATATTAACAATAAATGTATGTAATTACAATTAAAATTCATATATAGATTTTTAATATATTGAATTTAACCTGATTTATTATAAATTGTGTATATGGATGTATAAAAATAAAAATAAAACAAAAAAAAAACATTTATATTTGTTTATCATTTTCGCATTATTTATTATGTAGAGAAAATAAAAATTTCATTGAAATGGATATTTACATACGTTTAATTTAAATTCATTTACGCATTTGTCATACTATTTTTTTTAAATACAAATTATTTTATACATTTTATATTAATTAGAGATTTTATATATTCAAAAGGTATAGCTATAAAGTATTTTGATTTGTACAAATTCTAACCCGTAAATGAAGCTATTTTATTTAATATATTAAATAATTCTTTCATCTCGAATTTATTCAATTTATGTTTTGTATATCAGAAAAGAATTCCGTTCTCAATATAGTTCAATTACAAATTAGGATCTGTTTCCTTCTTTTTTTTTGGTAAAATGTAACAATTCCCAATCTTACAACAACTTAACATTTTATCTCTTAACATCTCTTAACATAATATCTCTGCGATTTACTAACAAATATTTAAAAATTCAAAACATTAATTTTTTCATAATCGCAATCTAAATATATGCAATGCTTTTTAACTCCTAATAATTTATAAATATATTAATTTTATGTATTCATTACACATTATTTTGTATAATATTTTTACATTCCCAATCGTTTATTATATATATTATTAATTATAAAATATAATAAAACGATAATGAAAAGGCGCATATTAAATATGCGGATATTTAAATATTTAATTAAATTATAAGAAAGTAATTTATTATTACTTATTATAATTTATATATGGGCGGTATTTGGAATTAATATTTTAATCTAACAATTAGTTATATATTTGTATATCGGCAAAATTTTATCAAATCGTATTGACGGGAAATTGTTTTTTTAATTCGTTAATATTCAATATCGCTCTTCTTATTGCAGCGATGTATTTAAAAAGGATCTCTGTAATAGATTGAAATAAATTACCTTTTTGAACGATTGCTACTTCAGAGTTGAGTATTTTCCAAAAAGATTTTCACAAAAAGTTCCAACTGAAACTTTATTTGGATGAAAAATTTTGCAAAAAATGTTCTTCTTGAAAATACTTTAAACAATCGATTTTTATAAAGTTTATTTTGCGGATTGTTTTAATTTATTAAAAGAGGTTATCTCTCTGTTAATTCTCAGGAATAAATTTATAAATTTTAATAGAGTGTATATATATGAAAAATATTTCGTGAAAATTCATTACATATACATTTAATTTTTTAGAATTAATATATTGGGGATTTTATGACGATATCTGCTATGTCTGTCGTCATATTTGCATATATATATATATATGTCCAAAACATATATAGAAATAACATCTCTGATGAATCATCTCGCAATGTTAATAGTAATATAATAAAAACAAAAGTATAATATAGCTTGATAAATTGGAAAATATAATAAAAAACAATTAACAATAATAATATAATATATAAATGTTATCAATTTCACTTTAAATATTATTTATAATGTATTTATTGTACTTTATATATATATATTATATATTAAACACGACCTTGCCCAACATTTAATATTTTATAATTACCATATATTTTATAATCTGTTTTATTATTAAATATTCTTGTACTAAACACTCGTTAAAAATTTTATTAAATAGAAACAATTTATAATAAATATATTTATTTTTTTTGGAACCATTAAAAAGTTTAAATGAAAATTTATCTCGAATATAAACAAAAAAATATATTTTTAAAATAATATAGGAAATGTTTATTGAGAATACAAAACAATTTATAAATATTATTAATAAAACATTAATTTTTCTTTAACAATTCTCAAAATATATAAATAATATATCTTTTTACTTATTATAAATTGTATATATTATTATTATTATGTTAAGTATATATTTATGGATTTTTTTATTATAAATAAGAAATTTTTTATCAAATGCACAATATTAAAATTGACCTCTCTTCAACTCCATATACAAATATATTTATTTTTTTTATAAAGAAGTCGGTTATCTTTAACTTTTTATTCTTATAAATATATATATATACAAATTTATTATTATTTATTAATACATTTATTGTTGTATAGCGATATATATTCCAACAGTATAGACAAAACCGAAAGTGCGAGATTATATATTTAAAAAATATAAATAATAAGTAGAATAAATTATTTTTTATTATTATATTTACTGCACAATTTTAATATATTCTTATAGACTTATTTTTATGTCCAAGAACTTGAAATATAAATATATTATTTTATTTGTTTAAAAGAATTCATTAGTGAAAGAATATAATAAATAATAATTTGAAAATAATTTCTTTTTTCCGTCTAAAATATTGATTTTATTTTAAAAAATTGTGCGAAGTTTTCAATAATATAATGAAAATCTTTTTGTTATTTATTATATTATTTTGTGGAATTAATATTTTTGATGGTAATTGTTATAATTATTACTATTAGTGTAAAAAAATTGTTAATTATATTGAACTTTTATAATATATAATAAATATACTGCTTTATATATATATATATATAGCCAATCAGGAATGTGTTCTACCATTACCAAAATTATCATTTTTTGCACCGTTAATATTTTATGAAAATGGTACGCTTTTGGAAACCGAATACAATAATAATGGATTAAATGTTGAAGTTAAAATTCCATTTGATCAAAAAATACTATTATCTTGTTCACCAAATTATTTTAAATATATGCCAAAATTTAAATATGTTTCGGTAACGTGTAAAGGATTAAAACTTAAATTAGGTAATTTTAAATATAAATTTAATAATTTTTATGACTATATATAAAATAGACAATAAATCGCATACTAGACTTATATATTAACCTAATATATATTATACATACATGATTTATATATAGATTCAAATGGTGAAGAATTAAATTTTAACCGAGATTTACCATGTGAATTACGTAATATTGAAGAAATTCTAACACCAATTCATGGTTGTGAAAATGAAAATGATTTAACATCCGTTGAATTTGGTATTACGAATCCGATTGATGAACGTTCATATGTTTTGGGTGAAGCCTGTTATAATATCCGTTTGGGTAAAACGAAATTTGTGCATATTAAAAAAAATAATAATAATAATAATCCAATTGTTAGTCTATCCGATATTTCATTGAAAATTGAATCGAATAATTATTTTCAACAAAAACATCCATCGTCAAGTTATCGTGTTGAATATTTAATAGCATCGCGTCAGGATCGATTAAATGAACGTCTTAAAAAATTAATTGGTGTCCAATCATTAGATGAAATACCATTATTAGAATCATATCATTTTATCTCAAATAATCTATTGATGAGCGGACAATTTCAATCGATTTATAAATTAGCATGGAATTATGTTATGTTACATGAGGATGTTGATGTATTAGAAACGATAATTACTAAAATTTATGAATACAAATCATCATCGGAACGTTCAATTGATATTTATATTGGTACACATGATGTTGCAACCGTAACCAATTTAAGTGGTAATGATGTTGAAATTTATTTAACTGATGATGAAAAATTCCCAGTTCCAAAATACGTTTGGATTACGGTTAAAGATGATCGAAAAATGGTTTCATTTGTTATACCAACATTTTTATCTAAGTCAACGTCAAACGATATTATGAATCAAATATGTGAAAGTAAATGTAATCAATTGACATGGATTGATATTGAATTAAAACAAAGTTCAATATTATGTTGTGAATATAAGGTATTTCAAAGTGTTGTTAAAGAAATGCCATTTATCGATGGGGAATTTGAATTATTAATTTAACATTTTTTTTTTAATATATATATAATATAATTATACAATTAAAACTTATATATATATAACAATAACTTTTTGAGATGATAATTAAATTTGGAATAAAAGATATATATATATAAAAGTGTTGTACTTTTGTTTGATCCCAATATGGATAATGCATTCTTCTTCTAGTTTGTGTTTGGAATCATCTCGTTATTATGCATTGCAGCTTTTAGCCATGTTTGTATTAATAGAAAATACTAATCCTTCAGTAAACCAAGAATTTATTATGAAATTCTTACAGAGATGACTTTGGAATTCATATATTAAACAATTCTGAATGCACATATATTCTAATTAATTAATCCTAAATGAATTTTTGGTATTCTTTTTTATTACAAATTCTAATAATTTTTGTGAGATTTTAATTAGTATAGAATTTGATATTTTTAAGTGTCTGCCATTATTATATAAAATTTCAAATAATTATCTCTAATTAATTAAAACAATTCAAAAATTCAAAAATAATTCATTTAAATAAAACCTAAATACAATTATAATGATTTTTTCCACCAAACAATTGAATAGGTTTTTTTTTATAAAACCTCTTGAATGTTGATAACGCAAAAAGTCTACGCACTGCAACGCTATCATCAACTATCGAAAATCGTCTGAATTTTTCATTTTGGCGCAATACAAAATTTATTTATTTTTTATTTATTTTTGTTAGATTGTTTTTAAATATTATTTTAATTAATTACCAAACGATTTATAATAAACTAGAATAAAAATTAAAATTAAATAAAACTTCAAATTAATTCAAAATGAATGAAGAACATTCTACAACAAAACAAAATGAAATAACATCGATAGCCGATATTCAATCATATTTATCCAAATTTAGTAATTCCAAAAATCATCGGTATTTTACAGATGTTCCTCAAATATGTAAAGATGAAGCGTGTATGTTAGGCATTGATGAGGCTGGACGAGGACCAGTTTTAGGTTTGTAGTTTTGCTATGAAACTTCTCTGTTTTTATTATTCTAAATCAATATCATATAATTTCATTTTCATATCGAATATAGGTCCAATGGTATATGGACTAGCATATTGTCCATTACAAAGTGAAGAATTGATACGACAATTAAAATGTGATGATTCGAAAGAGTTAACGGAAGAGGCACGTAATTCAATTTTTAATAATATGAATTCAACGATGGAGGCAAAACAATCGATTGGCTGGAGTGTCGACATTATTTCACCAAATACAATAAGTACAAATATGCTGAGACGTACAAAACATTCATTAAATGAAATCTCAATGGATGCAGCAATCGGTTTAATTGAACGTGCCATTGAAATGGAAGTAAATATTGCTGAAATTTATGTGGACACCGTTGGACCACCGGAAAAATATCAAGACAAATTATTAAAATTATTTCCAGATTTTAACATAATTGTTGCGAAAAAAGCCGATTCAACGTATCCAATTGTATCGGCTGCTAGTATTTTTGCTAAAGTAGTACGGGATCATGCATTACATCATTGGACATTCCCCGAAGGTTCCGAATTTGATAATGTTAAATTTGGTAGCGGTTATCCAGCTGATCCAGTTACAAAATCATTTCTGAAGGATCATTGCAATAGTGTATTTGGTTATCCAAGATTGATACGTTTCAGTTGGTCAACAACTAGTAATGCATTGCTGGCCGCTAAAGCACATTCAATCGAATTCGAAGATTTTAATAATACAGAAAAAGATCAACAACAAAAGGGACCTTCGATCGCAAAATATTTCCAATCAACCACAAAACCAAAACGTGAACATAGTCGTTATTTTACCGAAAGGCATATAAGTTCAGATTTTGATTTTTAAAATAAATATAATTATATTAATATAATAACTCTTTGGTGTAAATATATAATTATACAACTCTTTGGTGTAAATGTTAAAAAAAATGCCAACCTAAAAATTCTAACGAAATTTTGGGGTCGTGGGTTCGAATCCTACTGAATGCATAAAATATGTTTTGTGTTTTCGGTTATTTTTCGAATCTGAATTTTAACACAGAGTTGTATATTCCGCTTGCGGTTGGTCGTACGGCTAATTACCGACACCGTAAAAGCCACAAATTAATTAACTAATAACAGAAGGCTGTTGTTGGACGCTAAATAAATAATAAACAAATAATAGATTTCAATACAATTTTTACAAACTTTATTTGTATATTAAAAAATTCTTATAAATAACACACAATTTTAGAATGTCTTCTTCCCGCCCAAGGTGGAATCCGTTATTCGAAAAGACCTGCATGGACAAACACACAAATAAAAAAAAAAACATATCACATGTTGAAAACATTGCATTGAACACGTTTTGAAAAAGAAAAAAAAAAAAACCAAAATAATACTTACCAAAACCCATGTCATCATCGGAACCTTCATCCGAATCCTCCTTCTCTTCCTTCTTTTCTGCGGCAGCAGGTGCAGCGGCGGCTGCAGCTGCTGCTGGAGCACCGGCTACTGCTACAGCTGGACCAGCACCAGCACCTGATCCAATGCTTGTAATTAACTCTTTTACGTTAATTCCTTCTAGAGCTTTCGCATATAGACTGGGCCAATACGGTTCCACTTCGACATTAGCGGATTTTAAAATTGTTGAAATTTTTTCGGCCTAAAAGGACATTTAAAAAAAAAAAAAAAAAAATCATTTAAAAATCATTATGCGAACTTAACCCCAAAAACCAAAATTCTCATTTAAAACAAAAATATTTTTATTAACAAAATTAATAATTAATAAAATAAACTAATTTTTTTAAATTCAATTGCAAATGACAATTAAAAATAATTATAAATACGAAATTAATTACGATGCATTTAAATGATTAAAATTAAAATGGATTTAAAAAACCTTTATTTTTTTTTTATGTATAGAAAAAGGAAAGAAAAAAAATATTGCGATTTTGGGTACTTACCGTGATGGCCACATCGTCGTCGATTAATATGAATGATGCATACACGCACGAAATCTCTGCTTTATTTATCATTTTAACAATAATTTGGATTTTTGAATATATTTTTTTAATATAATTTAATTTAATTAATTTTATTTTTAATTTAATAGTAATAGTTTAATAGTTTTGCAAGTTGCCTATTTGGCCTTAGCTCAATTTGAGAACAAGCATATATGACTACTAAAACAAGAAAGAATGAATTATAAAAATAAAATTTGTACAAGGCTAAAAATCCTCCAACGCCTGCAACCGCTACACTACAAGTAAACAGAGGAAATGTGATTTGACATATTGACATTTATTTCATTATGACTTTTGTCTGTTTTTATAAATGGTGGCAAGCATTATTTTGTGATCTATTACATTATCCATTGTAAAATAAAAATAAAAACAAACATATTTATAAATGAAATAATCGGAACATTTTCATCATATGGGTTCAGTATTCGGATCATGAGAAAATAAATTGTTTTTTTGTCAACTTTTTAATGTATTCTGTGGTCAAGCGATAAATTATTACAATTAATTAAGACATAAATTAATTATTTTACTGAATTGATTTAATAATTATTTCGATTACATATGCTATTACATTTACGTAATTTTTTATACGTAATCATTTCGTACCCATGGAGTAAAAAATCAATTTGCAATTTTATTACTTTGGCAAGTAAAAATTTGCAAAACATAAACATTTGTGAAAGGCTTTTGTTTTTTCATTTTAATTATTATTTATTTATTATTTTGATTTTATTTTATTTTTTTTATTAATTAATTAAATGCTAGAAATTACATTAAACAATGAAATACAACATGAAAATGAACAAATTTTATCAAATCAAACGAATATAATAAAAATTGATGCCAGTGAATTAACGTATCAAGATTTTTTTACAAATTACATGCAAAAAAATGTACCGGTTATTATAACCTCAATTGCATCCGAATGGGAATGTTTTAAAAATTGGCAAATTGTAAATAATAACAAAGATGATAACAATAATATATATATAGATAGCAACAAGAACAATAATAATAATAATCAACAGGATCCCACCGAACAAATTATAAATTTTGAATATTTATTAAATCATATACAAAATCATATTGTTCCTGTTGCAAATTGTACAAAACAATATTTTAATTCACATGAAAAATTACAATTAAATTTTCATGATTTTATTAATAATTGGAAAACAAATTCATTGGAAACAATTTCGAAAACGGTGACAACGGAAACGTTCAATATAAAAAATACCAATGATAAATGTGAATTAAATGGAAATAATTACTGTGATATATTAAAAAATGATGATTCATCAACAAATAATAAATTATTATATTTAAAAGATTGGCATCTTTCAAAAGAACAGCCAAATTATGAATTTTATAAAATACCAAAATATTTTGCATCCGATTGGTTAAATGAATATTTTACAGAATCAACGGATGAAAGTATAAAAGATGATTATAAATTTGTTTATATGGGACCAAAAGGAACATGGTAAAATGAATCTATTAATATAATAAATCACGTTTAATATTAATGAATGAATGAATCATTGATGATTTATATATTATAATTTTTCGACACATAGGACACCATTTCATGCGGATGTCTTTTCATCGTACAGTTGGTCAACGAATATTTGTGGTACAAAATTATGGTTAATATTACAACCAAATGAAGAAAAAAAACTATATGATAAATTTCGTAATTTACCATTTAGCATCGATGAATCCATATTACAATTGAACAATTGTAAATATTATCGTATACTTCAATTGAATGGTGAAGCAATTTTTATACCATCAAATTGGTATCATCAGGTATGGAATTTAACAGATACAATTTCAGTTAATCATAATTGGTTTAATGGATGTAATATTATGAACATTTGGTATGCATTGGAAAGCCATTATGAGAGTGTATTAAAAGAGATTAACGATTGTAAAGATATGCCCGAATTTATGGAACATTCACAAATGATGTTAAAAGCATCTTATGGCATGAATTATCATATGTTTTTGAATATATTAAAATTTATTGTTGATAAACGAATGAATACGTTAAAAAAATGTCCCACAATCAATGAAAATATTCTCATAAATAATTTTCAATTTGGTAAAACTCATTTAGCATTTGATATAAATTCAATTTTAAATGTTTTACAAAAAATGATAAAAAACGACGCGATATTTTATGATATTGATGTAAAATTACTTATTTGGCAAATTCAGGAATTTTTACGTCTCATATAAATTATATAAATATACCTTTTGGTAACCACTTTAAATTATAGACTAGAGATTTTTTTAAACAATCAAAACAAAACAATCATATTTTTGATATAAAATATTTATAAAATCAATATATTTATTATATAAAATTAAGAAATAAAAATTAAACCCCCCCCCCCCAAAGTTTGAAAATATTAAAAAAAAAAAATCAAAATGTTTTTACAATTTATTATTGTCAATTGGTAAATGTAATGCACCGGATTCATGTAAACTTTTTAAATCCGAATGATTTAATCCGATTTCCTCCAAAATCAATTCACAATCTTTTATATACGTATTTTTGGAATCCGTTATTCGAAAAGACCTGCATGGACAAACACACAAATAAAAAAAAAAAACATATCACATGTTGAAAACATTGCATTGAACACGTTTTGAAAAAAAAAAAAAAAAAAAAAACCAAAATAATACTTACCAAAACCCATGTCATCATCGGAGCCTTCATCTGAATCCTCCTTCTCTTCCTTCTTTTCTGCGGCAGCAGGTGCAGCGGCGGCTGCAACTGCCGCTGGAGCACCGGCTACTGCTACAGCTGGACCAGCACCAGCACCTGATCCAATGCTTGTAATTAACTCCTTTATGTTAACTCCTTCTAGAGATTTCGCGTATAGACTGGGCCAATACGGTTCCACTTCGACATTAGCGGATTTTAAAATTGTTGAAATTTTTTCGGCCTAAAAGGACATTTAAAAAAAAAAAAAAATCATTTAAAAATCATTATGCGAACTTAACCCCAAAAACCAAAATTCTCATTTAAAACAAAAATATTTATATTAACAAAATTAATAATTAATAAAATAAACTAATTTTTTTAAATTCAATTGCAAATGACAATTAAAAATAATTATAAATACGAAATTAATTACGATGCATTTAAATGATTAAAATTAAAATGGATTTAAAAAACGTTTATTTTTTTTTTTATGTATAGAAAAAGGAAAGAAAAAAAATATTGCGATTTTGGGTACTTACCGTGATGGCCACATCGTCGTCGATTAATATGAATGATGCGTACACGCACGAAATCTCTGCTTTATTTACCATTTTAAAAATAATTTGGATTTTTGAATCTATTTTTTTAATATAATTTAATTTAATTAATTTTATTTTTTAATTTAATAGTAATAGTTTAATAGTTTTGCAAGTTGCCTATTTGGCCTTAGCTCAATTTGAGAACAAGCATATACGACTATCAAAACAAGAAAGAATGAATTATAAAAATAAAATTTGTACAAGGCTAAAAATCCTCCAACGCCTGCAACCGCTACACTACAAGTAAACAGAGGAAATGTGATTTGACATATTGACATTTATTTCATTATGACTTTTGTCTGTTTTTATAAATGGTGGCAAGCATTATTTTGTGATCTATTACATTATCCATTGTAAAATAAAAATAAAAACAAACATATTAATAAATGAAATAATCGGAACATTTTCATCATATGGGTTCAGTATTCGGATCATGAGAAAATAAATTGTTTTTTTGTCAACTTTTTAATGTATTCTGTGGTCAAGCGATAAATTATTACAATTAATTAAGACATAAATTAATTATTTTACTGAATTGATTTAATAATTATTTCGATTACATATGCTATTACATTTACGTAATTTTTTATACGTAATCATTTCGTACCCATGGAGTAAAAAATCAATTTGCAATTTTATTACTTTGGCAAATTGTCATGAAAAAATTTGCAAAACGTAAACATTTGTGAAAGGCTTTTGTTTTTTCATTTTAATTATTATTTATTTATTATTTTGATTTTATTTTATTTTTTTTTTTTTATTAATTAATTAAATGCTAGAAATTACATTAAACAATGAAATACAACATGATAATGAACAAATTTTATCAAATCAAACGAATATAATAAAAATTGATGCCAGTGAATTAACGTATCAAGATTTTTTTACAAATTACATGCAAAAAAATGTACCGGTTATTATAACCTCAATTGCATCCGAATGGGAATGTTTTAAAAATTGGCAAATTGTAAATAATAACAAAGATGATAACAATAATATATATATAGATAGCAACAACAACAATAATAATAATAATCAACAGGATCCCACCGAACAAATTATAAATTTTGAATATTTATTAAATCATATACAAAATCATATTGTTCCTGTTGCAAATTGTACAAAACAATATTTTAATTCACATGAAAAATTACAATTAAATTTTCATGATTTTATTAATAATTGGAATACAAAATTACTTATTTAGCAAATTCAGGAATTTTTACGTCTCATATAAATTATATAAATATGCCTTTTGGTAACCACTTTAAATTATAGACTAGAGATTTTTTTTTTTTTTTTTTAAACAATCAAAACAAAACAATCATATTTTTGATATAAAATATTTATAAAATCAATATATTTATTATATAAAATTAAGAAATAAAAATTAAACCCCCCCCCCCCAAAGTTTGAAAATATTAAAAAAAAAAAATCAAAATGTTTTTAAAATTTATTATTGTCAATTGGTAAATGTAATGCACCGGATTCATGTAAACTTTTTAAATCCGAATGATTTAATCCGATTTCCTCCAAAATCAATTCACAATCTTTTATATACGTATTTTTGGAATCCGTTATTCGAAAAGACCTGCATGGACAAACACACAAATAAAAAAAAAAACATATCACATGTTGAAAACATTGCATTAAACACGTTTTGAAAAAGAAAAAAAAAAAAAAAAAAACCAAAATAATACTTACCAAAACCCATGTCATCATCGGAACCTTCATCCGAATCCTCCTTCTCTTCCTTCTTTTCTGCGGCAGCAGGTGCAGCGGCGGCTGCAGCTGCTGCTGGAGCACCGGCTACTGCTACAGCTGGACCAGCACCAGCACCTGATCCAATGCTTGAAATTAACTCTTTTACGTTAATTCCTTCCAGCGATTTCGCATATAGACTGGGCCAATACGGTTCCACTTCGACATTAGCGGATTTTAAAATTGTTGAAATTTTTTCGGCCTAAAAGGACATTTAAAAAAAAAAAAAAAATCATTTAAAAATTATTATGCGAATTTAACCCCAAAAACCAAAATTCTCATTTAAAACAAAAATATTTATATTAACAAAATTAATAATTAATAAAATAAACTAATTTTTTTAAATTCAATTGCAAATGACAATTAAAAATAATTATAAATACGAAATTAATTACGATGCATTTAAATGATTAAAATTAAAATGGATTTAAAAAACGTTTATTTTTTTTTTATGTATAGAAAAAGGAAAGAAAAAAAATATTGCGATTTTGGGTACTTACCGTGATGGCCACATCGTCGTCGATTAATATGAATGATGCGTACACGCACGAAATCTCTGCTTTATTTACCATTTTAACAATAATCTATTTTTTGATTGGATTGGATTTTTGAATCTATTTTTTTAATATAATTTAATTTAATTAATTTTATTTTTAATTTAATAGTAATAGTTTAATAGTTTTGCAAGTTGCCTATTTGGCCTTAGCTCAATTTGAGAACAAGCATATATGACTACTAAAACAAGAAAGAATGAATTATAAAAATAAAATTTGTACAAGGCTAAAAATCCTCCAACGCCAGCAACCGCTACAATACAAGTAAACAGAGGAAATGTGATTTGACATATTGACATTTATTTCATTATGACTTTTGTCTGTTTTTATAAATGGTGGCAAGCATTATTTTGTGATCTATTACATTATCCATTGTAAAATAAAAATAAAAACAAACATATTAATAAATGAAATAATCGGAACATTTTCATCATATGGGTTCAGTATTCGGATCATGAGAAAATAAATTGTTTTTTTGTCAACTTTTTAATGTATTCTGTGGTCAAGCGATAAATTATTACAATTAATTAAGACATAAATTAATTATTTTACTGAATTGATTTAATAATTATTTCGATTACATATGCTATTACATTTACGTAATTTTTTATACGTAATCATTTCGTACCCATGGGGTAAAAAATCAATTTGCAATTTTATTACTTTGGCAAATTGTCATGAAAAAATTTGCAAAACGTAAACATTTGTGAAAGGCTTTTGTTTTTTCATTTTAATTATTATTTATTTATTATTTTGATTTTATTTTATTTTTTTTTTTTTTGTTTTTTTTTTTTTTATTAATTAATTAAATGCTAGAAATTACATTAAACAATGAAATACAACATGATAATGAACAAATTTTATCAAATCAAACGAATATAATAAAAATTGATGCCAGTGAATTAACGTATCAAGATTTTTTTACAAATTACATGCAAAAAAATGTACCGGTTATTATAACCTCAATTGCATCCGAATGGGAATGTTTTAAAAATTGGCAAATTGTAAATAATAACAAAGATGATAACAATAATATATATATAGATAGCAACAACAACAATAATAATAATAATCAACAGGATCCCACCGAACAAATTATAAATTTTGAATATTTATTAAATCATATACAAAATCATATTGTTCCTGTTGCAAATTGTACAAAACAATATTTTAATTCACATGAAAAATTACAATTAAATTTTCATGATTTTATTAATAATTGGAAAACAAATTCATTGGAAACAATTTCGAAAACGGTGACAACGGAAACGTTCAATATAAAAAATACCAATGATAAATGTGAATTAAATGGAAATAATTACTGTGATATATTAAAAAATGATGATTCATCAACAAATAATAAATTATTATATTTAAAAGATTGGCATCTTTCAAAAGAACAGCCAAATTATGAATTTTATAAAATACCAAAATATTTTGCATCCGATTGGTTAAATGAATATTTTACAGAATCAACGGATGAAAGTATAAAAGATGATTATAAATTTGTTTATATGGGACCAAAAGGAACATGGTAAAATGAATCTATTAATATAATAAATCACGTTTAATATTAATGAATGAATGAATCATTGATGATTTATATATTATAATTTTTCGACACATAGGACACCATTTCATGCGGATGTCTTTTCATCGTACAGTTGGTCAACGAATATTTGTGGTACAAAATTATGGTTAATATTACAACCAAATGAAGAAAAAAAACTATATGATAAATTTCGTAATTTACCATTTAGCATCGATGAATCCATATTACAATTGAACAATTGTAAATATTATCGTATACTTCAATTGAATGGTGAAGCAATTTTTATACCATCAAATTGGTATCATCAGGTATGGAATTTAACAGATACAATTTCAATTAATCATAATTGGTTTAATGGATGTAATATTATGAACATTTGGTATGCATTGGAAAGCCATTATGAGAGTGTATTAAAAGAGATTAACGATTGTAAAGATATGCCCGAATTTATGGAACATTCACAAATGATGTTAAAAGCATCTTATGGCATGAATTATCATATGTTTTTGAATATATTAAAATTTATTGTTGATAAACGAATGAATACGTTAAAAAAATGTCCCACAATCAATGAAAATATTCTCATAAATAATTTTCAATTTGGTAAAACTCATTTAGCATTTGATATAAATTCAATTTTAAATGTTTTACAAAAAATGATAAAAAACGACGCGATATTTTATGATATTGATGTAAAATTACTTATTTGGCAAATTCAGGAATTTTTACGTCTCATATAAATTATATAAATATGCCTTTTGGTAACCACTTTAAATTATAGACTAGAGATTTTTTTTTTTTTTTTTAAAACAATCAAAACAAAACAATCATATTTTTGATATAAAATATTTATAAAATCAATATATTTATTATATAAAATTAAGAAATAAAAATTAAACCCCCCCCCCCCCCCCAAAGTTTGAAAATATTAAAAAAAAAAAATCAAAATGTTTTTACAATTTATTATTGTCAATTGGTAAATGTAATGCACCGGATTCATGTAAACTTTTTAAATCCGAATGATTTAATCCGATTTCCTCCAAAATCAATTCACAATCTTTTATATACGTATTTTTGCCATTTAAAATACTTGCTGTTGCTGGTGTACGACTGAGTATCGGTGCCGGTTTCGGTACAATATGACCATCGACCAATGACGGATCAACAAATGATTTACGTGCTTGATGCTGTGGATGTTTATAGGCCGCATTCCATGACAATACAGGCGATACACATGAATCTAATTTTTCAAATATTTTCGTCCATTCCGATTGGGTTTTCCCTTTAAATTGTTCAATTACCTGTTTTTTTGTCGCGTCCTCATTATCCGGATATTGACTTAAATTTGGCAATCCTAATGCATTTATAAAATGTTGAAAAAATTGTGGTTCTAATGCACCGACTGCCATAAATTTACCATCCATTGTTTCATAAGTGCCGTAATAGTAGGCACCACCGTCTAATACATTTTCACCCGGTGGTTTACCAAAATATGGTAAATGTTGACTGCGTGTCATCCAACTGGATAAATACGCGGAACCCTCCGTCATCGAACAATCAATGATTTGTCCTAGGCCACTACGGGAACGTTCAACTAATGCCGTACAAATGGCGAATGCCAAAAGTAAACCACCACCGGCAAAATCAGCAATTATATTCATGGGTGGTGTTGGATTACTTGTTTTACTACTTAACATTGATAAAAATCCAGACATTGCAACATAATTTATATCATGACCGGCACGTCTAGCAAGTGGTCCACTTTGTCCAAATCCCGATAATCGTGCATAAATCAACGATGAATTTATTGACATTAGATTAGTTGGACCCAAAGCTAAACGTTCCATTACACCCGGACGAAATGGTTCAATTACAACATCGGATATTTTTGTCATTTTATATATCATTTCTTGGGCATCTTTATGTCGTATATCTAATGCAATTGTACGTTTCCCATTACGTAACACATCGATATGATGGTCAACGGCCTATATATATATATATATATGTTTTTGTCACACCACAATTTCAAAAAAAAAAAAAACATATTTTAATTGATATTTTTTTTTTTTTCACTCTTATCTTTACAAAATTGTAAATATGTATATTAAAATACCCTATCAATAACCGTAACTGTTGCACCAAAGTCTGATAATAGCATACCACAAAATGGTCCTGGCGCTAATCCAGCAAATTCAATTATTTTAATACCTTTCAATGCCATATTTTATTAATAATATGATTATGGAGTTTTGTTAATAATCTGTTTTCCACATTAAAAGTTAATGTATAGTTATTAAATAATTAATTTTTTTATTTTTATTTCTATTACCATGAATTGACGCCAGACAGTTCGTATAATAATAAAGAAAAGATTAAATTAATTAAATATATATAAATACACCAAAATAAAAGCTTATTCATTGTGTTTTTTTTAATATTTTATAATGTTAAATACATTATATACAATTTATTCCTATCATTTTAATTTCACAAATACAAGTTTTATTTGTTTCTTTCATTACCATATTCGGGGATTACGAAATTATCACACACAAACATTTATTTCTTATCAATTCACCGTTTGTTGATTTGATTTTTTTTTTGTTGTTTATTTTTATTGTTTTTTTAATTGAATTTTCTCCATGGTTGAAAGTTTTTTTTTTTTAATATTTCCAGTTTTCCAGTGCGTTCCATATTGAACGCATCCCATCGCAATTGTCATTTGTTTGTTGTTGTTGCTTTTTATTTACATATTTTTTTGTTTTGTTTTGCAAAACTTTTTTCATTTGCAAAAAATTAAATAATTTTTTTTGTTATCAGTTTATTTTTATTTTGGCGGTGATTTGGTTTTTATTTATTTTAAAAAAAAAAAATAAATTAAATACTTTTAATTTAATTTTGCATGTATTAGTTTATTGAATTGTTTTCTATTTTAATATGGGAGTTACCGGATTATGGAAATTAATTGATCCTAGTGGAAAACCAGTGCCATTAGAAACATTAGAAAATAAAGTTTTGGCCGTTGGTCAGTATATATTGATGGGGGGGTTACTTACATGGTATTGTGAAATAATGAAAATTAACCCGTTTTTTTTTAATATTTAAATATGCAGATATTTCTATATGGTTACATCAGGTTGTAAAAGGTTTTCAAGATGCAAATGGTGCCACATTGGCTAATGCCCATTTATTGGGTCTTTTCCATCGTCTATGTAAATTGTTGTATTATCGAATAAAGCCTGTATTTGTTTTTGATGGTGGTGTACCCGCTTTGAAACGTGAAACAATTGTAAGCAAATATATAATTTATATTTAATTTACACTTTTATAATTTATAAATAATCATCAAAAAAAAAAAATACAGGCAAAACGTTCTCAAAGTAAATCAAAATATCAAAATGAATCGGATCGTTTTCAACAGCTATTACTCGAAACATTGGCCAAAGAACGTATTGTACAACAAGCACTTGGTAATGTTGGTGCAAATAATTTACTATTATCATCGCCAACAAAAATAATTTCAGCAAAAATTTTACAACGTGAACAAGAAAAGGAAGATTTATTTAAATTGCCAGCATTAATACCATCGGCGGACGAAGCCAATACGTCATCGGCATCAACAAAATCCGATCCGCATAATTGTTCATCGGGAACCGATTATTCGGATAATGAACAAACAACAACGGAAAAACGTCGTCACTATTACAATGTAAATTTACATTCCGTTGATGTGAATAGTGTAAAATTTAAAAATTTACCACCAGATATCCGGGTAGAAATTTTAAGTGATTTAAAAGAAACACGTAAACAATCGTCATGGGGACGTTTACATGAATTACCCGCAAAAAGTGATGATTTCAGTGAATATCAAATGAAACGTCTATTGAAACGTAGACAGGTGCAGGTGAGTTTAGAAGAGGCCGAACAAGAAATGGGTGGTAAATCATTATCGCTTATGGAATTAGAAGCATTATTAACGGAAGATGGTATTGTTGCCGCATCACAATCGAATGCCACAAAACGTATAATATCCGATGAAAATACACGGTATTTACATGTACGCAATTTAAAGCAAGCCATTGAAACAGCCGATAATAGTAGTATAAATGATAATGGTTCTACTAGTGGTGGTGGTGGTGGTGGTGGTGACCAAAGTCCACCAAAAAAAAGTAAATTAGATGTTGATGAAATGATTTTGAGTACAATACATGAAAATGAAGATGAATACGATTCAGATTTACAACGAGCAATTGAATTGTCATTGATACAAGAGAGTAATGCTGATGAAGAAGAAGCAGAAACCCGTAAAGAAAATGATACGGTTGAAGAATTTAAAATGAGTTCATTACAAAAAAAGAATTTAAGTGGAGCTGCTAAAAATTTAGCTAGAGCCTATATGATAGAATACGGTGGATTAAATGATGATGATATTAAAAGATTAGTTAAACAACGAACGCAAGCCGATCCAGAAAATATCTCACAAGAATTTAAGTATGTTTTATATCAATTATTAACCTTTCGAATAAACAGATTTTCTTTAACACATTTTCTCATTTCAGATACAATGATAAATATATAACTAAAGGTGAACCATTAACTCAAAATAATGTAATGCTTCAATCCTCAGAATCAAATACAATTGCAAATACATCGCTTGAGAATGTTGAATCGCCCAAAATAACAGATGCAAATAAATCAAGTGATATCATCATCAGTACGGATGATGATGATGATGATGATGATGTTTCAAGTAATGCTGATTCTGATTTTATTGATGTACCAGAAATATCCGATTCATCTGATTTAGAAGTACGTTCAAATATTATATTACCAATAAAATGGAATCATTCACCTGGAGCAGATCTATCAAAAGATTTTCGATTAGAAGATTTACAAAAATCCACAAAATTAATCAAAATTGAAATAAAACCTGATGCTATTAAGAAATTCAATGATACTGAAGATTTATTTGCTGATGTTTTTAATGTTAAACACCCAAATGATGACAATGGAAATGATATTAAAGATAACACTCAGAATTTGGTGAATGATAGTGAAATAATGAATGATGTTATTGAGAATGTTCATGTTGATGAAGAACCATTGAAAAATAAAGTAGAAAATAAAATGGAAACTGATATTCCACAAAATATCAATGCAAAAACTATTGATGAATTAAATAAATGCAATCCAATCAATAACACACAAGAAATCAATAAAGATTCAAATTTATCGGAAACACAAAATATAAGCATTCCGACGAATGTTAATAAATTAGATTCTGCAAAAAAGATTGTAACACCAAATAAAATCACAGATATCCTTAATGATTTAAATGAACAAATGGAATCTGTTTCACAGTTAAATTTACAAAACATTATTACAAATCCATCAACAACGAAAACTACACCTAAAAATATTTTAAATGATTTAGATGTAGAAATGAAATCAGTTCAATCAATTAATTTGGATAATTTATTAATGCAATCAACATCACCAATTCAAAACAATAACCAATCTATTATAAAAGATTCAACAATGGAAAATGATAATTCAAATATTATAGTTATCAATGATGATGATGATGATGATGGCGATGATGAAGTTAAAGCTACGAAAAAATTAGAAAAACAATCTAAATTGGGTTCATATTTTAATGTAACACCAACCAAAGCACCTAAAATAAAACCTATTGAAGAAACATCTCCAAATATACCAAAACCATTTTTTGTAAATCGTAAATCACCGTCAAGTACAAAAAAAAAAGATAAAAATTCAACGGACGAACGAAATGATGATTGCCCGCAAACGGATAGTAAAGTAGCTCGTTCATTATTTGGTAAAATAAATAATTCGGAGGACGCGATTATGGATGCGGCTGCAAATTTATTAAAAGAGCATCAAACGGAAGGTGAACTGAATGATTTAGCTGTGAAATTACACTCGGATAAATCGGATATGGAACGTAATCGTAATCAACAGGAACGTATGGGTATGTCAATAACACAACGTATGACCCAGGAATGTAAAGATTTATTACAATTATTTGGAATACCATATGTTACGGCACCGATGGAAGCCGAAGCACAATGTGCCTATTTAAATGCCATCCATTTAACAAATGGTACAATTACGGATGACAGTGATATATGGCTATTCGGTGGTCAAACTGTTTATAAACATTTTTTTAATCAACAAAAAAATGTTCTTGAATTTAATGCCGATAAAATTCAACAATTATTTAATGTTGATCGTCATCGTTTAATACAATTATCAACGTTGGTCGGCAGTGATTATACAACGGGTATCAATGGAATTGGTGCGGTAACCGCCTTGGAAATCCTATCGAATTTCACCTCAACACCGATAAAGGACGGTGAAACAACGGAAATCATGTCATTGCTATCGGCTCTACGTAAATTTCGTGATTGGTGGCATCATCGTCGTACCGTTGAACAACACATTGGATTACGTAATAAATTAAAAAATATTACAATTAGTGAAGATTTTCCAAGTCATCGAGTTAGTATTAAGATTACTTAAACTTAAAAGAAAATTAATCTAACCTTTTATTATTTTTTGTTATTAGGTAATCGAAGCGTATCTCTATCCGAAAGTTGATGATAGCCGTGAAGCATTCAAATGGGGTTATCCGGATGCTGAATCAATACGTGAATTTGCTAAACAAAATTTTGGATGGACAGCATCGAAAACCAATGATATTTTATTACCAGTATTACGGAAATTAGATGAACGAAAATCACAACAAACAATTAAAAATTATTTTAATGTTGAAAATGTAATGCATGTAAATAATATTAAAGTTAGTAATCGTGTACGTAAAGCAATTGATAAATTAAATCCATCATCATCATCAACATCTCAAGTTCCGGCGGACAAAAATAATGATAAGAAAACGAATTTAAAGGTGTTGAAAAAAAAAGTGGCAGATAAGAGAATTGGCAAAAAAGATACAACAGACAAAATAAAACAAAAACCAATTCAACGACGTAGTACACGAAAAGGTGATAAAAAATCTGTGATATTAGAGGAAGACGTGGATTTAATGGTACCATCCACAAGTGGACTATCCGCAACGGGGCCGATTCCAAATGAATTAACTGAAAATAGAGAAAATACCGGTGAAAAGAAATTACCAAATATACCGAAAGGTGAACAACCAATACCGCAAAGAGAAAAGGATAAAGAACTACAAGAAATAAATAAACAAAAAGCTGTTCGTATATTACGGAAACGGGATAAATAAGAAAAAAAATTTTTGATTTGGTATCTATCGGGAAATGTTCAGAGGAAGTTTTGATTGATTTATTAAGTATTTTGTCTGGTTTTTTTTTCCACAGAATTATTTCAAATTTGAATATCAAACTTGTATAACAATTTGAGATGTTACCAGATATCAGATAGACCATAAATTTGTCCAAAAATATGTCCTTCACTTGAATTTACGTATCATAAAATTGCAATTGTTATGCACCTAAAACACATTTTAATCATATAATACTATTTCCATTGTATAATATTAACAATAATATTTTCTCTTGACTTCGAAGAAAAAAAAAAGACATCAACAAAAAAAAAAAAAACCAGAGCGGAAGAAGTAGTATATATTTCTATTCATCATACATCTATAAATAAATAAATATATATTTAAATTGCTTAAAACAAAAACTATTGTTACAGAAAAAAATAAAAAACTCACCACAATAAATGATTATAATATATAATATTAATATAATAATGAAATAAGATAACTCTTTAATGGCAATACACTTGCTATACAATATATAGTGTATATAGATATTCATATAACAACTACTGAATAATCAAAAATTCAAAATCTTTTTCTCAGCATTTAATTAATATATATACATATTTATATATATAACAATCTGATTTCATGTTAAATTATTATTATATTATTATTATGATTATTCTACATTTATATTTAATGAAAATAATAATACTATATATATTATACATGTATGTATATATAAAGACAATCAAAAGGGGATACAAATTAAAATAAAAACCAACAAATTTCAAAAAAAAAACAAAAAAAATTCCCATCAATATTTTGTATATTCAACAAAACTAAAAAAAAAAAATAATACTAAATCATTTTATTATACCATGCCATTTTTTTTGTATTAAATAATAACAAGACAAGATATATCTTGTCATTTGCGTATGAGGATAACATTTTTTTAAAATTCTTTAAATTTAATATATTCACATGATCAATTTTGAAGAATTCTCAAAATTAGAAAAGTTGATCTGATCAGAGTTTTGTTAAGGAGAATTATGCATTGCATTTCACTTAAGCAAAATTATATTCCGAATTGTACTTAAGCAAATACAAAGAATTCTTTCACCAAAATCGTTTAGAAGTCAATTAATCAAAATCATTTAGAATATCCTTAAGAAAAACTTACAGAGAATTTCCCTACAGAAGTCGTACAGAGAATTTCCTTAATAAAATAAATACAGAGAATTTCCCTAAACAAAATCATTCAGAATTCATTAAAATTATATTCAGAATATTCTTAATCAAAATCACTCAGAATTTCCATAAGAAAACCTTATAGAAAATGTCCATAAGAAAATAATACAAACAATTTCCTTATGAACAAAATCATTTAGAGAATTTCCCTAAACATTCAGAATTAATCAAAATTATTCAGAATTTCCTTAAGAGCAAACGCATTTAGAATTTCCTTAAGAAAAACTTACAGAAAATTTTTCCGCAAGGAAAAATCGTACAGAAAATGTCCTTAAGAACAAAAAAATCATTTCGAATGTCCTTAAGCAAACAAATCCATTTAGAACTTCCCTATATATGACCAAAATCATTCAGAGCATTTCCCTATAAGCAAACGCATTCAGAATTAATCAAAATTTTGATTAACAATAAAATATATAGTGAATCAGAGTAAAGTTAATATTTACATAATGCTTATAGAAAATCAATTTATTTTAATCTCCACTATAACATAAGCTACATATATAAAAAATCAGTTGTTTATTTTTTAAATCACATGAATGCAAAAATTATATATATTAAAATCTATATATATAACAACAAACAAAAGGAATAAGAAATTTGAATTATATATAGGAGGGAGCCCTTTAAAAATAAAACTATTTATTTTTCACATATGTATAAAATATGTTTTATAGATTTTATAGGGAATTTAATAATAGACAGGCAGTCACAAAACTCAACACTTTTAATAGTTATACTCAAGGGCCGCCGCTACGCATACAAGATATTGGTGCGAATGAACCAGGCGCCGTTGTCAAGAATGGAGGGCTGAAAACGATTAGATATTTTAAATATAATATAAAATTTCTGTTATTGAAAGAAAATTATTGAAACAAAACTTATACACAGAAGACAGATAGATTAAAGTAAGACTTACCCCAGATATTTCCAAAATTACCATATCAAATTTGTGGGTTTTTGTGGGACTTTTAGAGAAATATTGCGGGACCTCTGCGGTAAGCCTAATTTAATTACAATCCATTTACCAAATAACTTTGATCCTTTTCAGTAATATATATTTTAAATAAAAAAATGAACAACAAAAGTCAGCTAATGTGGTAAATATTTCATTTAAACGCAGTCACAAATACATGTAACAAATGAGAATTTAATCGTCTTAAAACCATTTATGCATATATTCACCGATCATCATGTTCCGGGCGCTATATTTTATTATTTTAAAAATACATTTCCGAAATACACTGTATCTGTACATACTATATATGTTATACGACAACCAAAAAAAAAACATGCTTTTAATTTGTGGTTGCGGTTACGGTCTATAATCTATAAATTCTTTATAAACAAATTCCTTATAATTAAATTCCCTTTAAAGAAAAAAAAAACCTAGTCTAAGGTCATGAAGAAATACATTTAAAATAACTTTTTTTTTTAACATCTGATTCTTATTTATTATAATTATATACAAATCAACATAATAATAATAATAATCCGAATAATAATCATAAATATTAATAATAATAAATAAATAAATAAATAAATGAACCCTATTTTTACATAAATTCTGTTTTATATAAATGTGTATTACATAAAAAAAAAATTAAATGGAATATGACATACATTTTTAAATGCGTGTATACAAAATATAAAGAATATATAAAAAAAAAAAAAGGTAGAAGAATATTTTTTAAAAGGCAAAATTCCCTTTAACAAAAATAAACTGCTGCAACTAATTCAATTTTCATTCATATAGATAAGTTGTCTCAGTAGTATAATAGCGCGTATAACTAAAGAAATCTGACAAAATTCTTTCTGTGGTTTTGAATTCGAATTTCCTACATTGGTTTGATTGGGGTTTGCCTGTCCGTCCCTTTGAATGCGATTGTATTTTTGTAATTTTAGGTCGGCTTAAGAATTCTTTATTTTGGAGTCGAAGATTGAGGAGAATTGGGCATCGTCGTAATATATATCGGATCCTTGTATTCATTCAATAAAATATTTTAGTTTAAAATACAATTTAACAGATTAATCAAGTGTTACAATTTTAAATGCATCAAAAGGATCTAATAAATTGTATTATAACGGGTGATTTTTTTAGCTATTATCTTTTTGGCAACACTATGGTTTAAACAGCTGACGCACGTTTCGTGTTTTGTTTCACTGTCAAGCATCTTCAGTTTGGTCTATATAATTTAACCTCTTGAATCGTCTTGCTCGAACGAACAACGCTTGCAAATTATTGAATTTTATTATCATCAAAAATGCGTGCTCTGTTAAGAAAGTTCATCGCGACGAAATTGTGTTTCGTCAGCGACGAAGCTCATTTTTGGCGGCTAAATGGGTACGTAAATAAGCAGAATTGTCGATTTTGGAGTGAATATCAGCCATAGAAGCATTGCAAGAGCTACCAATGCATTCATTCAGAAAAAGTCACAGTTTGGTGCAGTTTATGGGCTGGTGGCCCGTACATTGAACCGGACCGTACTTCTTCAAAGATGATGCGAATCGTAACGTAACTGCGTGAATGGTGAGCGCTACCGTGAGATGATATCCAACTTTTTTTTGCCCAAAATGCAAGAGCTTTTTGCTTGAGAAATGCTTGAGACTTGCATGACATGTGATTTCAACAATTTCAACGGTGCCACATGCCACACAGTACGCGCAACAATGGACTTATTGAGAGGCGTGTTCGGTGAACATTTTATTTCACGTTTGGGACCGGTCCATTGGCCGCCTAGCTCGTGCGATTTAACGCCTTTAGACTATTTTTTTTTGGTTGGGCTATGTTAAAGCTCATGTCTATATACAGACAATCCCGCTTCAATTGACGCATTGGAAGACAAATGCATTGAAGCATTTATTCATGAGATACCGGCCGAAATGTTGGAAAGAGTATGCATGGAAAATTGGACTAAGCGGATGGACCATTTGAGGCGCAGTCAAGGTCAACATATTTGCATGAAATAATCTTCAAACATTAAATTATATGGACCGCGTACTATCGATTCAAATAAAGATTTCATGCATTTTTCTGAATTTTATGTGTTTTTTTTTTTGAAAAACTTTTCTATAGCTTTTAAAAAATAACCTTTTATATATAATATTATATTAATATATTTTAGTTATTTTATATATTATTTAATAGTATCTTCTTCTTCCCTACATATTCATGAAAAAATATAGAGAGAAAAGAAAGAAGAAAAAATTAAATTCTTTAAATTCCCACATAGAATGATCGCTTAGGCATCTTACCAAACCAAAGAATTTATTTTTATTTTATTTAACATTAAAACACAAAAAAAAAGATTCTTTTTTTTATTGTTTTTAGATATTATATGGATGGGTATAAAAAAATGTAAATCAAAAAGACACATAAAGAATATTTTGTATGGAATATAAGAAATATAATACCAAAAAAAAACAGAATTTGAAATTCTAATATTAATAATAATTATTAGATATATTCGCTTTGTAAAAAAAAAATTAAATTAAATTAAATTAAATAGAAAACAACAACAATAACAATCGTCTCTTATATATTGTATTATTGTAAAAATGTGTAATATAAGAACACATGTAAAAGAAAAAAAAATTGTATATATAAACATACCCCGCAAACATTTGGAAGATGAATCGGCGATACGATATCGCGAGGAAGATAAAAAGAAGTTATTTATATCGCCAATTTATCGTTGTTTTAACAGTTGAGCGATATTATACGGAAGATAAAAATGCGATACGATGGCGATACGCTTTGACGATAAAAAGAAAATACAGAGCCACATTTATCTTCTATTTCTCTTCCAGCCCATAAAATGACGATAATATATTATTATTTATTGCTTGCCTATCTTCTTGATGATAAATTCGCGATAAATATATCGTCTTTTTGTCTTCCTCGCGATAAGTATGTAAATCATTAAGTATAAAATTAAATTATAACAGTTTAAATGGAACAGCGAATGAATAAAGAAGAAATATTAACAATTTTTAATTTTTATAATTTTCAGGATTGAGCTTTCACAGGATTTCACAGCATTGAGCTTCCATATTGATATTCCTTTAGAATATTCTAATCTATATATCGCATTAGTATCCCCAATTTAGAAGATTCCTGGCGATATCGCATTTGTATCGCCAATTTATCTTCCTCGCGATATCGTCAATTTATCTTCCAGATGTATCGCGGAAGAGTCCCATTCTCTATACGTAGGGAGTAACGTACGCGATAAAAATGCGATATCTTTGGCGATAAATTTATCGCCTAGGCGAATCGTCTGCAGTACTACCAGCGATAAGAAATGTTTGTGGGGTAGTAAAATAATAATAATAATAACTGAATAAAACGGCAATGCCATGGGTAATCACTTTTTTTACTTATATATTTATAAAATGATTCTTCTTCGCAGGTATTTTTTTTTTTTTCGAATAATACACAGAATATATATTTAGAAGAATAACAATAATAAAAAACGGCATGATCGTATATTTATAATATTATCTTTATATATAAAAAAAAAGTCTATTTTTTTTTTGATTTATATAATAAAAAAACTTACACTTATGAATATTCATAAAACTTTGATTAATTTTGCTGATGAATATACAATTATTATTATTATTATTATATATGTAATATATGATCATCTACTCTACACAACAACAGAACATTTTTTTTACTATATATAGAATATTATAGATACATCTTTATGTATATGCATATTATGATGATGATGATGATGATATATACATAATAAAAATTCACAACATATAAATATTTGTAAACCAAAACAAAACAGCGATATATAGATTTTACCGAGGGTGACCGTGGGAATTTTAACATTTGTTCATATATATAATATAACATATATGAAATTTTTTGAAATGATATCCAATTTATTTATTGTTTTTTTTTTTCTTTTTCCGTATGTATGTATATTATAATAATATATTTATATGATGTGTGTAAAACATTAACACATTGATAAATACTATATATTCCTTTTTTTTTTTTTTTCATTTACTATATTAATGTAGATATATTCAAATGATGGGATATATCCTCATACCGTGTGTGTGTTTGAATGAATGGATGGATGTTTGCATATTTGTTTATCTGCTTGTATATTTCATAACCCCATATATATAGGTTCATTCACATAATTTAAGATCAATCCTTATATATATATGCATATATGGTTTAGTTTTTCTAATATTAATGACATTTTACAAATATTTGTAGCAAATTTTTTTGATATTATATTCTTTAGCATATATTTACAGAGTAAAATTTTCTATTTTAAGGACATGATGAAATGATATTCAATATAATATGTATGATATTATTGAATTTTAAGGACTTTATTCTCTATATATTGTATTTCATTTATAGGATTTATAGGATCCGATTTCCATTTTTAAACTCTTATAATAATTTATTTCTAACTAATACGTTTAATAAACGCGATTATATTCTGCGATTATTGATCACGAAAATAGTATAAATTGCTTCCGCAGTTATATCTACAATTTCTCCACTTTTGCATAATCCTCGACTGCTTTTGATATTGAATCCGGAACACATTTAATTATAATATTATCTTTATTTTAAAAGTTATTATATCCATATATGACAATGTATAATATAAATATTTAAATTATATATAGGTTTTATTTAAATGTGTGTATTATTTTTTTTTTTTTAAATCTTATACAGTGAATTTGTATAATTTTTATATATTTAAAAAATTAAGAAAAAATTCTCACGACTATCTTAATCATAACATATATATAAGATATATTAGGTTGTCTAAAAAGTATTGATAATTATTTTTACAAAATTCAAACGATTTTTTTATATATTTCAAATGAACTTTATTAAACCAAATATGCGCGCCGTTTTGATCGATGATCCTTTGCCATTTTTCTGGTAAAGCGACATTATCCCATCACTGTAGAACTTCTGCGTGTTTTCTGGGCAAAAAACTGATCCAAGTGCATTTTGCGGTCCCAGTCTGCGAAATTTAATTTTAAACCATTAATGGAGTTCTGCAGAGACCGGAACAAATGATTATCTGAAGGTGCAAGGTCCGGGCTATATGGTGGATGCATTAAAACTTCCCAGCCAAACTCTCTCAGTTTCTGCCGAGTCATCAAAGATGTGTGTGGTCTGGCGTTGTCATGATGGAACACAACACCCTTTCGATTGATTAATTCTGGACGTTTTTTTTTTAATCTCGTGCTTCAATCTTGTTAATTGTTGACAATAATAGAGATCGGAATCAATGGTTTGACCGCGGGTGCTAGTAATTCATAATGAACGATTCCTTTCCAATCCCACCAAACAGACAGCATTACCTTTCTTGGTGTTAATCCAGGTTTTGCTACTGTTTTAGGAGTTTCACCCTTCTTGGACCACGATCTTTTTCGTATATTATTATCGTATGTGATCCATTTTTCATCACCTGTAATCATTCGCTTTAAAAATGACTCGATTTCGTTCCTTTTAAACAGCGTTTCGCAAATGGAAATTCGGTTCATTAAATTGTTTTGTGTTAATTTATGTGGTACCCAAACATCGAGCTTTTTCTTGTATCCTCAGCCTTTGTCAAATGGTTTAAAACTGTTTGGTGATGGATGTTTAGTTCTTTAGCGATATCATGACTGCTTACGTGTCGATTTTCTTCAATTTTTGATATGATTTCATCGACTTTTTCAGTGATTGGATTGGACCAGAACGAAGGTGCATCTTTGACATCAAAATTACCGGAACGAAATCGAGCAAACCATCTATAGGCTGTTAATTTTGATAAAGTTCGTTCACTGTAAACTACACAAATTTGTTCATGTGCCTGCGTTGCATTTTCACCTTTTTCATAATAAAATTGTAAAATGTATTGAATTGTTTTCACTAATTTCGCTCATCTTAAATGCACTACAACTTTTAAATGACTAAACAAATTTAATTTTTTTTTTTTTATCTACGAAATGTCATTTTTCGAACACATATGTTAGTGTTACCTGATCAGATTAGTACTACTTGAAATATTCAATTATAATGACATCTATTTATAAAAATTATCAATACTTTTTCGACAACCTAATATATATATATATATATATATATTATTATAATATTAAACAAAATAATTATAATTGACATAAATAAATAAATATATTTATATTTTTTTTTTTTTTGGAAAATTTTCGTATATTTGTTTCGGTTGGATGCGGATAAATATATATTTTTGTAATATAGGATATAATAATTTGAAAGTATATACATACGGAATAATAAAGATTATTTTTAGTGGTAATCAAAGTATGATAAATAATAAGGTATAAATATCGTAAATCCATCCACTTTGCGGGAACAAATCACTTATATGGAAAGGATGAACGCGAGAGTGTTAAAAGAAAAATAAAACTGCATTGAATAGGTAATTCAAAAAGGGATATGAAAAACTATGAAAGACTTCTTAATGGTAAGATACAGAAAAAACAGGGATATTTATATCGTAAAAGATTCTGAATTGGAAGACCTTGACAACAGATTGGTCCGATTGGCTCGAAACCTGGGTTTAAAGTTTAAACGCCACGAAGTAGAAGAATAATAAAGATTATTTAGTAGTAATCAAAGTATGATAAAAGGTATATCGTAAATCCATCCACTTTGCGGAAACAAAATCACTTATATATGGAAAGGATGAGCACGAGAGTGTTAAAAGAAAAAGAAAACTGCGTTGAATAGGTAATTTAAAAAGGGAGATGAAAAACTATGAAAGACTTCTTAATGGTAAGATACAGAAAAAACAGGGATATTTATATACTAAAAGATTATGAATTGGAAGACCTTGACAACAGATTGATCCGATCGACTCGAAACCTGGGTTTAAACGCCACGAAGTACATCATCAAGTATATTCATATATATATATATATTGTATTGTTTTCAAAAAATACATTAAAATATTGTAAAATATTCATATAATTTTCATTTTCAAAAATAATTGTATTTATAAAGTTTTGCAATAATAAATAAAAAAAAAAAAAACGTTTTTCATTCAATTTTTCCAATTTTCCTCGATGATATCCTCGATTTTTTTTTTGTATACAAAAAATAAAATGAAACTTATTAATAATAATTGATCGAAAGCTTTTTTAAAAAGTTTTTTCATATACAAATATAAGGATAATGATGAGGATTTTTGTTATAAAGAATGAATTGATGATGAGCTAATTTTAAATTAATATGTGGTGAGTGAAAAAATGATTTAAGTATTTAAATTGTGAACATGAAAAGAGATGTTTGAGAGAAGCTTTTCAGTACTTTTTTTTTTGTTGGATTCAATTAATGATTATGATGACTATATGTTGTATTTTTTTCCCACAGTTTGTTTATAAATAATGTCGTTTTTGATATACCCATTTTTTACCGTTATTTCTCCGTTACAATAAGATTCTAAATACTAATGGTAATAATACAATGTTTTCCATTTAATCTTTCAATAAATTCTTAATTTAAATCAACTTAACTAACACAAACAACATCATAAACGTAAAATTATTACTAAAAACATTAGATAACTTGTGTTGATCCATTTCCATTTCCATTTCAATCCCCATCCATTCATAATCATCATCATCATCATCATAATCCATTCAACATAATCTCTCTATTATACGTTCAACATTCAATGAGTGTGTTTTAGTTTGACTTTGAGTCAGATCAGATACTTTTTGTTGTTGAATGGATGAATATCGAACGAATGCGTGTTTTATTTGGAATTTGAAAGTGTTTTTTTTTTTAATTTGTTTTTTTTTTTTTGATGTGTTGTTTTTATTTTTTGTTTACTCGTTCGTTGGTTTGGTTCTTGAGTTGAATGAAATTCGGTAATATAATTAATTTAAAAAAAAAAAAAAAGTTTAATCAAAACGAAAATAAAATAAAAAAACATCTGTCCAATCCGTATATCCGTATATATTTAAAATAAATAATATACAAAACAAAAAAAAAAAAGTTCTATTGATTTTATGTTTAATAAAATATTAAATGATTTTTTAATTGATATACCAAGTTTTTTTTTTTTTTATTTTGATTTATAATATAGTTTTATTTTATTGAATTGAATGAATTAAATATATTAATTTTTGTGAATGTGTATGAATAAAAAAAAAAAAAAAAAAAAACATAAACAAAAAATCGAATTTTCTTTTTGAGTATAATTTTTAAAAATGCAATAAAAAGTTTGGTTATGTTACGTTTTGCATTAAAAAAAAAATAAAAAAAAAAATATTTGTTTTCAATTTTTGTGTTATTATTTCGGTTCGTGTTTTGTTTTTTTTTTTATAAATAATTAAAAAATAAATAATCAAAAAATAAATAATTAAAATATATTTCAGTATATTTTAATAATAAATTAATTGTCTTAAAAAATTATTATAAATAATTGTAATAATAATACAATTTTGAATTTTTTGTTATTAAAACAAAAAATATTTACGAAAAAGTTTCCCTTGTGAATTTTTTAACAACAAAAAAAAAAAAAAAAAAAATAGAAGAAAATAAAAATAAATATATACATTCAAAATAATGATTGTATAAAATAAATAGCATATTATTTTATTAATTAATCAAAATTGTTTTTTAATCACCAACAATCAATTAATCAAGAATTCAAATATCAATCAATTAAACATATTAAACAAAAAATAACAATTCATAATAATAATAATATGCCACATCAGTATGGTTTACCGGGATTTGCACAAACACCACCTAGTCCACCATCACAACATGTAGCTCTATTACCTAGAATTGGTGGTGGTGCTGTGATACCGGGTACAACCGGTGGTTCAATGACAAGTTCAAGTGTATATCGTACATTAATTGAAGAACGTAAATTAACAAGAGATGCAATGGAACGATATATGCGTGAACGGAATGATATGGTCATTGTTATATTACATGCAAAGGTAAATTAATAATATATTTTTCATTTAATCAATCAATCAAATTGAAATTTGAAATTGAAATGCGAATCATCTACATCTATATTCAATCATAGATATATACTCTGTGTATTATTGATTCTATAAATTTGATTCTATATTACGGGATAATACATTTTTATTGTATTCATTATTAAGAGTAATAATAATAAGGGTACAAATCCAAAAAAAAAAATGTATATACATTCCCCGCATAATGACAATAAATTATATTTTTTATAATAATACAAAAAAAAAAAAAAAAAAAATAGGTAGCACAAAAATCCTATGGAAATGAAAAACGATTTTTTTGTCCACCACCGTGTATATATCTATTTGGACATGGTTGGCGTCATCGACAAGAGGAAATGTTACGAAAGGGTGAAAGTGATCAGGGTTCACAATTATGTGCATTTATCGGTATCGGAAATTCGGACCAGGATATGCAACAATTGGACTTGAATAATGGTAAACAATATTGTGCCGCCAAAACATTATACATATCCGATTCGGATAAACGTAAACATTTTATGTTATCGGTAAAAATGTTTTATGGAAATGGTCAAGATATCGGAACATTCAATTCGAAACGAATAAAAGTGATATCGAAACCATCGAAAAAGAAACAATCGTTAAAAAATGCAGATTTATGTATAGCTAGTGGTACAAATGTTGCATTATTTAATCGTTTACGTTCACAAACGGTATCCACAAGATATTTACACGTAGAAAATGGACATTTTCATGCAAGTTCAACGCAATGGGGTGCCTTTAAAATACATTTATTAGATGATAATGAAAGTGAATCGGAAGAATTTCAGGTATATTATTTATAATATAAATGATTTTTATAGATAGATATGTTTTTTTTAATTAATATATTCTGCTGTGCTACAGGTAAAAGATGGTTATGTTCATTATGGTACCACGGTAAAACTAGTCTGTTCTGTTACCGGTATGGCATTACCACGTTTAGTTATACGTAAAGTTGATAAACAAATGGCATTATTGGAAGCCGATGATCCCGTTTCACAATTACATAAATGTGCATTTTATATGAAAGATACGGAACGTATGTATTTATGTTTATCACAAGAAAAAATTATACAATTTCAAGCGACACCGTGCCCGAAAGAACCAAATAAAGAAATGATAAACGATGGTGCATGTTGGACAATCATATCTACCGATAAGGCTGAATATCAATTTTATGAAGGAATGGGTCCCGTAAGGTATATAATAATACAATTGATTCTCTAATGTCATACCATATTATAATACAAGAAACATACATTTAATAAAAAAAACTTATATTTTGGATTATTTCAGAGCACCGGTTACTCCAGTACCATTGGTTAATTCATTGAATTTAAATGGTGGCGGTGATGTTGCCATGTTAGAATTGACTGGTGATAATTTTACACCACAATTACAAGTTTGGTTTGGTGATGTTGAAGCCGAAACAATGTATAGATGTGCTGAGGCTCTATTATGTGTAGTACCAGACATATCACAATTTCGTGGAGAATGGTTATGGGTAAATAAGAATTTAATTGCTAATTGATTTGAATTTGTTTTACCGCCAACAACGGCACCAGCAATTTCTATATTTACTAATCATAAACTGTATGTACTGTTTGTGTAATTTACATTGTTTATTTACATTGTTCGTTTATATATTTTTTAACATTCAGTAGATGATGATTTTAATGATAAGAAATTTATCATAATGAAAAAATCATAATTTTATTTCATTTGTGTCTGGTTTGTCATTGAAACATATAGTTTTTATTTATTATGTTTGTTTCACTACATTATTAAATTATAAATTCTAAATTTAATTAATTATTTCCGATTCATTAGTAACCTTGTATGTTTGTTTTTATCAATAATTTACATTATTTTAATGATTTTATTTTTATTTGTATATATACAAAATGATTATGCCAAAAATTTATATTGCAATTATAATTTTTAATTTAATTTTACTTAAGAATGTAGTCGATGAATACGGGTTAAGTTAACCTGAAGTTGATATTTAGATAATTTCATAAATAATTTTTTGGTTAAATGATTAATGTTCCATTGTTAATTCTTTTATATAATTTTGTATTGATTTTTCTAATAGTATTTCTAATGGACTGTATGTTGCTCTTGATCGTAATCGTGCTTTTGTTATTTCAAGTGACTAAAAAAAAATTAAATAAAATATAATATTATTATTTTTACATCATATGACTGTGCAAAACTAAAAATACCTTTATCAATTCATTATTTCGCTTTTTTGCTGATTCTAAATTTGTACAAATGTTTAATTTTAATTCGGCTTCTGTTGTTGTTGTTCGGCCCTCTTTATCCAATACGACGTTATTTGCCTTTTCTAAACGTTGTTCTTCTGATTTACTGAAATTACAATTAAAAATATAAATGAAAAACTATGAAAATGAACGTATAATAACGTAATAACAAACATTTTATTTAATTTATCATTTAATTCATATTCCAATTGATTGTACATGGTGTTTATGTCTTCAAGAAAATCTAACCCCTTTTCCATTTTATTTTCTCTTGTTTTGATTAATAAAACAATCAATAAAAAAAAAACACTTTTTTTTTAATTTTTTACGATCTATACTTTGACAAAAATAAAAACAATTCACATTTTATTTTATTTGTTTTACATTTTACAAAATTTATAATTGATTTTAATTCAAGGATTAAACTGTATTATGTATATAAATATAAATATTATTTCAGTTATATTAACAACAAATACCTTTCAGTATTGAATTGTTGAGTTTTAATGATTTTTACTGTTTTGTTTTGGTTTATCCGTTTGCGGTTGCTTAGCAATTTAATAAATTGAGAAATGAATTTAGAATACAGCTGGGTATTGATAAAATACAAACCGATATCAAACCAAATCTTTAATTATATACCTTTTAAATTTTATTAACCACTTTAATTCTATAATATAATTAACCATTCAAATGTGATATATGTTAAGGTGTTACATTTGTTGAACATCACCCCTTACTTTATTCTAAACCAGTTTTTTTTACTAAATCCTTGTATTTGTATTTATATTCATTAGGTTCGTCAACCAACGCAAGTGCCGATATCATTAGTTAGAAATGATGGAATAATTTATGCAACAGGATTAACATTCACATATACACCGGAACCGGGACCACGACAACATTGTGCACCGGCCGATGATGTAATGCGGCGTGGACTCAATAACAATAATAATAATAATAATACAACGAATAATAATAACAATAACAACAACAACACCACCACTAACAATAACAATAATAATAATAATAATACAACGAATAACAATAATAATAATAATAATAATAATAATAGTATGAAATCAAATTAATTAAAATTGAATTAAAGAATTTTATTAAAACATTGAAATTGACTATGGACTATGATTTAATTTGAATTTATTTATTTATTTTTTTTTTTATTTAGATGATGTATCATGGGGTAGTGGACTTTCATGAAATTTAAATATAAAAATTGTTATCGCCAGTCATTCATAACATAAAATAAAATGAAGAAAAATATCAATAAGTCACCAAAAAAATATAAATGATGTTAAAATACGTTAAAACTAATCAACTGTTTAATCAAAATTTAAAAAGTAAAAGTCATTACAGAAGATATACAATACATTCAATTTATATTTTTGTTTTTCTTTATTAAGAAGATTCTCAGGAATTGAATTGAAATCCTTTCTATTATTCACATTCTAAATATAATTTTAATAATTAAAATTAAACTGAAAATGAAAAGACAATTCTAAAAACATATATATGTTTCTATATAGCTAATATAATAATCTAGCAAATAGTTAAATAAAGAAACGTCTAAGATACAATAATATAAGCGTAACCAAATACATATATGGAAATGGAATCTATATCATACGACGACTGCGATGATGATCATCATTTGGACGAACGAATAGAAAATAGGGCAATGGGAACAAATTAAATCTGTGTTTTTATTATTATATATTTGTTTGTAAAGGTGTTTCTTTTAATTTTTTTCATAATTTTTCGAATGTTTTTTTTTTTTTTGGAATTCATGTATTATTTTATAGAGTATTAAATATATAATTTTAGTTGTACATTTCTTTTTTTTTTTAATGTATACAAATTTTTTAAATTATTTATTTAGTAAATAAATATAAATATACAATACAATATATTTGTGAAATCTCAACGATTAAATTTTTAAAAAAATTATTATTTTAAAAACAAAATCCATAAAAATGATTTTTTTATTATTATTATTAATGATCTTTTGATTAATTTAAGTTTTTATTTTTTTTTGATTAAAGTATTATAGATAAGGTGTATTTAATAATTTGAATGGATTCGATTGCGGGGTGTTTTTTTATTGGTTTTTTTTTTTAATGATTTTATTAAAATCAAATAAATTAAAATGAAACAACGAAAAGAATTAGGAATTTACTTGAATTAAAAATATAGGAATAACAAATTTTTTTATAATAAATAACGTTTTTTTATTTTTTTGTCTACGGTTTTTATAATTTTTCATATTATTCTAATTCTAATTAATAGAAGAAATGGGTTAAAATTTTTAAGAATTGAATAAATAAATAAATTATATTACTGTGAAAAATTTAATTAAAGAGCGATTTGATTTGATTTAACAAAAATTTACAAAATTATCAATGAAAAAACAAAAAAAAAAAAAAATAAAAAACCGATTGCCAAAGGCTTTAATTTTAAACGTTATCAATCATAAAATTTTATGTTGAGCGTATGACGACTGTTTGTATCACACATAAAATACATAAAATACATAAAATATATAAAAATTACATTGTTTATTGTACATATATATGATAAAATGAATATAAAATGTTAATTGTAATAAGAAAATGAAAAGAAAACACATACAATATTTATATATATATAATATCAATTTATTATTATTATAAGAGGTAATGAAAAGATTTAAAAAAATAAATAAATAAATAAAATACTATTTATATAAAATAAATATAATCTCTTTTTGTAAAAAAAAAATTGGTTGGGTTTTATTCAGAAAGTTATGTTCAGAAACATTTCATTATATAATGGAATTAAGAAAACCATAAATTAATAATTCTTTTTTCATTTGTAATTTCAGTTGGTATGATCAAAAAGGGGGGTTTGAAATCTTACAATTATTTAAAAGGGAAGAATCGAAATTCAATGGATTACTGCCGTTAACAATGAATTTTAACAAAATACAATTGATTAAAGGTAAATAAAATATCAAAACGTATGTTTTAAAATATTCTCCTGAACCTATTTCAAAATATTTATTTGTATCTTTCGACTATATTCATTTTATCAGTAAAATTAAAATTATAATAAAAATGATTAATTTAAAAACAACATATAACGTATATATTGTAATTTCATGAATTAAATAGTAATTAAAAAATATTTATAAATTCGTAATGATTCGAAATTATATATAGGCATTTATATTGAAGAATATAAATAATTTCTACTACTATTTATTTATTTATTTATTTTTTTGCTACTTCTATAATTATTATATTACTGTAAAATAATTAAATAATTAAATTTTTATTCACAAAAAAATAACACATTTATCAGTGAGAAAATCACAACACACAGTGTGGAAAAAAGAATTGTCTTGAATGAAACGAAAAAAAAAATATTGCGTGAGAATATATTTTTTTTTTTTTTTCAAATTATAATCTATTCATACCTATACAATAAATCTTCTAATAATAATAATAATAATAATAATTCTATTGTGGGAATTAAATTTTTCTGTTTATCATAATATTACATGTTTTTATTTTATTTTTTGTTTAAATATATATTTAATATATCTATATATTTTATTTTATTTTATTTTATTCTAATTTATGTAAAATAAATAAAACAATTAAAATCAAATCTACAATCTAAGTTATTTTAATGATTATGATATAGACAAACAAACGTCATTATTATTATTATTATCTTAAATTAATTTATTTGTTATGCAATTCGTTTATTAACTGTGCAATAATAAACACTAAATTCATTTTATTTTGTCATTAATTAATTTAATTTTGTACCAAAAATAAGATTTATGTCCGGTTCATGTCAATTTATTTCGTTTATTTGTTTTGCCACAAAACATATATCTCAAAAATATGATAAGAAAATTGATTATTATTTGAAGAAAAAAAGTCCCAAACTCCCAAAATATTAATGGGAAAAATGGAAACATTCTCATGGGATAACCCTCTTCTAATTCTAATTTTTTCACTTAATATAACTATTGAAACTTATTTTCTTTTGTATTCAAAATGATCATTTTTTTTTTTCTGTTTTAAAAAATAAGTTACATTGATTTTTAATTTATTAATTATATAATAATCATAAATTAAATAAATAAATGTCATTCCAAATTATACAAATTAAAAGTTTTATAGCAAAAAAATATAAATGGCTTATTTTACATCACCATGTTCGGGAACGGATAAATTAAATGTAACACCAATGCCAACACTTATCAAAAGTATCTATCAAGAATCATATGTTCCACCAAAATATCAACAGAAAATTATACTAAAAGAATCTGTTGAAAAAGCATTACCCATTGATTATTTACCAATTGATTCGGGTAAACGTATTTTACCCACTACATTCTATGATGTTCATCGTCATTCAATATCGGCATCAATCAGTGAAATGGTAGATTTAAAATTTCAAGATAATACACCACAATGGAAATTGGATAAACGTAAACCAATTGAACGAAATTGGTTACGACCATTATCGGATCGCAGAGATTTTATTAAAACACAACAATGGTATTTACGAAAAATGAAGCGCGGGAGGCAAAATAATAAAAAAATACCACTGATGGATCAATCTGATGATTTAAATGGTGATTTAATCAATGATGATCATGATGGTGATGATGAGTTTTATCAATTTTATTGTTAAGTTTTTCTGAAATAAACAAAATTTAAAGGTTTAATTCATTAAACAATTATGTATAATTTCTGCTGTTGAGATTTTCCATTATAGATTTTATTCCATTTAAAGGGTGATTTTTTAAAAGCTATAGGAAAGTTTTTCAAAAAAAAAAAAAACACAAAATTCAGAAAAATGCATGAAATCTTTATTTGAATCGATAGTATGCGGTACATATAATTTAATGTTTAAAGATTATTTCATGCAAATGTTAACTTTGACTGCGCCTCAAATGGTCCATCCGCTTAGTTCAATTTTCCATGCATACTCTTTCCAACATTTCGGCCGGTATCTCATGAATAAATGCTTCAATGTTGTCTTCGAATGTGTCAATTTGAAGCGGGCTTGTCTGTATAGACATGAGTTTTAACATAGCCCCACCAGAAAAAATAGTCTAAAGGCGTTAAATCTAGGCAAGATCTAGGCGGCGGCCAATTGACAGGTCCCGAATGTGAAATAAAATGTTCACCGAACTCGCCTCTCAATAAGTCCATTGTTGTGCGTGATGTGTGGCATGTGGCACCGTCTTGTTGTGGCACCACATGTCATGCAAGTCAAGCTCTTGCATTTTGGGCAAAAAAAAGTTGGATATCATCTCACCATTCACAGTTACGTTACGATTCGCATCATCTTTGAAGAAGTACGGTCCGGTCCAATGTACGGGCCACCAGCCCATAAACCGCACCAAACTGTGACTTTTTTTTGATGCATTGGTAGCTCTTGCAATGCTTCTGGATGATATTCACTCCAAAATCGACAATTCTGCTTATTTACGTACCCATTGAGCCGCCAAAAATGAGCTTCGTCGCTGAACACAATTTCGTCGCGATGAACTTTCTTAGCAGAGCACGCATTTTTAATGATAATAAAATTCAATAATTTGCAAACGTTCTTCGTTTGTAAGACGATTCATGGTTAAATTTTATAGACCAAACTGAAGATGTTTGACAGTGAAACAAAACACGAAACGTGCGTCAACTGTTTAAACCAGTGTTGCCAAAAAGATACTATTGATAATTTAATTTTCATATAATTTTTTTTTTTATTTCATATAGTATAAAAATCTGTATTTTAAGTTGTAACAGCCAAGAATTAGAATTGTATATGTGGCTCTGTATCTGTCTAAGCTCTGTCTAGTGTCTATATTTGAATTTTGAATTGCTAAATACATTGTAACTTACCTATATGTTAATACATATGATATGACTGTAATATGTATTTTATTTTTAAAACAGTGCTGCTAAAGCCACACGATTTAATGAAATTGATAATGAATTCAAACCAGATACAAGCTGTAAAAAAAAACTATACAACTAACTATACTATACATGTTATTATACGAAAGTCTAGTCTATAGCAGTATAATACAGCATTTGGATGGAGATATACAAACAACAGGGAAAATACATACTATATTTTGTTCATTTGGTACGTTTGGGGAATATAATATTCTCAAATTCATTTTCCTCAAATAAAAAACAAAATATATATATATATGTTATATAAAGTGAAAATTGTTGACTGTATATTTTTTGAAAAAAAAAATAATAAAAATACATTCTGTATAATTTTGTTTGCACTATATACACACACAGAAAACCATAAAAAATATTTTTATAAAGAAAATTTAGTGGGAAATATACGATATATAAAAAAAGGATTTTGTCTCCTAACCGATCTGTAATGGAAAAACCACCGAAAAATTAAAGATATTTTTCTATAAAGTTTGAAAACATTTTAATGAAAAGTTATAATTATCATAAGTAAAATCTTACACTGGTTGAATTTTCTAGGACCGGCTGCATTTCATTCAATATTTCACAAAACCTATTTAAAAAATTATCACAAGGACTAAATTGATTTGGATTTAATGGTCAGTATAGATTATGTTCCATTCAGAATTGTAAACATTATATAGAGAATTTTCTGTGAATTATATGTAAAGGAAAGGGAAACATTTTCATATTTTAAATCAAACTGTAGAAAAATCCCACAATTTCACAATGAAAATTTACAGCAAAATTTCAAAATCTTTAACATTTTTAACATTTCACTTTCATTTTATTTGAGTGTCGATCTTTAATACATATATATATATATGTTTAATATGCGGTTATGCTATATTTTTTTAAATTTTTCTGTATTTTATTTTTTATTTAGTACGATACGATACGATAGTACCTATTCTGTTTTAGAGTTCACTCATTCACTGTTGTTCAGTTGAATTTTGAATATAAACACCATAGTATTGAATATATACATTCAGTTTTTCACTTTTTTTTTAGTCACGTTTAGTTTATATTATTATTATTAGTTGGTTTATTACGTACATCGTCATATATAGCGTATGAAATATGTTTGTTTTTGTAATATAACTGGATTGAACGTAACGAAAATAAAAACGATTTTTCCATTTGTTTTCATCTTTATATATTTCTATTCAGCTGTATATTCACTATTCAGTATTCAGTATTCAGTTATATATGTGATGATATTCAACAAATATATAGTACGTATATATTAAAAAAATAAATTGGTTTGGGTTGGTCCTCGCGCGCGCTATATAATAATATTATTGCCATTCAAATACCATATATATATATGAATTATTCATTCATTTAAAAAAAAAATAAAATAAAAACACAACAAAATTTGATATAAAAAAAAAAAAAACCGGCATTTTGTTAGAAAAAAAAAAACAGAAAATTCCGATAAATTTTCTTAATTATAAATAAAATTGGCGTGTGTTTGTTTTTTTTTTAATGTTTATTTCTTAATATTTTTGTGCAGAAAATTATATTTTGTGGTGGAATTTTATATTTTGATAAAATTTATAATTTGTATGTGTGATGTTCTCTATATAGAATTTTTATTTTCGGTTTTTTTTATTGATTTTTACACACAAAATTCATATACACCTACGAAATACATATATAAATATAAATTACAATTTATACATTTATTAATATATAGATTTTTGATGTGTGTGATGCAAAAAAGAAAAAACCTAAAAAAATTAGATCAAATTTAAATATAATAATAAAAAAAAGGTATATATTACAAAAAAAAAAAGTTTTTTGAAGTGCGGTGGGGTGGCTTTTATCAATTAAAAAGAAAAAAATTCCATGTTTTTTGTGTGACAAATATGCGATAACATATAAAGTGTTTTGATAACTTATATATTTATATAATTATAATTATATAATTAATTAATTGAATTTTTGAATTAAAAAAAAAGGTAGCAAACAAATAAAAAAGTGTATATACTCTACATATATATATTTATTGTAAAAAAAAAATCTCGGTAAGTTTTTTTTTTAACGCCTTTATTTTACAACATTATTTAATTGGTGTTTTAATTGTTTTTTTTTATCTTATATTATAAATAAAATATATTATTATTACACATATATATTAATGCTAAATTTATTATAAATACGAGAAATTTATGATCTATATAAAATTTACATAGTTGTGAAATGAAATTTTCCTGAATATTTATAATCGTATGATGTTGAATTTCCTCACAATATATTCATGTATGTAAATATGAGATTGTTTTTATTTATTGTATGTTATTATAAATTTTATGTGTGCACAAATTTTCCATTTAATGTTGACGATTTAGATTCTTGACGACGTTTTATTTTATTTTATATATCATTCAAAAAACAAAAAAAAACGATATAACAAAATATATATATAAGAATATATAAGAATCATATTGAACAAGAATTTTATATTGTATTTATAGAAGAAAAATTTGATATAGTATAATAAAAAATTGGTTGAGTCAGGCCATATTATATATTATAAAGGGTGATTTTTTAAAAGATATAGGAAAGTTTTTCAACCACAAAAAGACACATAAAATATAGAAAAATGCATGAAATCTTTATTTGAATCGATATAGTACGGTCCATATATAATTTAATGTTTGAATATTATTTCATACAAATGTTGACCTGGACTGCGCCTCAAATGGTCCAAAATCCGCTTAGTCCAATTTTCCATGCATACTCTTTCCAACATTTCGGCCGGTATCTCACGAATAAATGCTTCAATGTTGTTGTCTTCCAATGCGTCAACTGAAGCGGGCTTGTCTGTATAGACATGAGCTTTAACATAGCCCCACCAGAAAAAATAGTCTAAAGGCGTTAAATCGCACGATCTAGGCGGCGGCCAATTGACCGGTCCCGAATGTGAAATAAAATGTTCACCGAACTCGCCTCTCAATAAGTCCATTGTTGCGCGTGCTGTGTGGTATGTGGCACCGTCTTGTTGAAACCACATGTCATGCAAGTCAAGCTCTTGCATTTTGGTCAAAAAAAAGTTGGATATCATCTCACGGTCGGGCGCTAACCATTCACAGTTACGTTACGATTCGCATCATATGTGACTTTTTCTGAATGAATGCATTGGGAGCTCTTGCAATGCTTCTATGGCTGATATTCACCCCAAAATCAACAATTCTGCTTATTTACGTACCCATTGAACCAAAAATGAGCTTCGTCGCTTAACACAATTTCGTAGCGATGAACTTTCTTAACAGAGCACGCATTTTGATAATAAAATTCAATAATTTGCAATTTGTTGTTCGTTTGTAAGACGATTCATGGTTAAATTATATAGACCAAACTGAAGATGTGTGACAGTGACAAAACAAAACACGAAACGTGCGTCAACTGTTTAAACCAGTGTTGCCAAAAAGATAATAGCTAAAAAAAATCACCTTTTATTTATATAGATTGTACAAATACATAACTTCTTTTATATACGATCGAAATTCTGTATATCTATCTGTATTTTTATCTTTATTTATATATCCATCCATATATTTTATTTATATAAATATTGAGTTGTATATATTTTTTAAATAAAAGAGTGAAACATAACATTATAATGTATAATAATATAATAGAAGAAAAAAAATGATTTTAGCATCATGTTATTTATATAAAACAATTTATTATATTAAGATATTAATTTACAAATTATGTATTTGTATACAGTGTGATACAAATTTTATAGATATTTACTTAATTCGTGCTTCCTTTTGGAAGCATTTTGGTAGTAGAATTTCAAACACTTCTCATTCATATTTTCGAATATATAGTTTAAATTTTAAATCTAACTCGGTCAGATTCTTTAAATTCAAAATATACGAGATTCCGTATATAGTCATATATAATATTTCCACATACAGCTGGATTTACCGGATAATTTGTAATAAAAAAAATTCAGAATTGTTTAACTATCCCCCAAAATAACAATAGAATTTATATAGAAATTTTTGTTTTATTGATTGGTTTGAAAACTATTACCTCTGGAACTCATATGATAATAACAACAATATAAGAATACACTATATCGTTTCTCTATAGATAGATTTATATTTATAAGAAATTCTAAATATATTTCTGTATATATACAGAAAAAAAACTTGTTTGAGAAATTCAATATCACATGCAATGTGTATTACTATGAAATCGCTGCTGATGAAATGTGTGTCAAAAACTAGTTAACATTTGAAAATAAACCAGAAGAAGTTTTTTTACTCTGTTTTATTTATTGATTTACAATTTATAATGTTCGGAAAGAGTCGATAAAATGCCATATAATTCTCATCAACGGAAATTTTAACCGGATATACAATTTATGGGTAGATCCTCAGCGGTTATTTATAAATTTATTATATTTATTTATAGCCTTCAGAACGTTGTACGTTATACGGCCGGGGTCGAACGCGACACGATATCAAATTCTCTCTCTATATATATATGACGTGTTATTCAAAAAATGTATTAAAAGACATATTTATGGTTAAAAATGATAAACTCGCTAAAGTTAAACACTATATAACTAAAACTAAAAATAAATCATGTGTTGTGTTGTAAATAAAAGATAATATAAACGTTATTTACATGTTTAAAAAGAAAAATATGTGATTTCCTTTCAGCTCACATAATTTAAATATTCACAAATTATGTTGTATATATTACGAGGTTTAAAATTTCAACTAAACAATCAGTTTTAATAAAAATATATATATGAATATTATACCTTATGAATTTTAATCAGATTTTCTTATAAATATATATGCACTTTAATTAAACAAAAAAAAATAAAAAGAAGAAAATGATATTGTCTTTTATATATATATATATATAGGTATAGTTTTGGATTGGATTTTTTATTAATAAAATTTGTAATATTATATTATACCAACGACCATATATCCTCTATGCTTTATAAATAATAATGATATAGACATATATATAATTTCATTATTGTGATGTAATAAAATATACACGATACGATATATTGTACAGGGCATTTCACAGAAATTTGCTGATAAAGTTATCTTTCCATTCATTCATTATTGGTATATTGCGGATTACTTATATATAATAAAAGAATTCTTATATAAACGAAAAGATATAAGAAATATTAAATAAACATTTACAATCCCAGTCAATCCCTTATACGTATAGAACTGTATTATTATTACTCTGTGAAATATCAAACAATATAATTTATAGAAAAGTTTTGAAAGTACTCTTCCACTTCAAACTTTGAAATGAACTAAATCTTATAGAGTGCAATCCAAGGACATTTTTTTGACTTAATTTGTATATGATGTAAAAAAATGTTAATTGCTCTTATTACAAAAAATGCGCTTTTTATAGTAAGTTATCACGAACATTGAATATATATTTATTTAATACAATCAGGGCCGCCACTATACATACAAGATATTGGTGCGAATGAACCAGGCGCCGTTGTCAAGGGCCGCTGAAAACGATTGGATATTTGAAATAATATAAAATTTCTGTTATTGAAAGAAAATTATTGAAACAAAACCTACAGACAGATAGATTAAACTAAGACTTACCCCAGATATTTCCAAAATTACCACATCAAATTGGGTTTTTGTGGGACTTTTAGAGAAATATTGCGGGACCTCTCTGCGGTAAGCCTAATTACAATCCATTTACCAAATAACTTTGATCCTTTTCAGTAATATATATTTTAAATAACAAAATGAACAACAAAAGTCAGCTAATGTGGTAAATATTTCATTCAATCAAGCAGTCACAAATACACGAACAAATGAGAATTTAATCGTCTTAAAACGGCCGTTTTTGCATTTACCGATCATGTTTCCGGGAGCTATATTTTATTATTTGAGCCAGGCGCGTACATGGGTTAAAACGGGCCTGAATACAATATATATAAAGTAAAATCGATTTCACACAATCGATATACATATAAATGAATTCAAAAGCTAGATATATATCGTGCCAAAGTAAATAAAAAAAAAAATAACATAATAATAATAATAAATTAATTAATTAAATGAAAGGTATAAATATAGAAAAAATTTAGTATAGATTTTTTTTTTTGGTTGGTTTATTTATATTTTTGTATTTGTAACACATTGGTGTCGCGCATATATTCTATCTAAATATAGATATAGGTAATAAAATATTCTTTCATTCATCAATTCAATTTATTGATTTATTATATTATTGTACAACAGCGGGTTGGAATAAATGATTATCGGAATCGGAATATAGGAAAATAAAAGTATATTTCTTCAATACTTATTAAAACAAAATTCATATCAACGGCATTCCTATATTTATTTCCAACGGTTAACCTATATATGAAGATGGAAACTCTAACAGATCTGATAACGAAAACCTCCGTAAGATTAATCATAAATCCACCGCTTACAAAATAGTAATTGATTGAGTATTCGACTTTTTGAGAATAGTGCACTTTATTTTACACTCTATTACATATATCGCCTGACATCGCATAAATTAACAATTTTTTTATAAATAAATACTTAACCGATAAACTCATTATAAAAAATACTTTTTTTTATTGGTTAATGTAAACATATATTATATTTTTAACACACCAATTGAATTTTGATTCAAGATTTGCTGTCGTAATAATAATAATTAAAAAAACAATTATAATAATGAAAAACAAAGTTTAATACGTACGCGACGAGTTTAAATAAACTAAAAAAAGAATGATTAAACAATAAACGCGTTCATCAATATATATAACGAGCGTGTATATTGTAAATTGTGTATATATACCTTTATAAAAGTTTTCCTTTATGAAAAATTTAATTAGTTGTGTTATTATATATTAATTTTGCAAATGTATTTTAATAAATTTTTTTTTTAGTTTCAAACATATAAGATAATATTTAATGATAAATATTTAATTAATAATAATATCGCATTAAATTTGTTATTTATATTGTATAATAATAAAAATTCACTCTAATTATTATATATAAATTATCTATTTTTATAATTATTAAATATATAATCATATTTATGATACAAATTTTGCGACGTTCCCATTTCGAATTTGTTTAATTTTTAACAATATTTAAATTAATTATTTTGTTTAGTGGGAAAGTTAATTATATATCTTATTGAATTATATGTATAATTATTGTGTTTTATTCAATTATCATTCATTTTATCTAAACCATAAGAATTTTCCTTTCCCGCGGAATGTTTACCAAAGAAAATTTAATTATAGAAATGGGGTTTGTTATACATTTAACAAAGATGAAATTTAATATGGTTATAAGAAAAACATCTTTATATAGAGTTTTTCAAACAAATTTTCATTAAGAAACCTATAAATTATCGTCAAAAGTTATACATTGTCTAAAAAGAATTATTACAATATGTTCAATATTGGTTAAATATTATTGTGGTCATTTTATAATAAAAAATAAAAAGTAATATACAATTTGTTAATGTATGTTTAAACAATAGCAGCAGGTGTTTTTATTTTCTCTATACACATATGATGTGGTAAATTGCAATAAAAAGAATTCGCTTTCAAAAAAACATTTATAGAAAAAGGTAAGACAAAACCTCTTAAATATACCTATGTATATTGAGAATCTTAAATATACAAAATGTATTTCAAATTTATGGTATATATAATAATACAAATATTTTATATGTTTATTAAATACTTTTTATATTATTTGTGCGGTATATTATACAATTTCATATGACCTTATACTAATTTTTATCAACCAAACAACAACATTGTATTATGTTTTGAATATACACACAAAAAAACTATAAATGTACAAATAATAAAAAAATTTATATTATAATTTGTTATATTGTGTATATATTTATCATATAAATGTAAATTATATGCTCTATACGCGGTGTGCTGCTACTATATATTGCCGTACCATATGTACAATATTTATCGTAATTTATTTAAAAAAAATAATAATTTTTTAACATTTACACCAAAAAAAATTTCAATGCATAAGTATTTATAACACATATCAGACAGTGTGGTTATTTATTATAACATTTTGAATTTTCATTCAAAAGATAAATTAAACAAAATTAGAAGGGTATCTTTTCAATATATAATTTGATGCATGGATAATCTTTCATAAAATCGACTGGTCTATATTTAGTCTATATAGAAATTCAAAAAATGTTCAAATACTTTTATTTTAGTAAACCTCTAATAATATCTTTTGTATTTTGATGTTCAATTTGATTTCAATCCCTAATATCTTTAAATTTCAGATGGAATCACTCGATAATATTGTCGAAATCTGAATGAGGAAACCCAACTTCCACTGTCGCATATAATCACATCCATTCGATTTATTCAAATCGAAACACTTTAATAAAACAACACGCTCTGTATAATATGTATTCAATAGTAATACTTTAAAAAATTGTTATATATACACAATTTATAATGAAAATTCTAAAAATATTATGTTATTATAAAATCAGATGTTGTGAATATATGCGCGTGATGTCATATATAATATATAATAATTAAATATATATGTGTACTTAAGTAATGATTTTTCAAGTATGAAATTTAACATACATTTTATAAGCCTGGTATATTCTTATTCATATATACATTTTTTTTTTTTATTATTTAAAATTAATACAAATCTTTACTTTCATTTGATTCCATCGCACTTCCATGCATGCACACCAACCAAAAATATCAATTGTTTATATGGTCTACCTACGTTACGTTACAAAAGATATAAACAAGAACAACATCAACTATGAAAACGAACTTAAGTATATATCTTAAGTATAGAAAAACAAATACAGCCGGTATATTTGAATAATTTATTCAAGTTTTTTATATACATATTAAAAAAAAAACACTTAATTTTTTTGTATATATGGTTATATATTTTTGTTTTTTAACTGAGGCTTAAATGAGAGATATAATACAAGACGTTCAAAAAGTCTGCATATGTCTGCAAAAATATTAAAATAAATCTGCATAATTTATACAATATTGAAGCTAACGATTGTATCTAAACTGCCTCGACATTAACGCAATTTGTTAATTAACTTTACTTTGATTTCATTCCAAATTAAATTTACAAAAATAGGTAGAAAAAAAAACCCCTTGAAGAAACAAAATCAATATGGTGGTTGAAACTAAAACTAAAGATACATCATTTATACCGAATCATCCAACTGGTCCATTGGATACATATAGAAAACGTGCAAATTTTAATTGGAAAGAATTACGATTGATATTTGAAGATGTAACATCAATGAAAATTAAGGTGAATTTTTAAATTTTCATTTATTTTGATTTTAATAATAATGAATTAATTTCATTAATAATTGATATGGAAATTTTGTATTATAAATTCTTTTAGTATAAAGTATGGAATATATTAGAAATGGAACCATTATTTGCAAAACCTCAACATGTATTGACAACCGATGAATTAAAATGTAGAGCGGCCAAACAAATGAATCATATGGCCAATTTAAATATAGTACCACCAGAAATTTGTAATTATAGTTTTCAAAATAAGGTAATTTTAGTATACATTCCATATATTGGATATTGTTATAAAATTATTAAATATTTTCTTCTTCTAACATTCATTGATATACAGACAAGATATTTGATGAGTGTCAATGAAGCATTACATTCAATTTGTCCAAGTTTATCGGTTAAAATTGCACTTGGTGTTGGCCTCTTTAATAATGCCCTATTGGCTATGGGTACGGAAAGGCATTTAAAATATTATAATGCCGCTTGGAACAGAGAAATTGTTACTTGTTTAGCGATAACCGAAGTATCACATGGTAGTAATACAAAACGTGTTAGAACAACAGCAAAATATGATCCTCAAACACAAGAATTTGTAATACATACACCAGATTTTGAAGCGGCTAAATGTTGGATAGGAAATTTAGGTAAATTAGTATATGATTTCATTTTAATAGAAGCTTGTTTTTATGCCCCTATGAATTATAAAAAAAACAATTAAAATCCATTCTAAAAAAATGTTAAAATGTTATAGGTAAAACATCAACGATAGCATTATTATTTGCAAATTTATATACACCGGATGGGGAAAATCATGGTTTACATGGTTTTCTGGTACCGATACGAGATCCACGTACATTACAACCGTATCCGGGCGTAGTAGTTGGTGATATAGGTGAAAAAATTGGATTACATGGTATTGATAATGGGTAAATAAAAATCACAATATTTTCAATCAAAATAATATATAGATAATAATCATTTTTATTTTGTTTATAGCTTTGCTATGTTTACAAATTATCGAATTCCAAGAGAGAATTTATTGAATAGAACCGGTGATGTAACACCTGAGGGTGTATATGAAAGTGTATTTTCTGAACCCGGAAAAATATTAGGTGCTGCATTAGAATCATTTTCAGCTGGACGTTTAGGAATTATGCAGGTAATTTTTTAAATTTAATGAAATATATATAGTTAAAAATATTGAATAATCTTGATAAAATATATTTATATATAGGAATCATCAAATACATTATCACATGCTGTTGTAATCGGAGTACGATATGCGGCTGTACGTAAACAATTTGGTCCCGATAGAAATGGTCCAGAATTACCAATTATTGAATATCAATTACATGTAAGAATTTTTTTATTTTTATTTCCAATAAAACCAATTATTTATATCCCAAAAAAAAAACGAAAAATTTTATATTATAGCAATGGAGATTATTTCCATATATGGCTGCAGCTTGTGTACTTAAAGTATATGTAACATTTTTGACAAATATTTATTTAGATATTATTGAAAAATCTCAAGCCGATAGTAATGGATTTGAATTATTGGTAATTGAATAATGAAAATATAGAATTAACTTATAAACAAGTAAATTTTTTTGTTTATATTTTATAGACTCAAAAAGTATCAGAAATACATGCATTAGTTTCATCATCAAAACCATTAATAACATGGATGGCTAGAGATGCTATTCAAGAAGTACGGGAAGCATGCGGTGGACATGGTTATTTAAAAGTAAACATAACTAATATATTAAAAATATGAGTATATAAATTAAAATTAAAAATTTTATATTGATGGTAGGCTGCCAATTTAGGAGAGTTACGAAGTAATCATGATGCAAGTGTTACCTATGAAGGTGATAATAATGTTTTGGGTCAACAAGCATCGAATTGGTTATTACGACAATGGGATATACGAGTTGAGAGTCCCGTAGGTACAGCTGAATTTATACGAAATCGTGAACAAATTCTACGGAAAACATTTGAAAGTATTTTAAATGAAAAAAATATAAAAAATATGGATTGTAAGTAAACATAAATAAATATAAGAATATTATTAAACATAAATTAATTTGATTCTCTTTTTATACAGTTGTAATTGAATGTTACGAATGGTTAATGTGCTGGTTATTGAATTCAACGTCAAAGACAATGTATGAAAGTTCAAAAATTGGTATTGATCGATTTGAGGCAAGAAATAATGCTCAAGTGTATAAGGCAAGAGAATTAACCAGAGCTTATGCAGAATATAATGCATTAAAAAGTTTTCGGTAATGGTTTATAATATGAATAAGGGATTTTTGAATTTAAAATTAATTGACACGTTTTTTTTTTGTGGTTCATATAGACATCGTTTTAATGATCCTGACATTACAATGGAATTAAAACCAATATTACAATTAATATTTTCTATATATGGATTTTGGTGTATTGATCATCATATGGCAACATTTTATCAGGTATAATAATTGTTAATATAATCTTCGATATTCTTTTACCAAAATGTATTAATGTTTTTTTTTTTTCGTTTTCATTAATTTAAGGGTTGTTTTGCTGTTGGTTCGAAATTTGCGGATACCGTTCGTACGGAACTATTAAATTGTTGTGGAAAAATAAAAGATGTAGCCGTTTCAGTTGTGGATGCATTAGCACCACCGGATTTTGCTTTGAATTCCGTTATTGCAAAATCAGATGGATTGGTAAGTGCGGTCATTGGAATGATTATAAAACAATGGAATTTTTTTAATATTAACTATGTTTTTCTATACGCTTCTATAGTTATATCAAAATATACAAAATGAATTTATGACAAATCCAGGAGCACTTGAACGTGCCGGATGGTGGCAAGAAGTTTTAATTAAAAAGTCAAAGCTTTAAAATAAAATTGTTTATAAAGATTTTTATCTTTAAAATAAATCTTTGTATTATTTGTAGATATTGTTCCTATATAAACCAATATTATTATGATTTATAATTACTTATTATATTTATTGTATATGTTGTTACACACATATATATTAAAGGAAAGTGTAATTTTAATATTTTTCTAATCTATTGATCTTGATATTATAATTATTATTATTATTATTATAGATTATGTTTATTAATTATTTAACTTTTTTTTTTTTTTGACGAAATTCGTTTGATTTATACTTAATAAATTTAATACATTAATTTATTAATTTATTAACAAATTAATCTCATAGTGTTTTAAATCAAACAAACAATAATAGTTCGAAGTCGATATATCTCTATATATTTTTCAAAATATTATAATACCAATAATAATAATATTTAAATTATTTATAAAAAAAACTTTAAGATCTTTTTAAGAGGAAAAACGATTAAGATTTTCTTTTTATATATTTTTATGAATCTATTACATATAAATGAAAATAATAATATTAAAAACTATATATATACGTTTTATTATTTAAATTGTATTTTTATTATTAATTTTCCTTTTTCCAAAACTTTTTATATTTTATATATGTAATTAAATTTTACTGAATTTTTATATATCATTTATTTTATATACATATATATGAATAAATGTTAAGAAGCTATAGCACAAAATTTCTATACTCATGCTAAAAATCTATCCGTCTATTTTATTATTCAAAAAATATATAACAAACAATCTTATAGAGAAAAAGAATTACACTATAATTAGTTATTTGCAAAGTACAGATAAACGACCTTATAATTTTCGTTTTTTTACTATATATATTGTTTATATCTATTTTTTTTAATCATCAACAAATATGATATTATATGATTAATATACATCCATATAAATGTGTAGTTTATTGTATATTGTTTAAAAATATATAATGCTTATAAAATATGTAAAAAATAATCAATAATTTTTATGTGTAATCTTTAATAATATATATATTTTTGCACAAATTTACCAGTAAATACAGCAACTTCTATATATATTTAAAAATTATTATAAAATAAATAATATATATATATGTTTAAGCGAATATTAAATTAATTAAAATAAAATTGTAAATATATAATAATTTGTTTTTATTTTAGTTACTCGCTTTTAATCCAATGGACTTTTAATTCCCTTTTATCTATTCAAAGAATTTCATCATAATGTTTTGTTCTATATTTTCAATGAGTCAAAAGTAAATGAAAGAGATTTCAATGTTTTAAAGAAATGTGGAGTTTTCCTGATAGGATTTATGACAGAGAAGATTAGATGATAGTTACAAATCCATAAACAATTTTCAGACAATTGCAACACGCAATATTTAAATTATATCTAAATAATATATAAAGGTGGTAATTTAATAATAAGTAAATATAATTATAACTATTTAGACAATTTAATTAATAATTAATGTAATTAAAATGCATAAGACAAAATTTATAATTAATTTTTTTTTTTAATTATATCTATAAATCGAATTCAAATATGGTACGTTTGCATATAAAACTATTAAAAATTTACTTTTGTGATAATAAAACAATATAAAACAATTGTTCAATTAATTTGAATGTTAAATTGTAATAATTATTAATATTAGGTTGTCGAAAAAGTATTGATAATTTTTATAAATAGATGTCATTATAATTGAATATTTCAAGTAGTACTAATCTGATCAGGTAACACTAATATATGTTCGAAAGATGACATTTCGTAGATAAAAAAAAAATCAAATTTGTTTAGTTATTTAAAAGTTGTAGTGAATTAAAGATGAGCGAAATTAGTGAAAAAATTTGATACATTTTACAATTGTGTTATGAAAAAGGTGAAAATGCAACGCAGGCACATGAACAAATTTGTGCAGTTTACGGTGAAGGAACTTTATCAAAATTAACAGCCTATAGATGGTTTGCTCGATTTCGTTCCGGTAATTTTGATGTCAAAGATGCACCTCGTTCTGGTCGACCAATCACTGAAAAAGTCGATGAAATCATATCAAAAATTGAAGAAAATCGACACGTAAGCAGTCATGATATCGCTAAAGAACTAAACATCCATCACCAAACAGTTTTAAACCATTTGACAAAGGCTGGATACAAGAAAAGGCTCGATGTTTGGGTACCACATGTATTAACACAAAACAATTTAATGAACCGAATTTCCATTTGCGAAACGCTGTTTAAAAGGAACGAAATCGATTCATTTTTAAAGCGAATGATTACAGGTGATGAAAAATGGATGACATACGATAATAATGTACGAAAAAGATCGTGGTCCAAGTGATGGGTGAAGCTCCTAAAACGGTAGCAAAACCTGGATTAACACCAAGAAAGGTAATGCTGTCTGTTTGGTGGGATTGGAAAGGAATCGTTCATTATGAATTACTAGCACCCGGTCAAACCATTGATTCCGATCTCTATTGTCAACAATTAACAAGATTGAAGCACGAGATTAAAAAAAAACGTCCAGAATTAATCAATCGAAAGGGTGTTGTGTTCCATCATGACAACGCCAGACCACACACATCTTTGATGACTCGGCAGAAACTGAGAGAGTTTGGCTGGGAAGTTTTAATGCATCCACCATATAGCCCGGACCTTGCACCTTCAGATTATCATTTGTTCCGGTCTCTGCAGAACTCCCTTAATGGTTTAAAATTAAATTCCGCAGAGGACTGCAAAATGCACTTGGATCAGTTTTTTGCCCAGAAAACACAGAAGTTCTACAGTGATGGGATAATGTCTTTACAAGGAAAATGGCAAAGGGTCATCGATCAAAACGGGGCATATTTGGTTTAATAAAGTTCATTTGAAATATATAAAAAAAATCGTTTGAATTTTGTAAAAAAAATTATCAATACTTTTTAGACAACCTAATATAATGTCGCAGAGATCTTCATCATACAGCAATGCAAGTATTAATCTATTAATTACTAAATATTTTTTATTAAAATTTTGATAAACCTTGATTTCAAAACATATAAATATCGCAACAATTTTTAATATTAATTTAATCAGTTCTTTAGAATTAAATGGTTAATAAGTGCTCGTTAAATATATATTTTAATAAATTATTTTTTATCTTTATATTAAAATTATCTAATAATTTACCAAAATTAAATAAATTTCATTTAACAATAAAAAAATATGGTTAAAATAATACGGAATTTGATAAGTTTTAATTTAATTATGGGATTTATTGTCTGTGCTGAAACAAATCGCCATTTTTATCCAGGGTATTGTATTTTTTTTTTAAATAATTTATACTTTTTGTTATATTCAAAAACAATTGGTTGTACGAATCTGTTTTATTTATTGTTATCCATCAAAAAATATATATATATATACAGTTTGGACATCGCTTGGAATAATATAGCCAGTAATGCATGGCCAATAATATCATCAATGATACCAAAACCACAACAATTTAATAATTATAATACACAGGGACGTGGTTATTATAATTCATATCAACCAACGCATAATTATCCATCATCTGAAAGAAATATTCCTAGTAATTATAATCCATCATCAACTAGTAGTGGTTATTATTATACAAACAATAAGGCACAAATACCTCAAGTTGTTCATACATCGTACATTGATCACACTCCATCAAATGTATTTTCATTTTTACAATCAAATGGTTTAAAGTAGTGGTGGTGGTGGTGGTGGTTCATCATCAATAGAACCTGGAAGGTATAATTAAATCTTTGTTTTTCTTTCAATAATATCAATAATATAATTAAAATATCAATACATGAAAAGTGATATGTGTTTAGTTTTAATATAGCATTTTTATATAATTTTCTTTAATATTGGATTAATATATTTTTATTTTTTTTTTTTTGTAGTTTTCAATTCGAATATCCTAATAAAAATCAAGTTAATTCTTTTAATACTCCTGATTTTTCTTCATCAACATTTAACGGCCAACAGGATTTTCATAGAAAACAAGAGGATCTTTTGAGGAGTGTTCAACCAATTATAACATATCAGCATTAAAGTATTTGTTTTTATCATATAAAAATATGAATTGTAAATATAATATTAAAAGTTAAATGTAAATTTTCATAAAACTATTTTATATTATATGATTAGATATTCGCATCATATATCGTATATAATATGAAAAAAACCAACTAATTAACAGACACAGAACATTTTTAATACATTCATTCAATATATACAGTTTTATTTTTTTTTTGTTAATGATAATAAATTAAATATTTATTATTGTTAATTTGGATCACTCATAAAAACATATCATATATATGTAATACGAATTCATCATAACATAATCGAGTATAGATCTTTTGTATTATGTATATAGTAGTATAAATAAAATAATTAAAATTTGTAAATTACATATACATGATTTATAAGGTTTCTTATTAGCGTGATCCCATTAAATAACAGTAGTAATGTCTAATGTATTAACTATTTTTTATTTCCTGTAATAGAATACTATCCCAATTGTGGATTTTATTACGAGAGATAAGTGAATATTTATATGAAAATAAGATTCATTCATAGAATCTATCTGCAATGAAAAAGTATCCTTTTTAAAGAGTGACTTGAATAAAACAGATGTTATTATATCATTTAAGATTTCATCCAAAAATCTTTCCCTATTCTAGATCTAAAATAAACTTATATGATATCAGGTATTTTAAGATTATGCCTTATCTATAAACACAATCTTCAAATGAAAAGTAATCATTATTAAATATATATATAATACAAAAATAGTAAACTTACATATAAAATCCATTTCTTATATCTTTTAAATTAAAATTGTATATATAATTATTTTTTATGTTCATCACAGTTCATCTTTAAATCAATTTCGCTATATATATATATAATTAAAGTCAATTCAATTCCTATATATAGAATAGTAAATGTGATAAAAATAATAAATGAACTTTTAAAATGAAAAAAACAAGTCATACCTGTTTGAATATTTTTTGCAATAAATATATAGAAATATAAAAAAATATTCTAAATAAATAAAGTAAACGAATAAAAAACTTAAGTTAAATGTTATCAGAACACGCAGAATATATATTAATATATATATAGTATCGTATATACATAAATAAGTATATAAAAGATGTGTGTTTAATAAAGTTGACACTCGATAATCTGGACATCGCATACGCGGTAATCATCTGATAAATGGCAGAATTTTAAGTGTTTTAAATATTCTGTAATCGGGAAATTCAATACGTTTTTTTTCTTCGCTATCTTCGCGTTTTGATTTTATTTATTAAAATAAAAGTCCCAATAATTTAGTAAATCGGACATTACGCCACGATCCTTTGAAACATTGATTGTCCCGATTATCGAACAGTATATGATGTATTTTTACTATAATAATATAAATGTCTTTTTTTTTCTATTTACAAATGATCATAAAAATGTTTTTTTAATTTCATGAATACAGAGAAATACACTTAAAAGCCGCAATATATATTATTTTATACATTACACGCGAGATATATTTATTTTTTTCACACATAAATCAATGTTAATTTTCATATATCGAACGATTTATGATCGTGATAAAAATTTTTCATTTTATTATTTATATTATGATATTTATTTAAAATCAAATACAATTTTTAATATTTAAACAACAATATAAATGAATGATTTTTACCGGTATTTATACATCACTTCTATATAATCGCTATAAACAACCCTATCGGCGTTATCACGATATTTTAAGTGTTTTGTAAAAGGTATTACAAATAAATGGATGATTTGTTCCGAAAATTGCTTTAAATTATTCTTGTTATTTCATCTACTGTTGCAAAGAAATGAATACAAAACAATTTTTTACTCTTTTAGATCTATGTATATATTTTCTGATTTGTTTAAATTAATTTTCATAATTTTATTTAAGTGTTTTAAGTGGATTTAACTAAACAAAATAAATATAATTAATTTAAATAGATTGATTGCAAATAATAATAATAATATAATTTATTTAAACAGCGATATTTCGCGTACATTTATTTAATAACATAGAGCGGATCCTATCCAATATATATATATTAGGTTGTCTAAAAAGTATTGCTATTTTTTTTACAAAATTCAAACGATTTTTTTATATATTTCAAATGAACTTTATTAAACCAAATATGCACCGTTTTGATCGATGACCCTTTGCCATTTTTCTGGTAAAGACATTATCCCATCACTGTAGAACTTCTGTGTGTTTTCTGGGCAAAAAACTGATCCAAGTGTATTTTGCAGTCCTCTGCGGAATTTAATTTTAAGCCATTAAGGGAGTTCTGCAGAGACCGGAACAAATGATAATCTGAAGGTGCAAGGTTCGGGCTATATATGGTGGATGCATTAAAACTTCCCAGCCAAACTCTCTCAGTTTCCGCCGAGTCATCAAAGATGTGTGTGGTCTGGCGTTGTCATGATGGAACACAACACCCTTTCGATTGATTAATTCTGGACGTTTTTTTTAATCTCGTGCCTCAATCTTGTTAATTGTTGATAATAGAGATCGGAATCAATGGTTTGACCGGGTGCAAGTAATTCATAATAAACGATTCCTTTCCAATCCCACCAAACAGACAGCATTACCTTTCTTGGTGTTAATCCAGGTTTTGCTACTGTTTTAGGAGCTTCACCTTTCTTGGACCACGATCTGTTTCGTACATTATTATCGTATGTGATCCATTTTTCATCACCTGTAATCATTCGCTTTAAAAATGACTCGATTTCGTTCCTTTTAAACAGCGTTTCGCAAATGGAAATTCGGTTCATTAAATTGTTTTGTGTTAATTCATGTGGTACCCAAACATCGAGCTTTTTCTTGTATCCAGCCTTTGTCAAATGGTTTAAAACTGTTTGGTGATGGATGTTTAGTTCTTTAGCGATATCATGACTGCTTATTACGTGTCGATTTTCTTCAATTTTTGATATGATTTCATCGACTTTTTCAGTGATTGGTCGACCAGAACGAGGTGCATCCAAAGACATCATAATTACCGGAACGAAATCGAGCAAACCATCTATAGGCTGTTAATTTTGATAAAGTTCCTTCACCGTAAACTGCACAAATTTGTTCATGTGCCTGCGTTGCATTTTCACCTTTTTCATAATAAAATTGTAAAATGTATCGAATTTTTTCACTAATTTCGCTCATCTTTAATGCACTACAACTTTTAAATGACTAAACAAATTTAATTTTTTTTTTTTTTTATCTACGAAATGTCATCTTTCGAACATATGTTAGTGTTACCTGATCAGATTAGTACTACTTGAAATATTCAATTATAATGACATCTATTTATAAAAATTGTCAATACTTTTTCGACAACCTAATATATGCATCATGTACATTTTCATTATATTTATATATTCAAAAAGAATATATACACTTAAAATTTAACTTGCAATATATATTTTCCTTATATACATACACGCGATATATGTTACGTATACGTATATTAATATATTTATTTAAACTTTTTTATTTTTATATACTGTTTTTCTCACACACAATATTATTATATATGTACGAATCGAGTATGAATACATATAATTCAAGTTCAAATATTTAAAAATATACAGTAGAATTCAAAAAAAACAATATTTTATATCTCAAACTCTGAATATTATTGAAATACTAAAACAAATATTTAAAAAAAGAGTCATGGAATTCCGTTCATTTTGTTATAATTTCAAAAAATAAAGGAATCAATTGCGAATTAAAAACCAAGAATTGACATCCAATTGCGAATAGTCTCAAAATACAATCAAAGAAGAAAATTTCTAGTAATTTTTTCCGATATCGAATTGAGGATTCTATTTCTTCATCATTTACTTTTGGCATTCCATCATCCGCGGGCATCTCGAATTTTGGAATTTTATATGAGAAATTGAAAAAATCTGAAACCATAATCGATATGAAAAGATTTTTACTATCCACACTGTTTTCAATATATATAAAAAAAAAATAAAATAAAATAAAATAAAAATTGAAAAAAAATAAAATAAAATAAATATATTCAAAAGCGAGTTTTATTTTTTTTTATTTTTTTTTTACCTTTATAAAGTTAATATTTTTATTTTATTTTATTTATTCTGATGCGGAAAGTATTCGCGTAATCATCTCCAATATATTTTTTTTATATATAAATATCGCATATATTGATAATAATTCTACGGATTGTGGTGCGGTGTGTTGTTGATATATATAGATATATGTTATATCCATTCGATTTAATATTATTTATTTTATATATTCTATACGCAGGCAATAATAATAAATTTATTTAGTATATATTTAAAAAATCGTGTGTGTTTTTGTAAATCGCAAAAAGAAAATATTCATTTCTTTTTTTATTTTTTGTTTTTTTTATAAAATATTTAGCATTTAGCAAAGAAAAGGTAATTATAATACATATATTAAATAACGTTTTTGTATATAAAGTGTGGGTTTTTTTTGTGTATAATTTAATTAAATAGAATTTCTTTTTATGATAAAAAATATATAATAGTTCGTGATTGATTAATATATTATATCTTCTATATATGATGGTATTAAATATTTAATTAAAACATATATATAGTTTTTTGTTTTTAATACTGGGAAATTTTTTTTATTTTTTTTTTATGATTTAATAAACATATTAAATTTATTATTTTAATTAATTAGATATTTACGTTTTTTTTTAAGTGCGAATACATACTAAAATTTTATAATTAATTCAAAGAATAAAATTTTTATTTTTGGGTATAAAAAAAGATCGTTAAATTTTTTGGGTTTATATTATATTAAAGAAAAATTTTTCAAGTTAAACTTGTGTTTCCTAAAAAAAAAAATTAAGTGATTTAATTTTGAATAAATATAATAAAATATACTTGTTTTTCTAGTTTTCATATTTATATATATATATTTTACGATTAATAATATATATTGCTGGATTATTATATTAAAATATAGTATTATTTTTTTATCTTTTAACAAAAAAAAAAACGTTTTCCATGCGATGACTTTGAAAGTTAAAAAAATTATATATAGAGGGAATATTTTATTTTTTGCGTATAAATATAAGGGGGTGCGTGATGATGTGGTATAGTATTTTGTGAAGAATTTACGAATTAATAATTGAATGTCCTTCGTAAATTTTTTTAATAAATTATATAATTTATTAACCAATATATAGAAATGTTTGACACTTGCTGTGCTTTGATGATGATTTAAAATAATGATTATAAAAAATGTTTTAATCAATTTATTTCATTAATAATAATTTTTATAGAATGCGACATTATTATTATTATTGATATAGCTAATAATATATATATATTATTTTTGCATATACATTTTGTAATTATAAAATGCTGATTTTTGAAAAAAAAAATCGTTGATTATAAATAAATATAAAGAACTTGAATTATTGATATAAAAAAATGAATAAATACGTTATATATAATTTCGAATGATTTTCACATTTACATAACAAGATATTTTGATTTTTGAATATCTAAATTGGAATACGATTTCATAATATTCTTTTTGAGAGTTTTATTATTATATCGCATCGCAATCGCAACCGGATATATATATTTGCAATACAAAACTCTTTGAATTTCTATTAAAACTTATATTTTCTGTTATTCAATCTTTTTTTTTTTAATATAATTTAAATAAAACCTGAAAACAAATCAAATATATATTTATTAATAAAAAAAAAAAAAAAAAAAACTCTATTTTTTTTTTTGAAAAATTATAATTGTAATAAAACAATAAGAAATTTTATATTATAACTTTCCACATCATTTTATAAGTAATAATAAATATAAAGGGTGATTTTTTAAAAGCTATAGGAAAGTTTTTCAAAAAAAGAAACACATAAATATAATTTAATGTTTGAAGATTATTTCATGCAAATGGTGATCTTGACTGATCAAATCAAATGGTCCAAAATCCGCTTAGTCCAATTTTGGCATACTCTTTCCAACATTTTGGCCGGTATCTCACGAATAAATGCTTCAATGTTGTCTTCCAATGCGTCAATTTGAAGCGGGCTTGTCTGTATAGACATGAGCTTTAACATAGCCCCACAAAAAATAGTCTAAAGGCGTTAAATCTAGGCAAGATCTAGGCGACCAATTGACCGGTCCCGAACGTGAAATAAAATGTTCAACGAACTCGCCTCTCAATAAGTCCATTGTTGCGCGTGCTGTGTGGCATATGGCACCGTCTTGTTGAAACCACATATCATCAAGCAAGCTCTTGCATTTTGGGCAAAAAAAAGTTGGATATCATCCCAAGGTAGCGCTCACCATTCACGCAGTTACGTTACGATTCGCATCATCTTTGAAGAAGTACGCGGTCCAATGTACGGGCCACCAGCCCATAAACCGCACCAAACTGTGACTTTTTCTGGATGCATTGGTAGCTGTTGCAATTCTTCTGGCTGATATTCACTCCAAAATCGACAATTCTGCTTATTTACGTTGAGCCCATTGAGCCAAAAATGAGCTTCGTCGCTGAACACATTTCGTCGCGATGAACTTTCTTAACAGAGCACGCATTTTGATAATAAAATTCAATAATTTGCAAGCGTTGTTCGTTTGTAAGACGATTCATGGTTAAATTATAGACCAAACTGAAGATGTTTGACAATGACAAAACAAAACACGAAACGTGCGTCAGCTGTTTAAACCGCAGTGTTGCCAAAAAGATAATAGCTAAAAAATCACCCTTTAGTTATAGTTTTTTATATTCATTTCATATTATATATATTTATTATTAAATTAAATAAAATGAAATTTAAAATCTTATATATATATCTTATATGCGAAAGAAATATTAATATATACCTTTTGAAATATAAATTATAAAATAAATATAATGTGTGATTAAAATTATCAACCGGTTTCTATATATATAATATATAATATTACACGCGAACTTTTTCATCACGTCGAGTATCGCATTTGCTAATAACAATCTTATAATTTTATCATCTCTTAATTAATTTTCATCTCTTATTTAAAAAATACTTAAATAAACTTTATTTCCATTAAGTCATTTTTGAATATAATAAAAAAATTCTTTTAAATCAACCAAAATTATACGAAAAATTGCGCACGCAAACAAAAAAAATATTTATAATTAAGTTTTTTTTTTTTACAACACGAAAATAAAACTTTTGATATACTGCTCGCAGTATATATTTGGCAATACAAAAAAAAAAAATTAATTAAAATAATTATTCTAAAAGTGTAAATGCATGAAACTTTTAAAACCATATGACCCAAAAGGAATATATAAGAATATATATTTATATATATTTAGAATATATAAAGAATTAAAAAATCGCATCGAATATTTATATATTTAAAAATTAATTAAATGTATTTAAAAATTTTAAATTGTAATACATTTTTTTTTTATTTATTTGACCATCAAAAAAAAAAAAAATTGTATTAGATACAATAATATTATTATTATTATTATATAAAATTTGTTTTATTATTTCTATTTTATGCGATTGATTTATTGTGTATTTTATATATATATATATATATATATATAGAGTATAGATAAATGGAAAGATAGTGCGACATATAAAAAATATATATTTTTTTTTTCTTTAAAGTTAATTATTGACCGTCAAAAAATTTAATAATAATATTATTATTATTATTAATATTACAAATAAAACATATGCGAGAATCTTCTTTTTTTTTATCACAATCATATATATGTATGACTATATATTAATAATTTGCGTATAAACAAAAAAATATTAATACTTTGAAATAAAATATATGCAATATATATATATATATTGTAAATTATTTATTAAATGATTTTTTTATTAATATTATTTGTTGAGCGCATTTTATTATTATATTTTAAAAAAATATATATGTTTATATATAATTCTATTTAAAGAAATTTATACATATTTTTAAATGATGCATTTATAAATTTTTTTTATTTATTTTACAGTCAGTCACAGATATTTTTATATATTTATTTTTCATCGCATATAGTTGTTTTCTTTCAATGCCATCTCCATTAATTATTAATTGTTTTTTCCTATTCATTCCGTTTACTAAAATATATGGTTCAATTTAATAAACGTTTCTTCATTCCATTTAATCAGAATTTCTTTCAAAAAAACCACTTAACTTAAGTTTGAAAATACAATTTAGCAAAGTCGCTCTCTCTATACAGAATTAAAAATCTGTACTCTGAACTTGCATTTTATGTTGTTGTGCGATGTTATATATATTTTTATTATTTTGATTTGCTTTATATAAGGTCAAATTGATTTAAAAGTTAAACTTGAAATGATTAAATATAGATTTTTTTTTTTATATAACCAAAATACCATATATTCAAAAAGAAAAGACCCTGGATATGTTGAAATGCAATATATAATTATGCATAAATTTATTATATATACATAACATGATATATAATTTTGTGATATGATTTATAAATGCATTTTAATAACATTATATTATACCTTCATAAAATAAAAATTAATGGAATGTGTTATAATTAATCAAAAGCATATAATATGAGATATAAAAAATTATCATATAAACGTTTTAATTTTAATTGTTCGTATATATATTATGCGGCAACATTATTATATGTTTAAATAATAAAAACATAATTTATGTTTTTGTTTTTTTTATTAAATAATTTAATAACTTTGTTTTTAAACAAAAAAAAACTAAAGTTTTTGGTTAGAAAATATATAAATAGTTATAAATTAAAAAAGAAATAATGTAATGATTTGAATATATATATACATATTCATAAAGGTGTCCGTTTGCGGTTGAAAAATGCGAGTTACCCAAATATATAATATAATAATGAATTTCGTCAAGTCATATATATTAAATTTTTTATTTATTCAAATTTGTTACGAAAATATTGTTAGTGCGACATATGATTTATATGTATATGATATTATACAATAAATGCGTGAATGATACAAAAGATCTTATATGGATGATATCGTATTATATATAGTTGGTTAATCAAAAAGTTTATAATATTTTTAATCAAAGATTATGATCAATTATGTTTTAAATTAAAAAGAAAATCAAGTGTGGTATTTAAAGAAAAATATAGAAAACAAAAGTTTTTCCAGGAAAATTTTGTTTGCTTAAAACCTTCCAAGAGCGTAAATATTAAAAATGCCAACCTAAAATTCTAACAAAGTTTTGGGGTCGTGGGTTTGAATCCTACTAAATGCATAAAATATGTTTTGTGTTTTCGGTTATTTTTCGAATCGGAATTTTAACACAGAGTTGTATTTTCCGCTTGCGGTTGGTCGTCGTACGGCTAATTATCGACACCGTAAAAGCCACAAATTCAGAAACTAACAACAGAAAGCTGTTGTTGGACGCTAAAACCAGATTGATGGTTGTATAGCGAAAAATTTATTTTTTTTTTATTAAAACCTTCCTTTTGATATTAAGCTGATTTTTTATTTGCTACAGTCTGTTTTTATTCAACAAATTTAAATCCCATATATTATAAATTCATTACACTGAAGCTATAATCTTTTCTAATTTTTTCATTTTAATAATTATTTTATTAACCTTTAATTTATATAATAATTTACAGATTTAAATACTTTTTTAACAAAATGATTAAATCTTATGGGATATTTTGTTTAATCATAGCATCAGTTCGATGCATTCCAGGTAAGAATTTAAGTTAAGCTACATAAATGCAATAAATATAAAATAAATTCTAAAAATTTTAACGATAAAACGAAGAACTAACAAAATGATTTGAACTTCACTATATACTAATTCGTTTTTTAAACTAAAGAGATAATGACTTTTGTTTTCAAAGGACAAGATCAATAATAAAAATCATGTGCGGATAATAAATTTTAATAACATAATATATGTATATAAATTCATAATAAAAATAATTTTAATTTATGCAAATCGCAAGCTATATATATAATACTAATTGATGATATTCATTCAAAATTTCATCATTTTGAGACTTTTTCATTTCATATTTAATTTGAACTTGTCTCCATTTAATTTTTTTTTTTAATTTCATTATTAATATATACATTTCAAAAACGCTTTTATATACCATAAATTATTCTTTTTTTTTTTTTTTTTTCAAAGTTATAACGTCAAATGATAGAGGAACCGTTGATTCATATGGAAATCCAATACCCAGAAGTTCATTAGTAAACACTATAATTGATCCAAATAATTTGGATTATGTTCAACAGTATCCAATAATACCATATCAACCGCAATCAACAAATCAACAACCAATATATACTACATATAATAATCAACAACCGCAACAACAACAACAACAAAATCAACCACAGTATCAACAACAACCGCAACCACAACCACAACAACAGTATCAACAACATCAACAACAACCCCATTATCAACAACAACAACAACAACATCAACAACAACAACCAATACATGGTCAATCAACACAATATACAACATCGAATAGTCCACAAATTGATACATCATTTATACCGAGACCACAATTTAATGCACCCGAATTTAATGATATATTTTCAAAATATGTTTCTGAAATTCAACAGAATTTTGCCAAGTAAGCAAAAATATTCAATTATATATAATTTTTTGAATATATATACTAGTTATAAAATAAGGTTTATTAATTTTTATGTGAACTATTTTTAAAAAGTAATTAAATTTCTTAAAATAACCCGACCCAATTGGCCGACCCAAATTACCCGACCCAATTGGGTCGTTTAATTAAACGAAATCATATATATATATTAAACGTACATTTTGTAATTAACACAATTAATTCTTATGGTAAAGTAAAAACAGAAGGTTGTAAAGAATTATTCTAATATTTCTAATCAATTATGACCCTTACAATATATTCTATATCATTGAATTTATAACTTATATTTACTCACTTATGAATTATTTGAATTGCTATAAAAATATTCTATCTATAATATAAATATATTTAACTATGTATGTAAAAATGGGTACAGTGGAGGATCTTTTGCATATTCATCACCAGGAGCTACAGCTTATGCATTATCGTCTCTTGGACCACAAAAGTAAATGTTATATAAAAAAATAAAATGTGAAAAATATAAGCATCATACGTACATAATACAATATAAATTCATCATTATTTTTTATCATTTCTCACATTTTTTTAATTTTCCATTATTCATTACATTTATTTATACTATCTATATATGTCATTGATTATCAACTGCGTATTTAAGTTATTTCCTTTTTAACGCACTTGGAATTAATTTGATATCGAATGCAATCTATAAATTAATTAACCTTCAACACGATTCATATAAATAAACGCACTTTCATTAAAATTCATATTACACCGCCTACAACTTTCATTACACCTTCAAAATAATAATCTCATAGATTTACTTTCATAATAAATTCCCACCCATGTTTATATTCAACAAATCATAAATTTTATATAAATATATCATTATATATATAGATCATTTTGCTTAAATTATATATAATAAATAATTAAACTAATATATAAAAAAAAATATTTAATCGTTATTTAATTAAAAATAATATCACAGACATTGCAATGTTTCTATATTAATCAAACAAGAAATAAAAATATAATATAGATTTTCTAGGAATTCACATTTATTTATAAACATTTTCTTATCACAATAATTAATTTGTATTTACTTAAAAATACATATTTCTAATAATAATAATAAAAAAAAAATATATTAATATTTTGCATTTTCTTTTCATTTAATCCATAAATAAAAACACTTTTCCATATATAGTTTATATCAACAACATTCGAATTTTGTAAATCAACAGAAATTTGCATCGAATATTTTTCCCGATGTAAATGCACAATTTAATCAAGGTTATAATTCAGGATTTTCAAGTGCAACCGGTGCATTTGGACCATCTGGTGTACATCAAACAGCTTATATAAATCCATCAAATCCAGTAAAAATATTATTTAATTTTTTTCAGAAATTATAATGCATTTTCTTTAATCTACTATATATATTATTATTTATTTTGTTTATATACTTCATATAGAATTCACCGAATGTAAATGCATATTATGATTCTCAATCGGGTGGTAGTGGTGGTGGTGGTGGACAACCAAATTTTTATGGAGTAGCTACATCATCATTTTCAGCCTCATCGGATGTTAATGGTATTAAATCAAATCAACGAGGTGCATATACAACTGTAAATGATAATGGTAAAGTAACATCTTATAAAGTTGAATCATAATAAAATTATTGTTATGGATGATCACATATATACATATATTTAACTTGGATTTATTATTAAAATATATGGAAAATAAATTACATATATATAGAATAATTTAAATATTGGTGATTAAAGAAAACACACACAAATTAAATAATAAAATATATTTGATGATTTGAATAAAATATTTAAATTTTTCATAATTGTTGAAATATATGGCTATATCTTTTTTTTCTTTCAGGCTCTATTAATTTTATTGTTAATGATGATTGTTATCACATGTCACTTATCACAACAATACGATTTGAGTTTTTTTTTGTATTATATGCGACGATGATATGGTTATGATGGTAACCGACTTATATTATATGATTGTAATAGTGTAATATGAAATCAGAAACTCGTTGTGATACGGTTTTTTATTAAAGAATTAAATTTTTTTTTGTTTTGTTCATTGATTAAACACAAGTACAAGTATATATTGTGATCTCATGTACTAATTTAGAATAATGACTTCATGAATATATATATATTCGTTATCATCATATTTTCAAATTTAAAAGAAATTATCTCATATAAACGTTATAAGGCGGGATTATATAAAAGCATTTGCAAATTTTACTAAAATATACTTATTGTTTTTAGTTGAACGATGGCGTAGCGACTATAACTTTTGAATCAATAAAACGATTTTCAAATTTTCTTCTATGAAATATTAAGAAATTTATTGAATTTTTTGTTATTATGGCAATTGGCCGGTTCCGCCACTGTTACGATATATAGAGAGAAAAAGTTCAAATACCCTTGAAATTGAATCCATTTTTTGATATAATTTGGCAAAAAAAAACAGTTTTATTCTAATTGATTATTATATATCATCTCTATATAGGCCCGTTTTAGCCCATGTAACCGCCTGGCTCAAATAATAAAATATAGCACCCGGAAACATGATCGATAAATGTATAAATGTATAAATAAGCCGATTAAATTCTCATTTGTTTGTGTATTTGTGACTGCTTGATTGAATGAAATATTTACCACATTAGCTGACTTTTGTTGTTCATTTTGTTATTTAAAATATATATTACTGAAAAGGATCAAAGTTATTTGGTAAATGGATTGTAATTATAGGCTTACCGCAGAGGTCACGCAATTTCTCTAAAAGTCACACAAAAACCCAATTTGATGTGGTAATTTTTGGAAATATCTGCGGTAAGTCTTAGTTTAATCTATATCTGTCTTCTGTGTATAAGTTTTGTTTCAATAATTTTCTTTCAATAACAGAAATTTTATATTATTTAAAATATCTAATCGTTTTCAGCGCCCCTTCTTGACAACGGCGCTTGGTTCATTCGCACCAATATCTTACTAAAATATCCTTATAGCGCTCGGAAATATGATCGTAAATGATTGATGATTTAAGATGATTAAATTCTCATTTGTTTGTGTATTTGTGACTGCTTGATTGAATGAAATATTTACCACATTAGCTGACTTTTGTTATTTAAAATAAATCACTGAAAAGGATCAAAGTTATTTGGTAAATGGATTGTAATTAAATTAGGCTTACCGGAGAGGTCACGCAATTTCTCTAAAAGTCACACAAAAACCCAATTTGATGTGGTAATTTTTGGAAATATCTGCGGTAAGTCTTAGTTTAATCTATATCTGTCTTCTGTGTATAAGTTTTGTTTCAATAATTTTCTTTCAATAACAGAAATTTTATATTATTTAAAATATCTAATCGTTTTCAGCGCCCCTTCTTGACAACGGCGCCTGGTTCATTCGCACGAATATCTTGTATGTCGTGGCGGCCCTGTCTCTATATGATCTATAACTATAATATTCTTTACAAATCTCAATTAAATGTTCTTTGAATATCAATCCACAATACCACCAAAAATCATATAAATTATGATTCTACTTTTAATACAATAATGGCATAATTTTAACCTTTTCCAAAACCATAAATCAATCAAATTTATGAAATTATTAACTGTTTTATGAAGAAAAAAATAGGGGTTCTGTGTTATTTTTACAATCTAATCGAATAATATTTAAATTTTTTTGCTATCATCTGTATTAGAATAATTTATGGATTAGATTTAGACGTTAGAAAACCAGATATCTATTGTTGAATGCTTAATGAATATATACGGAATCATGAACCATAACTATAGAAAAGTTTTAATTGAATTTCTTATTTCTTATACTTTTCTCGCACTTTAATGAAAATATATTTTCTATAATAATCCCAATACCATATATATTATTTGACATTAAATTCAGAGACCTAGACATAAATAAACATAAAAAAGAATTGATATATGTTTCAGTTCCAGAAAAAAAAATATGTTGTTTCCGTTTTAGGTCATGATCATCCAAAATTTCACAAACATTAAGACCAATATATGGATAGGAAGGGAATTTAATCATTTACAATATTTATATATACCATATATATGTATAACGAAACAATAAATTTGATATGTCTATAGGGAAATATATATATATATATAAATTACAAAATCCATAAAATATATTATAAACAAACAATAAGCAAAAAAAAAATAAAAACGAATTAATAAAAAAAAGGAGTTCATATAATAATCAATATATAATAATATATATTTCTGAAAACTCTGTATCTTTAAATGCGGTTTTCTATATTATATATATGATATGTATATAAAAAAAAAATCGGGGTTAAAAGGTTTGTTTGTTTTTTTCATAAACATTTGATTATATTTTTGTTAAAATATATTTATATATTATTATTTTATTTTACGCGATTTACAACAATTTTATTATATTAAAATCAAGGCGTATATAAATTTTATTTTATATATATATATATTGTATGAACTTTTTTATATATGACTACAAAAAATTTTCACAAAAAAAAAAAAACAATTATAATTAAAAAAAATAAACTTAATGTTGCGAGTTTCTTAAGAGTGCGAGATTGGCAAAATAATTGTTTTTTTTTTCAGATAATTCAATTGAACATTTGCACTTGAGATTTTGTACAGTGAACAACGAACATAACAACACAGAGTAATCAGTTTGGTTATTTGACGGTACGCGGTCCATTATTTTTTATATTAATTATTGTGATAATAGAATAAAATATTATTATAGTTTTTTTTTTTTTTTAATTTTTTGGTTTCGAATCGTTTAATAATTATTATATAAAATATAGTAATAATGAAAGTGTTGCTTATTTTAGCAATTTCCATTGGATTATGTTATGCAGGTATGTGTGTTTTAAGATAAAGAATTTAATCTTAATTAAAGAATCTTATTGAAATTTGAATGAGATTCGTTATAAATGATTTGGCGAATTTCTGTCATGTCTGTGTTGGATTTAAAATTAAATAATTATCAAGTATATTTAGAAATTAAAAAAATGTTTATGTGTGATTGGTTGTTTTTTTTTTTTTTGTTTCAATTTTCATATATCCTTTTCAGACATAACATGGAGTTCAGATCCAGGATTTGATGCTAGGTATGTGGTATATATATATATAAAGTCGTTTAATATTTTAAATATAATTTAAATACTTAACCATGAAATCAATTTCGAACAAAAACGAAGTAATAAGATTTGAAATTTTGCAAATAATTCATTAAAATATCACAAAATTAAAAATCAATCATTTTTGAAATCGATTTAATGGGAAAATTCAATATGATTTATTAAAATTAAAACGCATTTTCCTATATATTTTGTTATAAAAACTCATACATTTATGAATTTCAATAAATTTTACGCTTTTCATAAATGTGTCCTAGATATTTCATGTTATAATCATTAATTACTAATTATTTTTGGCTGTCTCCATATATATAATATAATAATTTAATAATCGCATATTTCGTAATATATTGGCAAATATATATATATATATATTTGGGATGATTATTGTTTGTTAATCAAAACTACCAAAATTTGATAGAATTTATCCTTAATCCTTAAAAATTATAATCGTAATACATCGTATAATTATAAAATTGATTATTTTCAATATATATATAGAAAATCTATATAAATCTGTATACATATATATATAAATATAGGCATTTTGCGCAACATAAAGAAACAATTGTAGCCGCTAGGAAAGCAGCTTCTGATCGTTTAGTACAATTAGGTGTATCCGAAGATTATGCAACACAAGTTGCTTCCGGTTCTGAAACATTACCAACATCCGATGTATGTGGTACTTGTGACAGGTATTAAATAAATCATTTCATTTAGGTCGGTTTTATATATGATTGAGAACGCACAAACAGGGAAAGATTTTCCAACAAACACACACACACACATTGCAATTCCATTAAAAATAAATCCTTGCAAAATTTTTTTTCTTCTTAAAATATCGTATGATTATTATATAACAATTTATTAACCAAAAAAAAATAAAAAAAATAATTAAATATAAATTTTGGAACTTCATTTAAAACGAGCCAAATAACATAATTATAATATTCATCGCATATTATCTATAAACGCGCCAAAAGCCATAAAGGTCATCATACATTTATTTTTTTTAATTTCACTGATTATTTTTTTTTTTTTTTTATAATTAAGTACATATAATAATATTAATAATAATGAAATTAATATTTAAGAATAAAATATATTAATATTTTATTTATAACAATGAAAATAATTTTTATTTTTTTTTTTTTGTTTTTTAATTTAATCATTTTTAAAATTGATAAGCAGCTATAATGTTAATATATAATTTAAATATATTTTATACATAGTTCAAAGTTTTCAAGTGATGCTGAAACATTTGGTTCGGGTGGTGCCGTAGGCGGTGTTGGATACGTTGGTTTTCCAACCGGAAGTGATTCATCCAGTTCAAAATATTCTCATGCTGAATATACAAAGGTGATAATAATAACAATTAAACTTATAATTATTTATCCTAATTACTGCGATACGATAAATTTTATTTAAAACATTTTCATTAAATTTTTAATTAAATAAATAATATATTTTATATATCATATATATAGTCATCAGCAGCCGCTGCACCAATTGTCATTCCAACCGGTGGTGGTTCATCATCAACATCGTACAGTCAATCGAGTCACAGTGAAAGTAATGCTGCCCAAGCACCAATTATTATACCAGTTGCTGGTGGCAGTAGTGGTTCTGAACGGTATTCAAGCCATTCGGAAAGTGTATCAAATCAAGCTGCAGCTGCCATTCCATTGATATATCCATCATCAGGTGGATCAGAAAAATATTCAAGTCATTCGGAACATGTTTCAGAATCGGGTGGTGCACCAATTTCTATGGTTTATCCAATTGGTGGTGGTGGTGGTTCAGAACGTTATTCAAGCCATTCTGAACGTCGTTCACAATCGCAAGCCGTACCAATGCCAATCATTTTACCGACATCCGGTGGTTCAGAACATTATTCAAGTCATTCTGAACGTCGTTCACAATCGCAAGCCATTCCAATGCCAATCATTTTACCAACCGGTGGACGTGAAAGTTATTCAAGTCGTTCGGAACGTTTCCAGGAGACAAAAGCAACACCAATCGTACCGATTGTAATACCAACCGGTGGCGGCCGTGAAAGTTATTCAAGTCGATCGGAACGCATTCAAGAATCGAACGCAATGCCAATACCATTGATTTTGCCAACCGGTGGCAGTGAATCGTATTCAAGTCGTTCGGAACGTTTCCAGGGATCAAATGCAGCCACACCAATTTATCCAATTTATCCAATTGGCGGCGGCGGCAGCAATAGTCATCATTTCCATTCGGAATCAATGCGTAAATCGGCTGCCATTCCACAACAAATAATTTTACCAGCACCATCATCATCATCACGGTATTCAAGTCATCAAAGTTCATCGTCAAATTCAATGGCTCAACCGTCGTACATTCCAATTATTCCAACTGGTGGCGGTGCATCAAAATATTCATCACAAAGTGAAAGTTTCTCAAATACCGGTTCATCCGGTGGTTATGTACCAATTGTATTACCCGGTGGCGGTTCATCACGATATATGTCCGAGCATTCATCATCACAATCGGGATCGTCGGGTGGTGTTGGTGGTGTCGGTTTAGTTGGTGTTGGTGGTGTTGGCATTATCGGCGGTACCGGTTACATTCCATATCCATATCATGGCGGTATTGGTATTGGTGGTGGTGGTAGTTCCCATTCAAGTCGTTTATCCTCTGGATCGAGTTTCGGTTCAAGTGTTTTCGATTCACAACATGGATTAAATAGTTTTATGTCCGAATCTGAACGTTTGGCTAGATTACAGGCACAACGAGTACAAGCCGGTAGTTCATATAGTGGCAGTTCAGTTGTTGATTCAAATTTCGGTGTTGGTGGTAGTGCTGATGGATACGGCAGTAATGCTGCTTTAACTGCTAGCAGTGGTGGTAGTGGTGGATTCGCCAAAACAAAAGAATGGGAAAGTAGTTCAAAATGGGCTTCAGGAACACAGGTATGTGTGTTGTTTGATCTTATATATGATCGGAGATATTATTATATTGAATACCAAATATTAAATCTTTGTTTTTTTTTTATATATATATTTCTATATAAAGTATGACAATGCTGGAAAACCAAAATCATATAGTGTTTTATCGACAGCCGAAAGTGAACAACATAATGTAAATGGTAAAACATCTGGTTATAAAGCAGCAACTACAACTTTAGATGATGACGGTAAAGTTAGCACGTACAGTATCCATACACCATAATAAGTTATAATTTGCGATCGATACGCGAGAACATAAACATAATTAATTGTTTATCTTTTTTTTTTGTTTTATTATTTTGTCTTAAAAATTCTTAATTTTTTCATAATTATGAATCGTATTTGGTGGTATTGCAAAAAGTGCATTCAGTTTTTTTTTATTTCTTTAATGTAGTTTAATAATTTTTTTAAATGTTAGTCAATCTACTATATAATATACAATAATATCTATAATTGTAATATAATAATTTACTAAAATGTTTTTAATAATTGTTTATTTGAAACTGATAAATCCGATGATGATTTGAATCAATAATAAAATCTTTTTTTTTAACTTATTATTAATATATTTTTCTTTACAATTAATTTTAATGCAAGATACATGAAGAATCTCTGGTAATTTCTTAGTTTATGGTTAAAAAGGGGTGAGGGAATACAACCTAATGAGCTACCAAAATCACTGCGCATATAACTAAACACTTTGGAAGACCAAAAAAAAAAAAACAAAGATCAATAATTGGTTTTAGTAAATAGTTTCATTTATTTGTATTATTGATTTTATTGCATAATTTGCAATTTTTAAATAAAAAATAATAAAATGTAAATCAACTTTTTGTAGCTTAGCTGCGGCGCGTAACAACAAATAATATGATGTAAACGATTTATAACAAATTTCTTTTTAAAGAAACAAAAAAAAAATAAAAATACATATACTTAATATAAATTAAACACAAAAAAAATGAAAGCATTTCAAAACAATTCTGAAACAATTAAAGTAAAATGTAAAATATATATAAAAGGATATTATAAAAGCTTGATTTAATTGAAGCATATATTTAAAAAATATATATAATTGAAGCTCCGAAAAGAATTTCAGATTATTTAATTAGAGTTTTTCTTAATTATAATTAATTCAAGCAGATTTTTTTTTCAAAAAAAAAATATAAATAATAATATAATATCAATTATTCGATTCTCATATTCATTTAAAATTCCTTTGAATCTTTGTCGTCACCTGTAACATAACACACCACAAAAAATAACGTTAATAATATAAGAGATGAATTTAATTATATATAGTTTTATTTACCTTTTGTTTTGTTGTTTGTGAACCACCAGTCATATGATTAATTTCTGTTGGTATCATTGTTTCTACGCCGCTCATCAAAACTGATGCACCTAAAAATTTATTCAATAATGCACGAGCTTCTCGATCTTCCTGTGTATCACCCATAACTTCGACTATAGGATTTTTATTTTGAAGAAAAATAATGATGTTAGATTTCACGTACTTTGTATTTATTTATTAATATATTATTATTCCTTACCATTATCTGCATTACTCATACGATTTAAACAATCTTGAACACCGGTTACTTTTGATTTACTATTTGTAAATGAACGTACTTGATCCTGTCGTCCTTTATTCATACCCGATGATGATGATGACGATGTTGTTGTCGTCGTTGTTGTCATTGTTTTATTACCAACACCACCGGTGGTATTATTTTTTCCAACCGTTTCAATAACTGTACGTTTATGGGTTGAACCTACTTGTTGTGGTTTACGAATTTCTACATCACATTCATCAAAATCAACAGAATCTGATCGAAAACTTGTTGAAACTATAATATGTATAATAGAAAATCATAAAAATTATGCTCCATATATGCTCGATTATTAAATGTAAATAAAATATCTTACCAGGTGTTGTTGAACGACTAGTTTGTGTTTGCGTTTTTAATGTATATCCTGCACCAACTTTTGGAAATAAATCAGCTGCACGGTTAGTGGTTGTTGTTGTTGTTTTTGTAATTGTACTACCAAATTGATTGTTAGGTTTATTGCTTTCTTCCATTTGAGATTCATTTTGTAAAAATTTTTCACTTAATTCTTTGACCGAACCACGTCGAACAACTCTTGTTGAATGTTTTGACATTGAACCTTCGCGTATGAAACGATCTTCAACATCCTATTCATTTTTTATATTATAAAAAACAATAATAACCGCATTTAAATAAAGGGTTTATTTTTAAATTTAAATCAAAAGAAATAAAACTTACATTATCATAATTTATGTCGGTATGTGTTGATGATATTTGATTTATACCCTTTCGATTGAAACTATTTCTAGATGAATTTCTATTAAATTCATCAATTGTTATTTCACTGGTATTCGTTTGTTCCTGTACATCATTTGGATCACTTGAATAATGGGTCACCGTACGTTTACCAATTGGTTCGGCACCATTTTCAGAATACATTGATTCTTTTATTATAACACCGGTAACTAAAGATAATTTATACATTAGAAATCATAAATTTTGAATGAAGTAAAATACAAAAACATGGTTATAGTTATTAATATTACCTTTAGTAGTGTCCACTGACGGTGATTGTTGCTGTTGTTGCTGTTGTGATTGCATTGTTTTAGCTTTCTTAAGTGCTTTAATTCCAAATAATGGTTTTCCATCGTCATCGGTCGGTCCAATACCATAACTGGACGTAACACAATCTTCTGAACGATCGTTCATTGTTTTAAGTTTATCAGATTTTTCATATGTTTTTTTCGCTGTTGAACTCATTTTAAATGTACGATTTTGAGTTTCTGATGCTTTTTTTAATATATTTTTCGTTGCCCATATTGGTTTATTATCATTTGGTGAATCTTTATCATTGTTAAGTGTGGTTCTTTTTGTTGTGGTTGTTGTGGTTGTTATCGGTTTTGTGCCCGTTTGTTGTTCTTTAACACGTGTCGTTGTAGTCGTAACACTTGTGGATTGTTTTCCAATTGTTTTTGGACTGGGGCTACGATTCGATGTACGTAAAATCGTTTTTGTAGTTGTTACTGTTTCATTTTCAATTGGTACTTTTCTTGTAAAGACCTCTTCTTCGTATTCATTGATTTCCTCATTATTACGTTTAACATTTTTCGTGGTATAACTTGAATTGTATTCCGTGTCACCTGTTTGTCGACCAGTTTTGGTCAATTGAATCTTTGGACTTGGACTACGAGATGTACGTTGATAATCTTTTGTCGTCGTCGATGAAGTTGTCGTATTACTACTTTTTGTATTGGATGTTCGTCCTGTTCGATGATTATTATCAATGTCATCAATGGGACCATCAACATTTTTCGGAATACGTTTCGTTGTATAACTTGATGTGTATTCACTTTCGCCAGTAACAGAAGGTATTTGTGCATTTGAAACGGGTACATTTGGTATAATTAAATCTTCAATATTTGTAATGGGTTTCATATTGGTTTGGCGATTTGGCGTTGATGTATCACGTAGAGGTGATTTTTTCGATGGTACACCAAAGTGTTGTGTAACTTTACCACGTTTTATTTTTACATCATCTTCTGAATCATCCGTTGTGATATATGCCTTTTTCGATACAATTTCATCTTGTAAATTCTTTTTTACCAAACGAATTTGTGAACGAATACGACGACGTTGTTCATAACCGACCACAGTCTCAAGCATTTTCTCTAACAATAATAGATCACAGATTTCTTCAATGTGTGGTAAATCACTGCTGGTGCTACTCTTTCGTCGGCCCTGCGAATATTGTGAATTGGTACGTTTTAATTCAACACCAAATTTAACACCAGGCGTTCTCGGAGATTCTTCTGTATTCATGCCATTAACTAATCGTTCTACATCTTCTTCATCAACCATTTCGGTATCACCATCAGCATCGTCAATGACATCGTCCACATCGATTTCGTGTATTGATTTCTTTAAATGATTTTTATTCACTTCAATGGAATCGCGACGGAAATGTTCAGTAGATGCTACTGTATGATTCATATATGATGGTTTTTGGGTTGATGTTGTGTGGGGTTTTTGATCTTGTGGAATTGGTGATGTAGAACGAGATGGTTCTCGCTTTTCGGATGGCATTCGTTCATAAACTGAACGTTTTGTGGATACAATCTGTTCAGAATCTTGACTGGTTTTTCGATTGTTAATCGTAGTTTTTGGTTCTGGTTTTATATCAATTGGTTTTTTATTGGCATCAGTTGGTTTTTTTACAGCCGTTGTAATAGTAGTAGTTGTAGTTTTTGTTTCTTTATTAATTGGATGATGGTCACGATTATTATATTGTGGTGATTTTCGTCCAATTTTACCATCATTTTCATTATTTGTGGTAGAAATTTTTTCAAAAATATTTCGTTTATTGGTTACCGTTTCCTTTCTTAAACTTGTCGTTGATTTTGGTGTTTGATATTGTGGTACAACAGATTCTTTTCGTTCAATTTGTTCTTCTATGATTTCCACATCATCGTCATCGTCATCGTTTTGGGTATACACGCCAATGTCTAGAATTTATGTTTTATCATTAATATTTTATATTATTCTATCCTTAAAAATAAATAAATAATAAATTAACATACCTGTTAGTTTAACATCTTTTTTGGTGACAACGTCACGTTGTCGTTTTTCTTCCCAAATTGATGGTCGTAAAAGAATATTTTTTGGTGGAACACCAGTTGTCGTTGTTATTACCGATTTTGGAGTTTTGTTCGTTTCGAATACAGCTTTTGCCTTTTGTACGCTTTCTGTTCGGGTTACATTTGCCGGTGACTTCGGTGATACATTCCTTGGTGATGGTTCTTGTTGTTTTACATATCGATCGGTTACCGCATTCGTTTTTCTTTCAGTTTTCTTTATGATCTCCCGTTCGGTTTCATCAATTGTTACAAAATTATCTTCTGTATCATCTTCTTTATCTTTACGAGAAACTTGACGTTCAATTTTGGCTACAAGTTCTGGTGATTTTTGTGGTGCAGAGGCTGTAAGTTTTTCAGCGGTCGTTATAAATTTCGAGACTTTATCGGAAACACTTAATAGGCATTCATCTTCCATAAGGTCATCATCGATTGTACTATTATAACTTTGTTCAAGTGGATTTTGATCATTTAATTTCAGTTGTGCTGAGGTTTTTGGTTTTTTAATTTCTTCAGCTGTGGTGATAAATTTTGAAACTTTATCGTGAACACTAAGTAAACATTCATCGGTTTTTAATTGTTCATCAATGTCATCCAAATTGGGTCGTTCAATTGATCTATTTCGATTTTCATTTGGTTGCTTTCCCTGTGGTTGATTTGAGAATTTTGTTACCTTATCGGATACACTCAGCAAACACTCATCAATATCAGTTACTTTATTAATATCTGATAAGTGAGTGGATTTCGTTGTGGTGCTGTTACTATTGCTGCTGGTCGTTTTGGTGCGCGAATGTTTTTGTTCGGTAGCAATAAAACTTTCATTTTCATTTACTTCACTAATTTGACAACCAACAAATTCATTAGTTTCTTCTTCATATATTGGTATATTTTGAATTTTTGGTTTACGTCTCAGTGTGTCATCGTCCGGTTCATGTACAGTATCTGGATATCGAGGTTTTCCCGTGTCTTCGTCCGGTGATACGGGTATCGGAATAATACGATTTGGTGATGGTTCACGTGAAGATTTCGCCTGTTGAATGTCTATGATAATATTTTCAATGTCTTCACTGTTAATTGCATTATGTAGATCAGCAATGGTTGGACGATTATTATTTGTTGTTGCACTTGTCGTTAGATTAATCGTTTTCGTTGTAATACATTTTGTAGGACGATTTTTACTAGGTGAATCGGTTGTTGTTCGAGATGTGGATATTTTCGTTGGCACTTTTGATGGAACAGCTCGGGTACCTTCAAATTCAGGTTTCAATGGTTTCCTGGTGATGTTTGGCGTCGTCGTTGTGGACGTTGAAGTGGTTGACGATGACATGGTTGATTGAACTTTATTTGTTTTAATAATGGCATCACTTGTGGATCGTGTCATTTTTGCATCTTTATCGACTTTAGTTGTACGATACACTGGAGCCGAATCTTTACGTTCAGTTATTGGTATTTTTCGATTATTTGTAATACGATTGATTATTGTTTTTTCAATAACTGTTGGTGTGTCATCTTCATCGGATTCTAAATCACTTTCATTATCCGAATACAATTCACTTGTTTTCTTTGTGGTCTTATCAAATTTAGTTCGTTCATATCGTTGTTGTTCTTTTTGAGCATTTGTAACCTTTTTCACTTCATTTGCGGTTGTTGATCTATTGACGACGCCAGGAGTTTTATGCTGTGGTGAACTTATATATTTTGTTGGTGATTGCTTTACGGGTACCTTTGCATCTGGTCGTTCAATCTTTATAGTTTTCGTTTCAGTATGGATCGTTTTTGAAGGTTTGCTAAAGAGAGAATGTCAAATGTTTAGTAATTATTGTTTTGAAAAAGAAACGTAATCTTCGCAAGTTCCTGAAGAAAATAAAACCATACAGTATTATATAAAAATATTTACTCACCTTTGCGTATCATTCAAATTGGGTTTGGTTGAAACTGGACTGTGTTGATTGGGTGCTCGTAATTTTGGACCTTTCGATGGAACACTATCACTTTTCGGAATTCTATTATCGGTAGTAACTATTTCAATCGTAGTAGTTGTCGTTGTTGTTGCTGATGGTTTGGATTTGGAAGGAGATGAAAGATCAGATGGTTGTTTTTTTATAATTTTACTTTCCGGTATTTTTTCAACAGAAGGTTTTGTCACGACTGTTGAAGTTGTGATCTTTGGCACAACTTTCGGCGTCTGTGATTTCGGTGATAATTCCTTATTTACGATGAAATTATCAACAGGTTTTCGATCTGGACTTTTACTTGGACTACGTGATTTTGATATATTTGGTTGTTGTTTTTCCGATTGTATTAATTCAATTGTGATATCTTGAATATTTTGCTTTGTATTTGCTTTTTTATTTACAGTTAATTCAGATAAGAATTCATCAGTTTTTTTAGTAACATTTTCGGTAATAATAATGTCGGATAAACGTGATGGTGATCGTGATGGTGATTTACTGGATGATGGACGATTAGTTTTTGTTGTTACAACAGAAGAATTTACCTTGGTGGTATCAGATAATTTTCTTGTATTTTTATTATCAATTATCTTAGATGTGGTATCTGTTTTTTGTTGAACAGAAATGTTTTCAATCTCTTTTTTCGGTTCATAAATTGGTTTTTCTCTTACCGGTGACGATTGCTTTGGCATAACATCTCTTTGAGGCGACACTTTTGTTCTTTGAGGACTTGTTTGTCTTGGACTTGTTTGCCGTGGACTCGGTTGTCTTGGTCTTTCCGAATCACCATCATTTGGTTTATCATCTATGATCTGAATAACTTCATCTTCAATTGTGGTTTCTGAATTCATACCTAAAATTTTACGACAACGATCTTCATACGTTTCACTTCTCTTATATATTGGACGTTGATCGCCGGTGATACCAACATCATTATCTTTTGTTGTGGGTGCGTCTGGATGATCATCAGATTTTGGACGATTTGATTCATTTAAATAAAATGGTTTTTTCATTGATTCCATTTGTCGGGCAGTAGCATTTCTTTCTTGTTCATAAAACATATCCGTATCATTTGGTTTTCGTGAGTTAGGTATTCCAATATCTTCATCCACATTTGTAGTGGTTGTTGTTCGTGTTGTTTTCGTTGTTGAAGTGTTGGATTTATTCTTTTTATTATAATCCGTAACATTAAGATATTCTAAATCACTTACGGTGCTTGTTGGAGATGTTGATCGTTGAGAATCTCTTTCTAATTCTTCATATTCATCTTCTACATCTTCTTCCTCATCGGACAAAACATTTTTTTGTGTTATAAATTTATTTGTTTTCGTTGTACGCTTATTAGATGTAATTCTTTCCGATGTTTTACGGGTGGGCGACGACGGTTGATGAGGAGATGAACGAATTGGCGATGTGGATTTAGTGGGAATTTTGTTGCCTGGTTGATCCAATTCATTTTTTGGAATGGAATGTCTTGTCGTCGAACCAATTGGTTTACGATAATTTGGTTCTAGTTCAATTTTGTTTTTCGGTTTATTATCAATTGGTTTTATCACGATGTTTATGTCTTCAGTATATGTATTTAACCGATCGATATGTCGATTTTCAATATTATTTTGTTTATTGGTTGTAGTTCGATCGGGTGATCTCGATGGAGATTTTGAATGTTTTCGATATGGAAGATCACGTTCAATTGCTTCTGTTGTTTGTTTGCAATAAAAATTGGATTCGTCCTCCGAAGTTGTAACTACATCTTTTTGAAGAGCCCGATTTAATAGTCGTTTAGATGATTCTGTGTCTTTCATGTAACTCGGTTCATCTCGATTTGGTTTCGGTGACGGTGAATTAGAATATTTCTCATTTGGAAAATGGTCATCAATGTTTGTTGTTTTCGTTTGAGAGGATACATTATGGAATACATTATTTTCATCTTCAGTTGTATTACGCATTGTCTCGGTAAATCTCTTAGAAGATTCCGTTTGTTTCATATAACTTGGCACATCAGTTGATGGTTTTCTATCGGGTGATGTATGCCGATTAACGGGGATTTCATGCGTAATTTTTTCATGAGTTACATTATTCCGTTTTACTGTATCATAATAATGAGTTGATTCATCTTCAGATGTTGTTTGAGATCGACCGGTTAATCTTTTCGAAGATTCGGTTTCTTTCATGTAACTCGGTTGATCTCGTGCAGGTTTCGAATACCTTTGGCCATCCGACGGTATTTGTTTATTTTCATCAATCGGTTCATCAATTGGTGTTCTTCCACGGGATGTAGTAATATTTTGATAAATATTTGTTTCATTATCTGATGTTGTCTGATGGGTTCTTTCAGTGAATCTCTTAGATGCTTCGGTTTGTTTCGTGTAACTTGGAACGTCAGTCGATGGTTTTCTATCTGGCGATGTATATCTAGGGACTTCATGTGTTGTGACGTTTTGACGATTTACATTATTTCGTCGTACAGTGTCATAATAATGCGTTGATTCATCGTCTGATGTTGTTTGAGAGCGACCCGTTAATCGTTTCGAAGATTCAGTTTCTCTCATGTAACTTGGTTCGTCTGTTGATGGTTTCCTTTCCGGCGATGATCGATGTCTGCCGGTGGTGTATGGCACTTCAGCGGGCGATTCATCTTCAGATGTTGTTCGAGATCGACCTGTTAATCGTTTTGATGATTCCGTTTCGCGCATATAACTTGGTGTTTCATCGCGTGGCTTTCTTAGCGTACTTGCATGGGTGACTACATCCAAATTCTGTATATTAGTATCGGATAATACTGATGGATATTCTGAATAGATTTTATCTGTATCAAATTTTGTGGTAATCTTTTTAGTATCCTCATGAGTGGATTTACGTAAAGTATCACGGAAATGTGAGGCGTCCTCGGCTGTGGTTGTAACATCCGTACGATTTGTTAACATTTTTGATGCTTCAGTTTGTTTCATATAATTCGGTTGATTATCAACATTTTTTTGTGGTGTTATATCAATTAAAATTGATCCATGAAATTTACCATCCGTCGTTTGTGCACTATCCGTTTGTTCGGGTTGATTTTCTCGGCGTCTCGGCGATTCTGGCGATTCCCTCTTATAATTTGGTTCATTTCGTTCTACCAATGATGGTTTACGCGGTTGATTGGGTTCATTGGCACGTGATGTATACGAAATCGTTATATTCTCGGAAAATCTATTTTTTTCATCATTTGGATGGGTTGTTTCCGGTGTATAAGGTAATTTTGCTGGGGATTTACGATCTATCGTATCTGTATTGATTTCATTTCGTTTTGTTGTTGTTCGATCGTAGGTCGAATAATTATTTGATGCTCTTTGTGGAAATTCAGCTGATTTTTCTGGTGAATAACGATTGCTGGGACTTTGTCTAGTTGGCGATGTAGCCGACGATGATGGTTTAAATTTATTGGATTCAGGAGTGTTTGATGGGTGTTGTTGATCAACATTTCTTAATGGTTTCTCAGTCGTTGATGATCTCTTGTAATCATCACGAGTATTTTTTGTAATATCAATTGTTTCACTTGAAATGGTTTTTGTTGCTGGCATATGAGTGGTTCGTTGATTCGATGAGTGTGGCGATCGAGTTGGAGATGTTCGAGTCGGTCCTTTGTTATCCTGTGGACTGGATACAGTTGGTCTACGATAATCTTTTGTTGTATTATCATTATTGGTACGATGATTTTTTGTGACAGTACTCGTACTGATTTTACTTGAATTCGAGTAAATTGTATCTCTTGATGGGCTACGACGGCCACGATCTGAACCAGTTCTACTTCTTGGCAACGATTTATTACTACTGCGTAGCGAACGTTGACTATCAACCGGAGATATACAACGTAATGATCGAGCAAATGCTTCATGTGTTGGATTATGATCAACACTGATGCGTTTCGATTGATAATCAGATTTTTGAAAAGATTCCGTACTTACACGTGTTTCATTCAATTTGGATTCGTTGTTTGTTTTTGTATGCGAACGAGTTGATTCGTTCAAATGATCATCTTTTGTATGGATATACTCTACAGGAATCTCAATAACCCTATCCGTTGGTTGTTTTCTTTCATTACCATATACATTTTTAACATCCGCACTATTACGACTTAAATCTTTTTTAACTGTACGATGAGTTTCTTCTTGGTACATTTCATTTTGTGGTTCATAATAATCAGGTATATATTGCTGATGGGTTGTAGTTGTTTTGGTTGTTGTTTCTGGTGATGTTATTTTCATATTCTTACGAGTTTCATCAATACGTTCCGATTTATTTGTTAAATCAATTTGTTCATTAGTAAATTGTTGATTAATTTTACGATCATTATGAATTCGTTCAATGTTTTCAGTGTCTCGACGATTTTGTTCATATTTCGTATTATTACGATTTTGATTTTGATCATCGATTTGATAGGTTTTTTCAATAACATGTATATTGTGATGTTTTACGTTAACATTATTATTATTATTATTAATATTGTCGTGGGCAGTAACCGAACGACGATCCGTAACATCATCATGGGTTTTTCTTATATCATGAACATATTGTTTATTGAGTTCATGTTGATGTTCAATGTTTTCACGGTGAGTTGCACGATCAAATTGTTTTTGTTGATCAATGTTGGAAAATTCATTTTGAACATTTTTTGTTGTTGTTGTTGTCGTTGACGACGTTGATTTATTATCCATAACATTATTATTATTATTATTACCTGTACTAAATTCCATACGACGTAATTTTTCATGATGTTCCATATCTCGTTTTATATTCTCTTGTTCAAGAAATTTACGTTCTTGGTCGGCGGTATTATTATGATCATGAACGGTACGAGTGATGGTTGATGAATTTACATTTTGATGATGATATTTTTCATCATTATCTGAATTACGATTTTTTGTTGATGATTGACGATCATCATCGATGCGTTTATTCGATACTGTATCATTACCACCACGGGTAATGTAATTCGAACGATTTTCATTGTTTATAAATTGTTGTGAATTGACGGACGATGAAGATTGTTTATTAAAAGAAGACGAAGAAGATGAAGACCAATTTTTTGCTCCACTTGAACGTGTTTCATATTTTGTTGTTGTCATGATACTACCATCAGGTAATGATTTTGTTTCAGTAATCACTTTTGTATTTGCATCAGGATAATCAATTTTTCTTGACATCAATTGTCCTGTGGTGTTGGTGTTGATGGCTGATTGAATATCATTTTCACGATGAAACGTTCGGCTATCGGCAGACGATGCACTTGAGGTATCTTTCATTTGAATATTATTATCATCACGAAATTCTGTATGATACTTTTCATGTTGTTGATGCATTTTTGAAGATTGCATACGATTTTGTTCATCATTGTCATAGTTTTGTCGTTCGATTTTTATATTATTATTATTATTTGTTGCATTATTATTATTAGAATTAGAATTGGTATTAGTATGAGTAGTAGTAGCAGCATAATTAGAAGAAATATCTTTAGCGTTAGTAAATTTCGAATTTTCATTATTTTGATCAATGTCAATCGTTTTGATGAACGGTGTTCCATCAGCGTTTCCATCCGAATGGAATTGTTTTGAGACGAATGTCGATGATGATGATGACGTTGTATTACTAGTTTTACTTTCAAAGCGTCCATTATTTGGATCACCCTTAACGACATGCTCTTTTAATACCGTATTCGATACATGTCCAGAACTTGCCTTAAAATTTTTATCATCACCATCAAATGTATCCGAAGTTAATTGTTCATTTTTACCAGAAAATGATTGTTTACCACCGGGAATCACTTGATTACTATCCGTTGTGGCTAAGCTATGGGCAGTATGCGTTTTACCATCCGGTGTTACTTCAGATGAACTGACAACATTCCATTCCGATGAAGTCGGTGCAGTTATAGCATTGTATGCTCTATTTAATAATGATTAATAATAAAATATTTTAACATTAAATATATAAAGTAGGTTACGGATTCAATTATTTAATACCTTGTTGGACTCTCCGAATCACGTATCTCTTTTGCTTTAAAACTTTGAAAGCTTTGATCAGTCAATGAATCACCATGACTTGATGTCATTGGTGATTTTGTTATACCGATACCAGCATCCATGTCGCCTGTATAAAAATTACGTAATCTTTCTTCACGCAATTTGTACATATGCGCTCGTATGTCCTTTTTACGACCGAAATCGTCCGTTTGTTGCCACTATAAAATAAAAATGTTTTATTACTTTATTATTTGCAAATATACACAAAAAATGAGTTTAAAAATATTTCATAAATCAATTTGTTTGTAACCCCAAAAATATCATAAGTACATATATATGAATAATAGATATATATGTGCTGATGATACAATCTTAAATATAATTTAACTTTGCAAAAACAAAAAAATGTTTTATTGTCAAGGCACTTACAAAATTCTTCAATAAACATTTATTGAAGTTAAACAAAGATCTGTATATATATAATAATTTTGACCATTTATGCAATTATTCAAATAATTTGAATGAGGAAATGATGATATGATCATCAAATCAAATAAATTTAATATTAACCGCGCTTAAAGTGCAAATTTAAACTAAAATATATGATCATTATATATATTATACATATAAATAAAATATTAAAACACCTACATAGATTTCCATATATACAAAAAAAAAATCTATAAAATCTTATAAAAATCTAATAATATGTATTTACTATACTGAAAAGTAAAACCAAAAATCTAACCATGATCTCTAAACTGATAATAAATAAAATAATATTGTAATTTAAAAAATAAATTATTTTTTATAGAGTTATTTTATTTTATTTTTTTTTTTAATTTAAATTTACATATATTTATAAAATAATATATAAAAAAATAACCATATATTAAAATTTACAAAACATAAAAATAAATATTATACATTTTTTTTATTGTATATATTCTATTTACACTCTGGGTCAGCAGCAGCAGCGAGAAATGAAACAATCACAAATCAAAATAAAAAATATTCATTATTATTATTATTATATCATTATATTTTTGTAAAGTTTGAAGTGACAATGAAAAAAAAAAAAAAATTTAATAATATATTTAGTAATGTATTTTTAATTAAATAATTGAAATTGACATCATCATTTTTTTTTTTGTTTATGATTTTTTTTGTTGTTTTTATAAAAAAATACATACATTTATTAATTGCAGTATATAGTTGATATAACACTTTATTTAGGTATATGTCTTTTCAAATGTAATATAAATTCGTGCATAGAATATATATGTACTATATTTATGGATATGATTTCATGGATCATATATTGAAACAAATACGATTTTTTTATTATTTTAAATATTAAATAAAATTCAAAGGAATTATCAAAACAAAATATAATATTTTTATCATATATATTATGAATGAAAAAAAAAATTCATATTAATTATTGTAATTTGTGTTCTGTGTTGACATTCGCGTATAATTTTTTAGATATTTTATTTATATAATTATATTAAAGATTAAAAAGAGAAATTTTGTTCAATAAAATAACCAATTTTTCTATATATATATATATATATTTTTTTTTATTAAATACCCGGGTATTTAAAATTAAATGATTTAAATATTGTGATAATAATCATATATTTAACATTTTGAAATTTATAGTAAAGTTTTGTATCTATATAGTATCAAATTTTCCGGCGTTTCCACGCGATTTAATATACGAATCCCCGAAATGTTTTCATTTATTTCAATCCGGCAAATAAAGAAAAGTTTAACCACTTTTTGGACAAATTTTTACTACAATTGCCAAAGTCCGATGACATTAAAATTGATCAATTTAATCATTTTTGCATAACAAAGGTTTTTCACAATATGCATCATGTGCATATTCTGTAGATAATTCGAATAATTTTCATTCAATAAATAATTATATTAAATTAATTTTGCTCTTCAAAAATGCCTGTTTAATAATACAATATTAAAAGTAACGCACATATTTTTATCGGTGCAATTGCTATAAAAATTCTTTATATATGCACGTTTTATAACTTAAAGTACTTTAGTTTAAAGTTTCATATATGATTATGATGATATTTCGCGTGTTATAAATATACAAATCACATTTATTTATTTACATTTATTTACATTTGAAGTATATTAATAGATAACATTGTATAATTGAAGAATTTCATTCGAATTCACCTTTTTAATAAGTTTTTGCAGTAAATTGCATTTGTTATATGTGTGTGAGATTTTTATATTGTTTTCTAATAAACCAAAAGAAAAAAAATATGAAAAAACTGATAACTGAAAAACTGAAAACTGATTAAATTTGCGATCCGAACGACACATTTTGCGCATCAAGTGCATTTTCTGCAGCTTTCATGACTTTATAGTCTGGCTTTTAATAATCAATTTCAAAGGTTTCTGGACTTTTTTTTTTTAATTAATAGATTACCGCAACCATTTCTAAAATCTTAATATTGTTATATGGTTATTGAACTATAATGTTTTGATTTTTAAAAAGTCTTTAAAATATTTCACTTGTACTCATACTTCCAGCAAACTTATAAGACTTATGATGAGATTATACGCAGTAAATTTGTTGGAACAATGTATGCAAATTTATTACAACATGAATAATTGATTTCAATTTAGTATACAGACACTTATGAAACATATATGTGTCTTATAATATATATTTTTTTTTAATACTAATTGTTCGTACATACAAAATTAAAGAAAAATAAAAAAAATTATATATTATGAAGTCATTTTTTTTATCATCATATGATTTTTCATCACCTTTTATGTTAAAAATCTATATACTATAGAATTTATTTTAGAATTATTTATGATACCGCTTATATTTTATTTATTCATTATATAAAAATTAATTCTCAAAGTTATTATATAAACGAAGGTAAAAATATATAATACTTTAAAGAATTTTGCAATATATGTATAAAGAGTTATATAAAGAACTATATATAAAGAAAAGAACATATTTGAATTATACATATATTGTATTTATAAAGAAGAAGTTAATAAATATGAATAAAAATTTTTCAATTCACACACAAACAGACACACACATATTACGAATATAAAATGCACATTTTGTTTACATTATTATTAGATATTTATTTTTATTATTATTACATATATTAACCATAATATATATATAATACAAATCATTTTGTGCGGAAATCTTTTCCTTAATATATTAAGTAATATAATACTAATTTTCAAGGTATATACAAATGTTTTTTTTTTTAAAGTTAGAATGATTATTATTTATATATATTATTATTACAGAATGTAAAAAAATAACCGGTATTCTAAATATTTATATCATCGCATCATACAAAACAAACAATTGTTACTTTTTTATAAAGATTAAACTATATATATGTACATAAAATTTCCAGACTTTTGTATTATTGATCATGCGATTAAAATGCACACCTTCTTATACATATATATATACTTAATATAATAATATATCATTTTATTCTATACAAATATTTATTTATAAATATAATAATTGTAAGAAAAAAACACACACGATGTGGTATTTATGGTAAAAAAATAAAGAAATGCGTGACTCTATATATAATACGATTTTTGTCGTCTTAATTGTTCTATTATTTAAAAATTTAAACTTATATTTAAACCCCGCGTATATATATATATGAACGCGCATTTAATTTAAATTCTTTTGTTTACATTTTTTATTCTTTATGATTGTCTAATGCATATATATAATTATTAAAAAAAATTCTCATACCTGCGATTTATTTTTCTTTTCTTTTCTTATGTTTAATTGTTAGAAATGTGATGAAAAATTAAACCATAAATAAATAAAAAATAAATTAATAATTTTAAATACCCATATTAGTAAAAAATAAAAAATAATGTGACACATCAAAAAAAAAAAAAATAAAAAACTTTTAAATCAATAAAAATATTTAATAAATATTTATTATATATATATATGAGATCATTTATTTATTTTTAAAAACATGAATAACCATTATTATTATTGAATATAAAAAAAAAACAACTTTTTTTTTTATTATTTATTCTGTTAATTTTGTTTTTTCAAAACAAAACTAATTCATCTCTATAATATTTATATTGTAATTATATTAATAAATAATAATTTTTTTGTGTTGTTCTTAAACGCAAAATAAATCACCCACACAATCACTAAATATCTTTAACTATACATTTGTGAAACCAAAAATGACCTTATGCAAAACCGCGATCAAATAATGAAAAAAGAAAAAAAAAATACAAGAAGAATAAATAAAGAATCATATACGTAAGTTACACAATCTCTCTATATATAATATATAAAGAATTAATTTCATTATAAAATTAACCACAAAAAATATATATATATAAATAAATTTTATAAAATTAATAACAAACATGATATTAATTTTGTTTTTTGTATAAATATTATTAAAAAAAACCCAGAAAAATTAAATGTAAAAAAATAAAACACCCTTTTTCTTACATTTTTTATTGTTACACCAAAACTATTATGATATATATAAATTTTCAACCACTACACTATATATATTTTTAATGATTTAAATTTAAAAGGCTCCGCTTTAAATACAAAAATTTTTACTTAAAAAATCTATTATTTTATATATGTACGTACTATTTTATTAATATATTTATATGACTTAACTCGATGAATATTAAAAATCGACTGACTTCTACTAAGATATTATACTTATGGAGATGGTTGTTATATATTGTGGTTAAACATTTTCAGGTAATTAACATAATTTTTTTTTTATTAAAAACACTCACTCGTTTTCTTATATATATTTTTATTTTTTTTTAATACTTTTGTTGAAGTTAATAACATATTTATTTATTATATTTATATATGTATTGTATATGTATATAATAATATTTCTTTACTTTGAAAAATTCTGTTATGGTCATATCGTCATCATCGCCGCATTTATAAAACCACATATCGCAGCTTCGAATATATATATATATGATTAAAGAAAAAAATCGCATTTAATACAATTTAAAAAAAAAAATAATAATATAAATAACCTTACGCAGAACGTCATCATCATATAACCTCTTATAATAGTAAATAAATATATGTAAGAAGAAAAGAAGAAGAATATATATAAGAAATCGCATCATCAACTATTTAACATTATTGTTATAATGAGTGTGAATTTTATATAGAAAAATGTAAAAGAATTGAACCAAACAAGTTTTTAATTTGTATTATATTAGTTATATATATGGTCTCCGCGGTACACTGCATCTTAAATGACGGGATGTATGGTAATTTTATTTAATTTTTTTTTATATAGGAATGATATATATTCTGGAAACAAAAAAAAATTCATCAATGTCATATATATATATATATATATATATATATATAATGAACCACAAATGCAGTCTTTTTATAGACTAATTTTTTTTTTTTGAATAATTAAGAACAATTAATCAGGAAATTCTTTAAAATTAGTTCTATAAATGTTCTTAATATATATTATAATATATAAAGAATTCGATTATTTGATTTGATTCGATAGTTGATTTCAAATTATCTATACATATAATTTTAAATTCGTTTGCTGATATCAAAGAAGATGAATTTGGAAGAGTTATCCGTAATCCGTGTCCGTAATTTAGAAGAGACACTCAAAATATATTAAAAAATACAATAAAACCCGTGAATTTCTTCGCGCTAGTGGAATTAGAAACGATTTCCCTATACAAAGCTTCTGTTCTATTTTTAATAGATATAATCATATAAAAAATTTCAAGAATTATTGGTTATAGAAACAGAAAAATATTGATATATTTGATATATGGAAAATTTTGGATTTGATATGGAAAATCAAACATTTGATATGGAAAATCTAACATTTGATATGAAAAATTTTATATGAGGTTGAGGTTATAACCTTTCGGTTTGAAACTGAGTTTGAAATTGAGGTGTTGAAGTATATTGAAAATTTATTAAAATAAATAAAATAAATTTTTCGCTATACAACCAACAATCTGGTTTTAGCGTCCAACAACAGCCTTCTGTTGTTAGCTTCTTAATTTATGTATTTTATGGTGTCGGTAATTAGCCGTACGACGACCAACCGCAAGCGGAAAATACAACTCTGTGTTAAAATTCAGATTCAAAAAATAACCGAAAACACAAAACATATTTTATGCATTCAGTAGGATTCGAACCCAGGGCCCCAAAATTTCGTTAGAATTTTAGGTTGGCATTTTTTAATGTTTACACCACAGAGTTATATGAACATTTATTAATCATTTATAATTATATAAATTTAATATATATATTTTAATAATATAAATTATTAACATTATATATTTGTTAATTTTTTCAATTATAAAAACATTTATTCATTGAAAATTGATAATGCGATATTATGAGATTTTTATATATGACTTTTATATTCTAAATAAAAAAAATATCAATTGCTTATGTAATTTACTTACCTATAATATATACAAACTAGATAATTTGCATTTTATTTTGCAAATTATATACATCTTAATTCAAATCATTTTGAAAATGTAACAATTTTATAATGAGATATATATTCAAATCTCTGTGGTGTAAATGTTAAAAAATGCCAACCTAAAATTCTCTAACGAAATTTTGGGGTCGTGGGTTCGAATCCTACTGAATACATAAAATATGTGATTTGTGTTTTCCGGTATTTTTCGAATCTGAATTTTAACACAGAGTTGTATATTCCGCTTGCGGTTGGTCGTTCTTACGGCTAATTACCGACACCGGAAAAGCCACAAATTATGAAACTAACAACAGAATAAGGCTGTTGTTGGACGCTAAAACCAGATTGTTGGTTGTATAGCAAAAAATTAATTAATTAAATATATTCAAATTTATTTTATATATCAAAAAAAAATCAAAGGTTAGTTAAATATATTTATATATTTATATTTTTATATAATAAAAATGTCATTTCAATTTGTTTTATAGAGATATATATTTCGTTTGCATGCATGCATGCATATTTATAAATTTAACCTACATCATAATTTAAAGTAAAATATATACAAAATTATCTATATAAATATATAAAATATTGCATGTTTGTAAAATCACTGTTTAGTATAATAAAGAAAAAAAGCACAGTAAAAGTAAAATCAGATTATTTCTTAACATAATTGCATATATCAAAATTCGCATATATATGCATAAAAGGTGTTGTTTGTATATTGCTATTTATATATTATGATAAACGTGTGTGGTGGTGTTTTAAACATAAAAGATTGATTATTGAATGAAAAAAATTAATGAATTTTTTGAAATAAATGCATTAATTATATAATGTTGTAATTTATTTTTTACATTAAAATGTTTTTAAATTGTTAAATTTATTGTAATTTTAAAGAACTTATCAAAATTATATTATCATTTGAATTTGAAAATTTACAAATATCAAAAAATTTGTCATTATACCGCAACAATCATAATATGTTATATAGGCAATTTCACCAAAAAAACCTACTCATTAAATATGTAAATTTAAAATCTATACAGAATTTTTATAATACAAATGTATATGTATATGTATTAAACACCCACCCACAATCAATTATAATATGTCATATATCGCATTCGAATCGCAAATATTAAATGTATATTTTGGTTTTTATTTTGCGGCGGCGATATATGTATGATGACTCTATATGCAAATAAACAGAAAAAAATAAACATCATTTTAATGTTAAATATATATATATGAGCGATTCAAAATTGTTTATTATTTATTTATATTTTTTTTTTTAGTTGCACTCATAAAAAGTTTAATTACCACTTCATTTTAAAAACAACAAATAAATTAAAAATGGATTTAAAAAAATGCAGATATAGTATGGTTTTTTGTCTGTATATTATTAAAAGGTAAACAATTTTAAATGGTATTTTAAAAAAAAAAATAATACTGTGGATTATCAGGAAGGAATTGATTTATTGTATCTTCAATATTCTGTGGGATCAACGAATAAAAGTTTAACCTTCTGTTAAGAAGATTATACTACAGATTTATTTAATATATTTCGAATTGATCGATGTATATAAGAACTTGAGGAGAGATCCAGAAATCAAACAATTTTTAAAGCTACGAATTTTTAAACGTAATGACAATTTTCTTACATTGCAATATAATTCTTTTGGGATTAGAAAAACAAAAACAAAAGTTCCTTAAATGATTTTCTTTAAGTGGAAATTCGTTCAAGGATATATTTTGAATTATCATCCAGACAAGGTCTTTCTGATTTCTATTTTTTTGTTATAACTATATATATGAATATTCTTTTGAGAATTTGAAATTCCAGGATAATTGGTAGATTTCCAGGACAATTGGACAATTGTTCCTACGTTGAAATTATTTTAACAAATATTTTGACTATTTATAAACAATAAAAAAAAGATATATCAAACACATATATCTTATTACTTATCAACATATAAGCGCATTAATTTATAATGTAATATGGTAATTATTTCAACACCTAATAATTTTCATATAAATTTAACATATATATATTATATAGCATGAAATCATAATTCATATACTATATGTGTACATGCATTTTTGCTCAATTCCTGCAGTTTTATTCAAATATCTACCTATATCTATATTATAAATTGTCGGCAAACAAAACATTATTTTAAGATTTTAAGTATAGTATATTTTAACTTAATAATATATTAATAAATATGTGACTATTATAATAACATTTACCGCCTTATACTTATTTTAATATTATTATATTGTATATATATACTATTTAATTTAATAAATATATTATTATACCTTTAGGATTTACTTGAGATTAAAAATGTATATATTAATGTTAAGAAAAAAATATATATAGGTATATAATTTTATGAATATTATATAAAATATGTGTTTGTGGAATCACAAGAATCTGAATATATATTTGATTTAATTTTTATTAGAAAAAGTTGGAAAAAAAAACCACCACCACCAACAAAATAATTAAAATGAAAAACCTACTCAAAAACTGTAATAATAATGCTGCTGTTATATTATATATGTGTGAATGCATTATAAGAAAATAAAAATAATCATAATAATAAATAATTTAAATAAATAAACAGATGTTTTTATAGTATATTTTTATATTAAAATATCAATAGTAGTTTATCCATTAATCTTTTTTTTTTTTATATTAATCATATACACACATTAAATATATATTTTACCTTGTAAAAATGTACTTGTAATTTCTTTACCGATTTTTTTTAATTTTTTTTTTTTAAATAAAAAAGATTCAAAACAAAAAGAGTACAATTTTTACATATATATATATATTTAAAAAAAATTAAAATGCAAAATAAATAATTTGTATATATAATATATAGAATTAATAAAATTGTAAAAAAAAAATTGTAATTTTAGGTGTGTCTTTTAAATTAAATTAGTTTTTTTTTCTATATAAATTTAATAATAATAATATATATTAATATTATTATTATTATTATAATTCTATAGATGTAATTTAATCTGAAATTAGAAAATTCATGCGTTTAAAAAAAAATATATTACAATATATGACATAATAAATATATGTAAATTGCGTGTGTCTATATAATGACAATGTTATATATAATTAATATTATATATTGATTCAATTTTAATATTCATATAGGTTATAGTGAATTTTTAAGCCTATATATTCATAAAGAAATTATTATTGTCATATACCTCCAAGAAGTATTAAAGTAAAATTTTATATGACTTTTAATAGATTTTTGTTTTATTGTTATCGCTGAAATCGTTTATTAAAAAAAATAAACAACAAATATATAATGTAATAAATTAAAACAAACTTTACCACTTAATCGTATAAAAAATATCTATCTAATAATATTAGTAATTGTTCCAATCGAAATGAAAAATTATTATTATTATAATAAATAATTTTTAAACTATTAACTATAAATTTTCATATATTCGATATATGAATTTATTTACCATATATAATATAAATGAATAAAATTTCTCATAAAAAAAAACTTTATTATATATAACATATATATATATTTGCAAATAAATCTATATATATATATATTTAAGAAAGAAAAAAAAACAGAATACTAATAAATAAATAAAGTGGGTGATTTTAATTTCCATATATACATACATATATATTATAATGAATTCTATTGTACATTTTTTTTTATTATACCATATACACAGTGCGACAATTAATATTCCGGATTCAAACCATATCTCAATAACCAGAGTGGGACGATCTATGTGATGGAACATGCTTCATTGTTGTGAAGCGTGATGTTTTCTCTATCGTCTGTAAAAATTTCATTGCATTTGGTTTACAAATTAAAAAGTTATGATATTTCTTGTGAAACAATATTTTAGTTAAAGTCGAAATTTTAACATGGAACAAAGAGCAGTCATTAAATTCAACGCAAAAGGCTTGGTAAATCTGCAACAGAAAGGTTCAAATCGATGCAGCAAGTTAATGGCGATAATAGTATGGGTAGAACACAAGTTTTTGAGTGGTATATAAAGGTTTCATGGATGGCTAAAAAACAAGAAAAGTTCCATCGAAAAACAAGACAATGCTCATGCAACATTTTTCGATAGCAAGGGTAATATCCGCATAAAGAATTCGGTTCAAAACTGCGGTCAAACAATCAGTGGCTCATATTATATCGAAGTTTTGAAGCGTTTGATGGACAGGATTCGTCGTATTCGACCTGAATATCGTGAATCAGATAGTTGATGTTTGTTACACGATAATGCACCAAATCACACTTCACTTATTGTTCGTCAGTTTTTGGTTCGAAATCAAGTCTGTGTGTGTGTTAAATCATCCACCGTATTCACCTGATTTAGCACCATGTGACTTCTCCTTGTTCCCAAAAAACTTAAAATGAAATTGAAAGGATGTTTTTTTTGGAAGATATTGAAACCATTCAAACAGCATATCTACACGCGCACTAGAGGCAATACCACACAAAATGAGCTGGAACACGAACATTTGAATCATTATTAAATCGATGTAACGCAGTTGTATTGAATCAGGAGGAGAATATATGTTGAATAAATAAAAAATAAAAATTTCAAAAATCGTGTTTTTAATGTATTTTCTATAGGACCAGTCCGGAATATTAATTGGCGCACTGTGTATATATATACAGAAAACTTTTATAAGAAAAATGCATACATATATATATATATATATTATTTGGACCAAATGAATGTATGTATATAAGAAAATATGAGTATGGTGGAAATTCGTCATCATTTCGTAGTGTGTAATAGTTTTTTTTTTTTTTTTCAATTGAATTGCAATAATATATATATTATAATTGTCGTATACATCTGATATATTGCATTAAGGCTATAATTTGTAATAATGACCACCATATTTGGTATTTTATATATAAAAATATTGAATATACTGATAATTGACTTCTTCTGGGTAAATTAAATAAATATATATATATATATTACAAAATACATATTTACATATATATTATAGATAGATAGAATTGTAGATGCATAAAATGTGTGAGTGAAAAATAAAATGTTTACTTGCTAATAATATATTAAATTTACATAATTGATAGTTAAGGTAATATATTAATAGTTAAAAATAATATTGCCTTAGGAATCCTTAATTTTATTTTTGTCGCAGCTAACCATCGACAATCGGTGAATCTATAATCTCTTATAATGTTTCGTAAACTATTAGATGGGTAATTTTTATGTCTGCAGATCGTTTCAATGTGAAAAAAGGTTTCATTTAGTATATGGAAAATGTTTCGTTTGGGCTGGGAAAAGGTTTCATTTGACCGGAAAATCCTATATATTTTATATGAACATATTTTTCTGTTTTTTTTTCAAAACTTATATACGAAATCTTATTATTATATATAGAAATTAACAAAATTGAATTAAAATAAATCAAGTGAAATTAGTATTTTATCATAATTTTTTTTGTTTGGTAAAATAAACGGTTTAAATATATAAAAACCTACATCATATTATTTAAAATGATTTATTTTTAATTTTTTTTTTTTCGCAATAATAAATGCATTTATACTATATTAATAATTTTAACAAAAATTGTTATCTAAAATTGTTTATGGGTTTTATGTATTTTTTTGCGATATGAAAAATTTTCAATATGAATATTTTTTTTAATAGGGAGGATAACGTCGTAAAAAAAGTATAATTTTCAATTTAAAAAAAAAATACACATGTTATAATAATAAAAGTATAATTTAGCAATGTTTTGAAAACTATAAAAAAACAAAAAAATACTCATTTTTATGACTATATATTATTTCCACCTACAAACTTTGCACAAATATAATAATAATAGTAATAATTTTTTTAGTTTTTAATATATTAAAAAGAATATTTATAAATTACAAAAAAAAATATATATATATATATGAAGAAGATCAGTAAAGTCACCTTTTTGTTTTGTTCTGTATATATATATTTTCTAGATCTTTTGAACAAATATGTACATGCGTTTCGTATATTATATAAATTATTATTATTTTTTTATTATAAATATCGCATCGTTCACAACAAACGGGCACCCTCAATATATAAATGACAATATAATAAATAAAACAATAATAATAAAAAAAATTTATGTCTATGCCAAAAATTAAATATCTTGTGGGATGTTTAAAAAAAAAAAAAATTTAGCAAATGCGAATGAATGTTAAAAAGAAATTCATCTTAACAAAAGAATTACATTCAAAATAATATAATAAGTGTGTTAAAAGCGAACATCAATTTTTTTTTTCTATTTAGATTTAATTTTAAAAAATATAGATTTCCTTATTAAAAATTATTAAAAAAATAACAATAACAATAATTTTATTATTATATACTTTTGAATAATTTAAAATAATCATAGAAAATTATAATTGGTATATGTGTACTTAAATGAATTTAATTTCATTTAAAAAAATAATACTTTTTTTATTATTATTATTGCAATATTTTCATTTTTCGTTTTTTTTTTAAATTAAATATTTATTATGTTTTTAAATATGAAAAAAAAATAATGTTTTATTTATACGTATATAAATATTTATAGAACAAGTTGATTTTGAAATATTATTGAAATACACACGCGCACGCATAAGGACATCTCTCTTAAATCCCATTCAAATCAACAAATATGTAATTCAATTTGTTTTTTTTTTTTTTCTTTTTAAAAATAAATTTTTTTCTTCTTTTATAACGAGAAAATAATGCTAATTAATAATTGACTGTATATGCTTTTAATTTTAATTTTTATTATATTATGTATATTATAAGAAGTAATAATAATAATAACCGCCACCAAATATGGATGTAACCTAATTACATTTTTATTTTTTTCTTCATATATATATTTATATTTCTTTTAATTTAATTCGAATTATTTTGCTATTTATTTATATACAATATATAATATTCGAATGATATTATATAGTAAGATTAATATATATAGAAATAATATATATATATATAATTATATATAAAAACAAATTGTTAAATCACTTACCATACGTCGAAGTAGATCTTCATCTCTTATTGAAGTTAATTCAACCTCGGACATGTTTCTATTTTTTTTGTTGATGTTGTTTTGGTTTGTTTTATTTTTTGTCTGCTTTTAAAGTGTGTGTGATGTTCTATTAAAGTTTGTGTAATGATTTTTATTTCACTAAATATTATGAATTATGTATATAAATATCTGAAAAAGGAACAAAAAAAACAAAAATGGATAAAAATTAATCAGAATTTTAATTTATGCGAATTGCACATATGTTTTAAAAAAAACTGAAATACTATAATATGGATAAGAAGGTAGAAGGGTATTATATAGAAATTATGTGATGGAAACAGATAAAATTTCAAATTTTTGCTAATTGAAAATGTTAAAGTGATGCGGGAAATTACCAATTTACTATTTAGAGATTTTTTTATCAGGACAAATTTTTTTAAGCGCTGAGATGTTTAAAATATTTAAAGGAAAAACACATTTTCAATAATTTTTAAGTGAAAAGAAATTATTTATAATAATTCAGCAAAAATATAAAAATTGAAATGAAAAATTTATGAATTATTACACAACATCGATTTATTCAAAATTTATTTATAATAATAATAAATATAAATATGGAATAAACGAGTATAAAATCGCGCAATTTATATTTAATAAAAACATTGATTTCTATATAGAGTTTTACAATTTTTAGTATAGTTGCGATTTTATATACACTTTTTTATTTCTCATTTACATTTATATATATATATATAGAAATGTATACCGCAGAGTGATTTCCAGGCAAACCAGCTTCCTTATATGGATTTAATTCCAAATAAAGATAATTGGGTCTTTTGCTGTGTGTATATAAAAAACTCACATAATCAATTGCTCATATATATATATATATATAATTTATATTAAATGCTGTATTGTATATGTATTATATATGTTTAAGAAGAAATAAACAAAAAAGCACATTTCTTTATATAACATACAATACAATATATATAAAAAAATATGCGTACGAGATAAAAAAAATAACATTATGTAAAATGTTTTGAAGGTTCTTTTTTTCTTTTTTTTTTTAAATCACAAAATTAATATATACATTATGTATATTGCTCACGTATTTAAAATTTTTTTAAAAAGAAATAAAAAATATATCATTTACAAAATAATAAATGCAGAATTTAATAAAAAAACAAAAAAAAAAAGAGATATTTTTCTTATAAATTCGCACATACATAAAATAAAAATTAGGTCATTTGCAAAAAAAAAAACAAAATACAAAAATTAAATGTAAAAATTGCAATACCTAGGCCATATGCACCTTTTAGGATTTTATATCTTATTAAGAATATCACAAAAAAAAAACATTCGATTGATTATTTATACAATACAATACATAAAATATGAATGAATAAACATCGCAAAACCTTTTTATATAGAATCGCATTGATATAATCGGACCATATATATAACAAGGGAGTTACTTTTATTCCGCATATATACGCAGAAAAGCATGCAATTATGCAAATATTTTAGATTGAAAAATCCGAAAACAAAAATTTCAACAATCATTTTTTGTATTCTGTTGCTGTGTATATAAATACAAAGAAAACCATAATAAATTACAATAATATATATAAATTTCTTTTTATAATCAAAAAGTTTATTTATATCATACCATTTTTTTGGATTTTTTATATAATGTTTAAATTTATTTATAATATTAATAAAATGTTTAGCATTATTAAATTTTATTAATCTTAATTTAATGGTTATACATTATTTTTTATTTATTTTGTTATAAATCTGCATTTTAAATTTACACGTTTTGAAAACTCGCAAACAAACGTACAAATGAATCTGTACCATTTGGATAAAATGTATATAAAAATAAAAATCTGAATTTATTTAGTTTATATATGACATTTATGCATATAATAAAGGTGAAAGTTTTTTTTTTTTTTTTCATTAACTTCAAGTATTTTTAAGTATATGTTTATAAAAGAAAGAAAATGTTTATATTAGATAGGAAAATTTTAATTTAACCGCACAATACTTTTAATTTTACTATTTTCTATATATATCTAAGTATAATGTATGTGCGATATCATTATATATTATATATGACATTGAGATAATAAAAAAGGTATATCGTTGCATTTTATCACATCACAATATTATATTTTAAAGTGATATATATATGCAGGGCCGCCACTACATACAAGATATTGGTGCGAACGAACCAGGCGCCGTTGCCTAGGGGCGCTGAAAACGATTAGATATTTTAAATAATAAAGAAAATTTCTGGAGCAAATAACTACGGACAGAGAACTGTTAATAATTAAACTTATGCTTGCCAGATTTTCCTAGAGCTCCTTGTGGGACAAATATCTTATGTTTTAATTTTGAAGCGCTTATTAAAATTAATTAATAGGTTTTTTCTTGTCATGTTTCAGGGCGCTGTATTTTATTAATTGAGCCAGGCGCATAAATGGGCTAAAACGGGCCTGTGTAGATATGTGTAGATTATAAAATAATCGTAAACGTATTTTATTTCATTTAATTATACTATTATATATATGCGCTTTCTTAACAATTTGCAAACAAAAAAAAATAGTTAATTTCTTATTTGACATTTAAAATCGGAAGCTATATAAGAATAAAATATATAATTGAAATGCAAAAAAATTGTAAAATTCTCCATATATTAAATATTAATTTGAAAATAAAATCATGGAAACAAATCTATTTTATAGATTTTTGAGTTTTTAAATTTTGTGGATATTAATTTAATCCTTCTATATATTATACAAATTAAATATAATTTTATAACTTAAATTTCCATATTGTATATATATAAAAAATGAAATCATAAATCTTTTGCATATTGTATATATAAATTATATGTGTTTTTGTGGAGGAGGTGTTAATACAAATTAATTTTATCTAAAAAAAAAAAAACAATAAATTTATATTTATATTTAAAAATCATTTATCTGCGATTTATAGACAAAACAAAAACTAAAAAAAATAAATAATTCAATATCATATTTCATTATTTCATACATTTATAACATTTAATGATTTATAAATCCTTTCAATCAATTGCGCATTGATTAATTCAGTAAAACTATATTTTAGTGGGTTTAAATTTGAAAATGATAGCACATTTGAGAAATACATAAACAAAATTTCATCAACATTCATTCAGAATATAGTCAAAAATGTTGGTGTGATGAAAAAACCTATTTCTATGTGTGACCATATAGAAGATTTCTATGTGTGACAGGAAGATTTGAAACTGAAATTTCTCAGCAGTTTTCTGATTTAACTGAGTTTTCTAAATGAATAATTTTGCAATACAGACAAAATTATTCATTCAACATATGAGAGTTTAACTTAATTGCAAAACATTTTTTTGTTCTTTTAACTTCAATATATTTTGATATCAATAAATTATTTTTATAATTGATCAGGTCTTAAAAGTCAAAATGATACGATTTTTTTCTTTCATATCCCAAAAAAAAGCAATGATTCATCTATAGACGATTTCCATATATTATTAGAACATATAATCCGTAAATAAATCACATAAATCCGTATATATTTAAAGTAAATAAAAACAACATATAAAAAAAAACAAATTAAATTATTTATACCTGCGATATATAATATCTTTGTATAAAATAATAAACATTAAATATTTTAATAAATGGAATTTGATATATTTATACAATTATAAAAACTTTAAACATTTAAGAAATTATTTAAATTTTAATTTTTATATATATACTTATGTATAAATCTGATTCATATCTCATCTCGTATATTTTATGAATTTATTACACACGCACTTATTTGGGTGACAATATAAATTTGATTTAATTTACCAATTATTATATTTGTTATATATAATTTATGCGTTTATAAAACTATATTTTTTTGAGCTTAACATAGCCCCACCAGAAAAAATAGTCTAAAGGAGTTAAATCTCACGATCTAGGCGACCAATTGACCGAACCCGAACGTGAAATAAAATGTTCACCAAACTCGCATCTCAATAAGTCCATTGTTGCGCGTGCTGTGTGGCATATGGCACCGTCTTGTTGAAACCACATGTCATGCATAAGTCAAGCTCTTGCATTTTGGGTAAAAAAAATTTGGATATCATCTCACGGTAGTGCTCACCATTCACAGTTACCTTACGAATCGCATCAACTTTGAAGAAGTACGCGGTCCAATGATGCCACCAGCCCATAAACCGCACCAAACTGTGACCTTTTCTGGATGCATTGGTAGCTGTTGCAATACTTCTGGCTGATATTCACTCCAAAATCGACAATTCTGTTTATTTACGTTGAGCCCATTGAGCCAAAAATGAGCTTCGTCGCTGACCAGAATTTCGTCGCAATGAACTTTCTTAACTGAGCACGCATTTTTGATGATAATAAAATTCAATAATTTGCAAGCGTTGTTCGTTTGTAAGACGATTCATGGTTAAATTAAATGAAACAAACTGAAGATGTTTGACAGTGAAACAAAACACGAAACGTGCGTCAAATGTTTAAACCAGTGTTGCCAAAAAGATAATATAGCTAAAAAATCACCCTTTATAATCAAATGATATTCGTTTATAAAATATTCCATATTTTGGTGGTAATTTTTAAAAATATCGCGTATTCATTTTAATACTATATATATATATAAATGGGAATCTCTTTATGGAGGATATACGTTCATTTGGCTGATACGGATATATTATTTATAAATGTTCATAATTATTCATGGAAAAAATTTAATTATTTCAATCAATACAATCATTTCCACGGACCAAGTAAATGGTCCTCCGTATCGTGATATTTTTTTTGCAAATTAATGCAATGCGATTTTTCTTATATTCGAAATTGGTTTTGGACAAAATCAAGTGATTTTTGGCAGAAAAAATAAACACAAAAATGTTTTATAAACAAATGAAATGAAATTATTCCATAGAGGTATACATAAATTCTGTATAATTTCAATTTAAAAAAAAAAAAAACCAAATTGAATATGAATTGAATAATATAAAAATGATCATATGGTGTATAATATTACAAAACATATACAATTCTTCTTATTCTATTTTATTCTTTATATATATGGAATATTTACAATACATAAATTTTGTTATTAAATGTAGCGCAAAACAATAAATGATTTGTTTTCATATGTTTTATTTATATATAGATGTAAATGAATTGCAATAATATATAATAATATAAAGTGATGTAATCCAATAATATGTATATTTATTGAAACCGATTGAAACCTTGTAATTTGACCACGATCTTCTAATATATATAATAAGAAAATTTTCACTATATTATACTTTATTCAATTCAAAAATTGACTCAAAAACATATAACATATATATAATAATAAATAGTAAAAAAAATATATAATAATAGAATTGAAAATAAAAAAAACTCATCCATTCGATATATAAAGTTATTATTATTACAATAATAATATAACTTCCAGAAAAATATATATATATATTTATTCGACTACGAGTGTGAGTAGGAGTATATTTCATTATTTAATATATAAATAACGACTATTTAATAAATAAATTAATATATATATTAATAATACAAAAATAATAATAATAATAATAAATATAATTGATCAATATATATATGTACTTATAAATTGATTGTATATATTTATATTGAAAAATATATTGAATTACCATTTATTTATTTATATTTTAGAGTATTGATTTGTTTATTTTAATAAATATAATATCAATTTATCTAAAATTGAAATCGAATATTTATTATATATATATCAAATAAAAATAACAATAAATAAATTAAGCGGTCTATTTATACAATTTTATTTATTATATATAATAAAGAACAAAAAAAAATTATTGTTTATGTTAATTTATATAATTACAAGAATTAATCCACAATCTCTCTCTATCTATATATAGATATATATATATAATAACCATAATTAATGATTTTACTTATGTATAATATTTATATAAGGTATGATTACAATGCAAAATAATTGAATTTTATTAATATATGGTTTTTATTTATTTAACAGATTAATTGAATAAAACAATTTATATAAAACATATACTTTTTGGATTTGGTTTATCCGTTATTTAATAAAAAAGTTCAATAAATAATAAAGTTTATTCAAAGGTCATCATTTCGATAATTGTCGATATCCAGAAAGTAATTAAAAAACAAAAAAAAAATCTCTAATATGGAAACCTCAGATTGGAAAATAAGATTTGAATTATTGTTGACTTATGCCGAGTTACATAACTTTTTAAGATCTGAACATATAAAAGATAATTTCTGTGAATAATAACATACTTTTTCTGTGTGGCATACTAGAAGTTCGTGGTCAAGGGTGATTTTTTTAAAAGCTATAGAAAAGTTTTTCAACCACAAAAAAAAACACATAAAATTCAGAAAAATACATGAAATCTTTATTTGAATCGATAGTACGGTCCATATAATTTAATATTTGAAGATTATTTCATGTAAATGTTGACCATTGACTGCGCCTCAAATGGTCCATCCGCTTAGTCCGCAATTTTGGCATACTCTTTCCAACATTTCGGCCGGTATCTCACATATAAATGCTTCAATGCATTTGTCTTCCAATGCGTCAATTGAAGCGGGGTTGTCTGTATATAGTCATGAGCTTTAACATAGCCCCACAAAAAATAGTCTAAAGGCGTTAAATCGCACGATCTAGGCGGCCAATTGACCGGTCCCGAACGTGAAATAAAATGTTCACCGCACTCGATTCTCAATAAGTCCATTGTTGCGTGCGCTGTGTGGCATGTGGCACCGTCTTGTTGAAACCACATGTCATGCAAGTCAAATTCTTGCAAAATTTTGGGCAAAAAAAAGTTGGATATCATCTCACGGTAGTGCTCACCATTCACAGTTACGTTACGATTCGCATCATCTTTGAAGAAGTACGCGGTCCAATGTACGGGCCGCCAGCCCATAAACCGCACCAAACTGTGACTTTTTCTGAATGAATGCATTGGTAGCTCTTGCAATGCTTCTATGGCTGATATTCACTCCAAAATCAACAATTCTGTTTATTTACGTACCCATTGAGCCGCCAAAATGAGCTTCGTCGCTGACCAGAATTTCGACGCGATGAACTTTCTTAACAGAGCACGCATTTTGATAATAAAATTCAATAATTTGCAAGCGTTGTTCGTTTGTAAGACGATTCATGGTTAAATTAAATTAAACAAACTGAAGATGTTTGACAGTGAAACAAAAAACACGAAACGTGCGTCAGCTGTTTAAACAAGTGTTGGCAAAAAGATAATAGCTAAAAAAATCACCCTTTATAAGATTAAAATAAATAAAATCCATAAACCTCACTTGTCCGCAAAACGGTCAAATACAATAATATATAAACAAACCATAAACGTATATATATATATATATGAGGAAGATAAAATATATATATATAATAAATTATCTGCATATTAATTAATTTGGTCAACACATCAGCTGCTGTGAACTCCCACAAAAAAACAATTTACATATTTGTTTTTTTTTAATTAATTTTCAAACCATGTATATGCGATTCTTTATAGTTTTTTTTTGTATATGTGTTTTATCTTTTGATTTATATACCATTTTTTTACAACAGAAATATACCGAAAATATACATAAAAACAATTAGAAGAAAGTCTTAATATAAATCTTAAATGTTTTAACCAATTTTTACTTTTTCTTTTGTGCAAAAAACAAATTTATATACAAATGGTGAAAAAAACCAAATAATAAAATAAAACAAAAAGTGACAAATTGCAAATTGCAAATTTAAAAAAAAAAAAAATATGTCATTAATCTTAAATGAATTCTATATATGCATATATAAAAATATTCACATCACATAAATCCCTGAGTTATTATTATTGTGTACTACATATTTATTTTAATATTTAATTGTTTTTTAAATATTCTATTCAAATCTCGTCGTATGTATAAATACAAAATAATAAAATGAAAATACGTACATATTTAAATTTGTTAGAGTAAAAAAAAAAAAAGATTTGAATTGAAAACATTTAAAATAATATATAGAGAAGAAGTAGGTATATATATGTTTTATTGTTTATATTAAATTTTCACAAATGTGTCATCAATAATACATATATGACGATGGTCGCATGAATCAATAATGTAATCTATAATAATAATATACAAGTGGAATTAATATATCACCTGTGACTAAATCAATATATATAGTATAGAAAATGAATATAATTCAACATTTGTTTGATATCGTTGATTAAATTTGGAAGTACAGGAAGATTTTATTGGATCAATTATTGGAAATTCTCTTTAAAGGCTTTGATGACTGAAATCACCATCAGTTGGAAATGCAAAAATCTATTAAGTTTCAATTTAAAAAAAAAAAAAGTGAATCCGATTTTATCTATTCAATGCTATATCTAATATGTTATTAGAATACATAATTATAATACATAGAAGAATAGATAATCTATAAAAAAAAATATATATTTTTGAATTGTACTTAAACTTTCCATTATATAAACTATGTATATATATCTATATCAATCAATATATAAATAAAATTAATCATATATATACACGCATACATTTCACCAACCTCATATGTACCTCAATAAAACATTTAAAAAAAAAAACCAAACATACTTGAATTCATATACAATAAATATATAAATATTCGAATTGTATTTATCAATAAAATGATCAATAATAAAATTACATATTAATTGATATTGAGTTTTTTTTTTTTTATGACCAAATATAGAGATGACGACGACGATCTCTAGCTGTTACATGTTTTTTTTTTTTTGTTATTATACACATTACAGGGTCAATGCATGATTATATAGAAATAAAATTTATAAAGTGCATATCCAAATCCGAAAACAAAAAAAATTGATTGTTAAATCATTTTGAATGCAATTATCAATATATCAATATATGGATTAAAAAAGAAAAATATATTTGTATATATCATGTCATAAAAGGAAATATTTGTTTTTGCAGATTCACTTGAAATTCAAATATATACATTCAAATTCGAATAAGGACCTATCTAAGGACATATATATTTGGTTAATATAATTTTTCAATATAGTAAAAACAAGTACTTTTTATGATGATGCTTATTGCTTATATATAAAAGAAGAATTTTGTTAAAAAAATATTTTTTTTATGACCTTATATTTCAATATTGCATTGCGATCATTATATTTATTTTTGTTTTAGACGTGTGTTCTGGAAATGCTTAATGAAATCTGACGTAATATATACAAAATATATAATGTATTATGTCGCCAAATCGCAATATGATTTATAATAAATATTTAGAGAGAAAAAAAAAAAATAAATAAATTATAGTTTTTAAATTTTTTATTTACTGTTTCAAACAAACAATAAACAAATATAATATATAATTCATAAAACTTATTTGTGCGATTTGAGTGAGATTATTTAAATATTTAAATATATTATTTTATATATTACTATATATATATATATAATTGAAAACCTATTATGAAGTTCAATACAATTTTATATATAGTTATATATTTTATAAATATTTACATAAAAACCATGATGTAACATATATACATGTTAATAAATAATAACATATACACAGTGCGACAATTAATATTCCGGATTCAAACCATATCTCAATAACCAGAGTGGGACGATCTATGTAATGGAACATGCTTCATTGTTGTGAAGCTTGATGTTTTCTCTATCGTCTGTAAAAATTTCATTGCATTTGGTTGACAAATTAAAAAGTTATGATATTTCTTGTGAAACAATATTTTAATTGAAGTAGAGATTTTAACATGGAACACAAAGAGCAGTCATTAAATTCAACGCAAAGCTTGGTAAATCTGCAACAGAAACGTTCGTCAAATCGATGCAGCAAGTTAATGACGATAATTGTATGGGTAGAACAAAAGTTTTTGAGTGGTATATAAAGGTTTCGTGGATGGCTAAAATACAGGATAAAAAAAACAAGAAAAGTTTCATCGAAAATCAAGACAATGCTCGTAACATTTTTCGATAGCAAAAGGGAATTATCCATAAAGAATTCGTTCCAATTGATCAAACAGTCAGTGGCCCGTATATTATATCGAAGTTTTGAAGCGTTTGATGGGCAGGATTCATCGTATTCGATCTGAATATCGTGAATCAGATAGTCGGTGTTTGTTACACGATAATGCACTTCACTTATTATTCATCAGTTTTTGGCTCGAAATCAAGTCTGTGTGTGTGTTAAATCATCCACCGTATTCACCTGATTAAGAACCATGTGACTTCTCCTTGTTCCCAAAACTTATAATGAAATTAAAAGGATGTTTTTTTTTTTTGAGGATATATTGAAACCATTCAAACAGCATCTACACGCGCACTAGAGGCAATACCACACAAAATGAGCTGGAACACGAACATTTGAATCATTATTAAATCGATGTAACAGTTGTATTGAATCAGGAGGAGAATATTTTGAATAAATAAAAAAATTCAAAATTCAAAAATCATGTTTTTAATGTATTTTCTATAGGACCAGTCCGGAATATTAATTGTCGCACTGTGTATTATATAGTACAATTTTATTCTATATTTATATAATATACTCATATAGTTGATCGATTTAAAACTATAAGTAATTGATATATGTAGATATTACGAAGAAAGTGAAAATTTTTATCATTTTCATATATCTAAACACATATGTATATTTTATGTAATTGAAACTTATTAAATATTGTTATATATTATATAAACATTTATGAATAATATATAGTAAAAAAATCTATAGATAGATATACAATCAATATAAGATATGACGACAATATTTTAGTATTTTTTTCAGGTTTAACAAAATCGATATACGCGTGGGATTTTATAATTGCATATTGTTAATTGTTTTAAAAAACAAATGTGAAAATATTTATAAGAACTGCAACTGAAGATCATAAAAGAAAAACTTTTCATATATAGTATTATGCTTTGAGATTCGATCAAGGATTCGATTGTCCGCAAATTTGAATTTATCTCTATAATGTTGTTAATTTTCACGCCATTTTGCTATACTATATATCAAATTAGAGAATATCGGATGAATTATCATCAATTTAAGGAAAATTTAGGAAGAATTATAGAAAAATATAGAAACATATCAGTATACAACTTTATAAACAATAAACGAATCCGATATATGAGTCTATGAGAATTTTATCATCATCCTTATAAGAATAAATTGAATTAAAAATGGGAAAATGGTAAAATTTATCACTGTAAAAAAAGGTTTAATAAATATTTATGCGTAATATAATAAATTCTTATAATTATAATAAATTATATACTTACAATTATTTTTGTTTATATTCTTTTTAATAATTATATAATAATGTTTAATTTAATAAAAATCCTTTTACTACTCGAAAAATACGAAAATTTAAACACAATTTTTTTAGTTTTCTTATTGTATTATTAAAAACCGCATATAAGTTTATTAATGTTAAATATGTCTTTTGTTTTTTTTTTAATTGTTTATTCTTTCAATTGCAGTTTTTCTTTTCATATAATTATTTAGGTAAATGTTTATATATGTTAGTTAATGCGAGGATTAAAAACAAAACTATATATAGCAAAAACACTGGCACTATACTAATAATAAGTTTTTTTTTGTTAAATGAAAATCAAATAATTGTTTTAAATTATTCGAACTATATATATATATATATATATATATATGTTGTTCTGCAATATATATATTATTTTAAATTGTTTAATTTTAAATTACTAAAAATTTATTTGTAATGTAAAATACACAAACACACCAATTCCAAATTTATTTAAACATCTATCTATTTTTTTGTAATTTATTTATATATATTTAGAAATCGCAGTCACTCTTTTAATTGAATTTCTATATATACAAAATAAATATCAAATGCAATTCAATAAAATGAATTATACATATATACTTATATACGTGGTTTATTGTAAAGAGATAGTTTTAGTTTTCTTATTCTTAAGATGAAAAAATTCTAAAAATATATTATATTGTATTTTTTTTTTTACGTTTTTGCAATGGACACACAGACGAATGAGATTATATATGAAAATTATAGTATCTTTTAAAATCTAATTGATACATTATAAAGATTTGATAAAGAATATATAAATAAATGATTAATAAATTTATAGACACGACGTTTTATGGTCATTCTTAACAGAATAATAATTTACTACAATAAATTTTAGATTTTACTTCTGAGAGATTTTTTTTGGAAATGCAGAGTTTGTGGTTAAATTTATATTGTCTTCATATATAGTAACAAAAAAAAAATATTTCTTTGAGGTCAAAATTCGCATCTTTTTTTTAAATAATATATTATATATATATGTGGTTGATGATGGAGTTTGAGTGCGTATATAAACATAAATATTTGCATCTTCACACAAACTTTATATTGTTTGTTATTTAGGTATATAAAAATATATAACATATATATAAAGATATGCATCTTTTAGTTTTATTTTGTTTTTTTTTTGATGAACCTCTTCACAAGTCTTTATTATATTGCGTTTTTTTTTTTTATATAAAAATTCTTCTTGCCATGCACATATTCCTTTATAAGAATATATATAAAATTGATGAAGAAGAAGAAAAATAAACTATATAGGTTTTAAAAACAAAAAAAAAAGAAATACAAATGAATCATCATTTAGGAATGTCTCATTTTATATAACTATATATGCATATATGTATATAAGAAAGTAAATATTTAAATGTTTCAAGATGATATAATAATTAAATAGATAAAAAAAATAAAAAAAAACGGTTAAATAACTTTTTTCATTTATTCAATTTAAATAGTTTAAATATTCAAATATAGAAATTTTGAATCATATGCAGAATAAAACGTTCATCATTCAATATATATAAACTTAAAATATAGTAATTGAAATTAACAATATTGATATATATTACATACAATTTAAATAAAAATATATCCACCTTTTATTAATATATATATATATATAGAATATATAAAAACAATTATTTACACAAATTAAAACTTCGTCATTTACCAATTAAAAAATTACAATTAAATTTTTTTCTTTTTTTTTTCGTTTTCTTTCAAATATAATAAACTACACACTTTAACGGCTGCACTTAACAGACTGAATTAAATCTTATAATGTTGTTTTAATCATATTATATAGTATATATGGAAAGATAATCACAAACAAATAATAATAAACGAAATAATTAAATGTGGAAAAAAGAAAATTATTTTAATACCCTAAATGAAAGAAAAATGTGCTAGTTTTTAACTAAAAAAAAAAATATATATATATATGTTTCTTTAAAAACCACAAAACACCACACACACGTTTATAAATCAAACACGTCTTTTACATATATATTTATTTGTGATTATAAAAGACTCATAATAAATATATAAATATATATTAGGTTGTCTAAAAAGTATTGATAATTTTTTTTATCAAAATTCAAACGATTTTTTTTATATATTTTAAATGAACTTTATTAAACCAAATATGCGCCGTTTCGATCGATGATCGTTTGCCATTTTTCTGGTAAAGACATTATCCCATCACTCCACTGTAGAACTTCTGTGTTTTCTGGGAAAAAAACTGATCCAAGTGCATTTTGCAGTCCTCTGCGGAATTTAATTTTAAGCCATTAAGGGAGTTCTGCAGAGACCGGATCAAATGATAATCTGAAGGTGCAAGGTCCGGGCTATATATGGTGGATGCATTAAAACTTCCCAGCCAAACTCTCTCAGTTTCTGCCGAGTCATCAAAGATGTGTGTGGTCTGGCGTTGTCATGATGGAACACAACACCATTTCGATTGATTAAATCTGGACGTTTTTTTTTAATCTCGTGCTTCAATTTTGTTAATTGTTGACAATAGAGATCGGAAACAATGGTTTGACCCGGTGCTAGTAATTCATAATGAACGATTCCTTTCCAATAACACCAATTACCTTTCTTGGTGTTAATCCGCAGGTTTTGCTACTGTTTTAGGAGCTTCACCCTTCTTGGACCACGATCTTTTTCGTACATTATTATCGTATGTGATCCATTTTTCATCACCTGTAATCATTCGCTTTAAAAATGACTCGATTTCGTTCCTTTTAACGAACAGCGTTTCGCAAATGGAAATTCGGTTCATTAAATTGTTTTGTATTAATTCATGTGGTACCCAAACATCGAGCTTTTTCTTGTATCCAGCCTTTGTCAAATGGTTTAAAACTGTTTGATGATGGATGTTTAGTTCTTTAGGGATATCATGACTGCTTACGTGTCGATTTTCTTCAATTTTTGATATGATTTCATTGACCTTTTCAGTGATTGGAACGAGTGACCAGAACGAGGTGCATCTTTGACATCAAAATTACCGGAACGAAATCGAGCAAACAATCTATAGGCTGTTAATTTTGATAAAGTTCCTTCACCGTAAACTGCACAAATTTGTTCATGTGCCTGCGTTGCATTTTCACCTTTTTCATAATAAAATTGTAAAATGTATCGAATTTTTTCACTAATTTCGCTCATCTTTTGAAATGCACTACAACTTTTAAATGACTAAACAAATTTAATTTTTTTTTGTTTTTATCTACGAAATGTCATCTTTCGAACATATGTTAGTGTTACCTGATCAGATTAGTACTACTTGAAATATTCAATTATAATGATATCTATTTATAAAAATTATCAATACTTTTTCGACAACCTAATATATATATATATATATATATATATGAGATTCTATATATATTGTATATATAAATAAAAAAACATAAAGTTTCTTATGAAATTCATTCAAAAAAAAAATCATTGTTTGTATTTATATACAAAATCGATTGTGTTGATCATTTTTGTTTTTTTTTAATACTTAAAAATATTGTTTATATATGGTAATATTATGTGATACAAAATTGATCAGTATATAAATTTATTTATATACTTATTTGTATTTATAGGTAAATAAATATAAATACAGATGTGAATGAATAATCGCAATGACTGCGTGTCTTTATATAAAATAAATATATATACTAATAGGAGATATGTATATATATAGATATACAGGCAGACAGATAGACAGGTATATTACATATTTGTATCTAATCAGTGTATGTATATATAATAATGTACACCTATACAAATATCAAATTGTAAATGCATCATATACTGTATCCAAAGATAAAATTCTTTCAATTATAAATAGTCAGGTAAATATATACTCCATATAAACGTTGCATTCATAATTCGTATATTTGAATGTATAATTTAATTTATATGCTTATCATCTGTCTGTCTATAATCATTTATATATATATATTATAAAAGGTTATCTCTACTACGGAGTTTTTGTTAATTATATAATTTTATACACATATATATTATATATAACATTACTTACTTTTAAAATGTGATAAAATGATTATATAATATTCGACGACGACGAAGAAGGTTATAGTTTGTCTATATAGGGATAACGTGAATTATATATGAGATCAATTCCCCTGATGGTCATGAAGGTTTTAGTTATAATCACCTTCATCATCCACATTACCATTCCCTTGAAAGAAGTACTAATTTTACTTGAAAGAAGTACTATAATTTTACTTGAAGTAATTGACTATTAGTGTAGAACAAGTGATTTAGAAAATAATAATGAAGCAATTATAACAGGAGAAAACAATTAGAAATAGAAAAAAAATCGAGTTCTTGACAAATATTCTGCCTGCGCGATAGTCATATGTAGAAGTTATCAACTCTATAAAATGTATAATTCGAATGTTGATGAGTTCATAAAATATATGGGTTGCCCAACATAAACTACTACTCTAACCACCGCATAATATCGGACACCTGATATTTTATTCGAATGCTCGACTTTGAGATGCCAAAAAAGGACTTTAAACAATAATTTTTTAATCCATATAATTTTATTTCATAAAATGATGGTTTTAGTTAAATAATTGCGCAGACAGAAGTAAAAAATCTTTTAAAATCAATTAGTTATGGAATTTAATTCAAAATGATTCAATTTCACAAAAAATAAATTTGACCATTATAATATCGGACACTTATATTATACGCCACTAATCACCCTTGTAACGCCTCCTTTGGCCTTTATAATAGCATCCATTTTCTGAGACGTTGTATTTACTAAATTTTTGCATTCATCCGGTGTTTTTGTATTCCTCATTTCAATGAATTTTCCTTGGAATTCTTCATCCCTTCAATTGTAACTTTCTTATCATGTATTTACTTTGTTTTATTAATGTCCACAATGATTCTATTGGACTTAAATCGGGACTGTATGGTAGTTTTTAATCTTATTATTAATAAGAATAATACGAAATATTCCTAAAGAACTTAATGTAACTAATTGTAAGTCTACCGTATCAGATATTTAAATAAAATGTGGTTAACCGGTTCATTTGAGTCACATATAAAGTGGTGTAAAATTTAATGTTACTGATCGTGATAAACGAAACAGTGAAAAAAAGGAGAACTATTATGAGTTATATAAGTCTAAAACGGTCAACAGCAATCCAAAAAATGGTCGCACGAAAGTGGACAAGGCAATGGATTCATAAACCGATTACTATATGAATATAAGATAAAAATACAGACATATTTTTTTCCTAATAATAATCCTTATTAATATTTTATCACAAATCAAAGTCCCTTTCAATTGCTCTGCAAAAAAAAAACAAAACAATAAACAATTTTGAGTTCTGCGGCAATGGGATAGCATTATATTTTGCTGATGAATGTATAAATTTGTTATTGTTGGTGATTCCGATAATCGAGTAATTCACACACAAAATGAAGCATTCCATCGTGATTGTTTAAAACGCACTGTGAAATTTTCAGCCAGTTATTATAATTTATACATTTCAAAGGGAGTCGGTTCTTTGTTTTAATTTACTTACTGAATTTTATTAATTTCCATTCCATTTAGTGTACGCGGTTAACTCCCAAAAACACATTCATATATATTAAATGACTATACCTTTTGCGATCAACTATTAAATTATATTCAAATGGCGAATATACATTTCAATAAGATGATGGTCTACCGCACCAACCTCTAAAGCAACTAAGAACTGTTGGAAGCTAAAGAAATGTGTTTAGAAATCCACTTTTAGAAATGGACATCTTCAAGTTCAGATTTAAGTCCAATAGAATCGTTGTGGGCATTAATAAAACAAAGGAAAATACATGATATGAAAGTTACAATTGAAGGAGTGAAGAATTCCAAGGAAAAATCATTGAAACCGATATTATATCGGATATTACACCGATATTATAGTGGTTAGAGTAGTATATAATGTTATAACGGTCCATAAGACCCATAAAAATATGGCAATGAAGAAGAAATCACCTTAATAACGTACTTAAATGATTACTTAAAAGTAATATATGTTTATAAAAACATCAAGTCCATAATGGGTTTTTTACAACGAAGAAATCAAATTCTGTTGACCAAACAATAAATAAGTTATATAGTGAAAAAATTAATCATTTACAATTACGATCTTTTATAAATCATTTATTACTGGACTTTTCTCTGTACTTCGATACTTCGATTTTTGTCCTTTTGGTACATTTTCACATTATATTTATTATTATCGCATTAATCATTATTATTATTATTATTTTTATAATAAACATTATAAATTATGCAAATTATTATTAAAAAATTACAATAAAACATAAAATTCATTATTTTTATTTCTATAGGATTTTTGTAATTTTTTAAATACATCAAATAAAAAGAAAATGGCAATTTTTCATTTAATTTTTCACATAAGAAAATGATCTTAACAAAAGATTCGTTTAGTTTTTTTTTATTCAATTTTCGGACAGTGTACCATTAACTTTATTTATCATCATATATTGCTCACTGGGATAAAAACATTGATTTTTCGTTGATTCATTGTCTCTCGCTCTCTCTCTCTCTCTCTCGAAATATCAACTTTAAATTTTTTTTGTTTACATTGAAACATCGTTGCCAATATGGAATTTTTCTTTCATATGATAATGTTTTAATATTTAAATCTGGGAAATTTATTAAAATTGATATATATTTAATAATATAAATTTAAATAAATTTTAATTTCTTTTCCACAAAATTCATTTTTTTTTCAGTGTTTTCTTTACTACTGGAATATTTTCAAGTTTAAATGCATAATTTAATTGTTTTTTTGCATTTTAATATTATTCATTAACCGAACAATATTGGCAACATTGATTTATTATAAATTAATCAGCTGACATAAAGAAAAAAATTAATAAATAAATAGCGCTACCGCTGCTGCTGCTGCTAATTTTTTTTTATTATCATTCGTTTCGTAAAGGATTTGTTTTGTTTGTTTTTTGCGTTTTTTTTTTGTTGTTTACTGTGCTGCACACGAAAAGATTGTATTGAAAATTCACAGAAATCGATTAAAAATACATTTATAATTAATAAAAAATTTCAATTATAATAAGAATTAATTTAAAATATATTTTGAAATTGTAAGTATAAAATTTATAATATTCAATAAATAAATTTAATCATGATGTAATAAGAAGTAACTAAAAAAAAAAAAAAAAAACGAAAATGTGATTTTGTGATGGAAAAACACTACCTTTTTTTTTTTATTTTGTTAAATCAATTTTTCTTCTTTTTTTTTTATCTTATTTACAATTTGAATGAAATCATTTTTTATTTTTGTAAAGTTTTATATGGTTTTTTATGTAATATATTTATTAATTTTTTTTTTTTCATCTTAATGTTATTTAACATTTTAATCTAATTGTGGAATAAATTGGTAAATTGTTTTTCACATAGACCAAAAAAAAAAAACACAAATTTTCTTCTAATTGCATCAACGCCATTCAATGACCACTCTTTTTGGTCAAGGTTGTTATTTTGCAATTTTTTTTTTAAAAATTGAACCAATTATTCGATATCGATTAATTGATATTAGTTTTTTTTTTAATTTTACTATATTACCTATATATTAATCAATTACCATGAAAATTGAATTTGCTTACGAAATGTTTTTAAAATGGTTAAAATATCATAAATTATCATTAAATGGATAAATAATCAATATATCGGGTTTAATAATAAGTTGTTTTGACCTGTGGAGTTTAATGTTTTGAATCTAGAATTGAATCTAGAGAGGATTAATCTTAAACGATATATCACAATCCAATTTTGAATAAAATTATGTAATCATAAATAATTGTAATACTTTATTTTGTTTTTTTTTTTTCTTCTATTTTTATATATAATAAAATTACCTTTCCAATTTTTGGTGACTGTATAATTAATTTGCCATGCCATTGACGTTTTAATTAAAATAAAAACAAAACAAAAAAAAAAAATTACTTTTCTTTCCTGTATTGTGTGGTTTATAGTAATTTTATTTGCATATTTTAGATTTTAAATTTAGAAAATCAAACGAAATATGGCAGCCTATAAGAAAGACAATTTTACAGATAAAATTGTAAAAAAAGTTAATGGTGGTAATAATAATGAAAGTATTTTTGATAGATTTGTGGCAGATATTAGTAAAGCATCGGCTACAAAGCAAATATTAATTGGTGCCGGTACAGGATGGTAATAAAATTGAAATAATTTGGTTTTGTTTTGGTTTTGTGTTTGTTTTGTGTTTTTTTTTTAAAATACATTGTTTGAATTATTTTATAGGGCAACGGGTTTTGCATCCGGTAAAATTGGTAGATTAGCTGCATTTGCCATTGGCGGTGGCATTATTTTAATAGAACTTGCACATGAACAAGGTTTAATTAAAATCGATTGGAGTAAAGTAACGAAAAAATTCGATGAAGTTGGTGATAAAGTTGAAGAGGCTGTAACTGGTGAAGGTCCACGATGGACTGATAAGGTATGTATCAGTGGATTGATTAACATTTAAATTTATTCTTTTTACTAACAAAATTGTATGCGGTTATAAAAAATTCGTGGATAAAAAAAAAATCGTGGATAAAAAAAAACATCTAGTTCTTCTCATGATCAAAATACGTTTTTTCCGTCATTGATTTAAATATTAATTAATTTAGTGTAAATATTGAACATTTCAAATTTGGGATTTGTCCCATAATTACAGACTTTCAGATAAATTCATCTTCATATGATAAACACATGATTGAGATTTAAAATTGTTTATAATTCAAAACATTTATATCTTGCATGATTCTATTATTCCTTGATAGCAATCCACAGATTTCGATGATAATTTTAAATAGAATTTCTCTAAAAATAACATTTTTACTTCTTCTTCAAAAAAAAAAATGCCTATAAGAATTATAATATTCTAAAAAAAGATTTTTATCAATGCATTCTTTTAGGTAACAACAATAATAAAAAATAATGGTCCAGCAACAACTGGATTTTTAGGAGGATTCTTTTTAGGAATGGCAATGGCTTAATATAAGATAAGATCATAAAATATGATACACACACCCACAAGCTATTCATATTTGAATCTAAAATGTTGATTAAATTTGATAATCTTTAATTATCATTAATATTTTTAAGTTTGCTCTGTAAAAAAAAAAAAATACCTACCTTATTATAATTCAAATAGATCGAATTGTGGATAAATTTATGATAATGCATTTATTATATAATTAATAATGAATGTATTTTAAACGTATTTATATAAATAACCGATAGGCTTTTTTTATTATTATTATTAAAAAATAAAATATTATTATAAGGAAAGATATGATTAAATAAAAATTATACATTAATTAAAATATAAATAAATAATTTTTTTGTTAAATTTTAACTTTATCTTTTTGTTTTTTTTTTTTGTTTTTCTCACTAACTTTCTGTTAGGCTGAACGTTATGTTGATAGAAAACTTGCAACAGCTGAAAATATACTAAAGAACAAGGATAAAAAACTTAAAAAATGGTATCATTCATTGGTGGGCGACCAAGACGGCGTAAAACTAAATGGATTCCATTTATTTATTGGATCATTTGCCGCTGGTGTTTTCATTGGAATGGCTACTGCTTAAAAATGTTGTTTTTGGATAAGAAGAAGAAGATACTTTTTTTTTATTTCATTTTTCATTTTTATTATAATTGAATTGAATAGTATTCAAGTCAGAGAACAAAAAAATATGAAAAAATCGTTATTATTAGAGAAAATCATTAAAGGCATATAGTGATTTAATTAATTAATTAATCGCGCGTTAAATTTTACGAAAATCGAACCAAAAAAAAACAAAAATTAATAATTAAAATTCTTCTTTTACTTAATTAGAACAAAAAATATTGTTCCATTTTTAGTGGCGTGTGATTTATAAGAATGAATCTTATTAATTTTCCTTATTTTTTTTATTTTTTATTATTGATTTATTAAAATTGATAATTTGAATCTCAGATAATTAAAATTAAAATTCCATTTGTCGCGTTTCTTTTATTTTTTGTTATTATTAAGGGGCAGTATTTTATTTTATTTTATTAATTTTTGTTTGTGATTTTATATAAAGTATACATATTTTTTTTTGTATTCATACAACATTTTCGATATTGTATATTTCTTATAAAATAAAATAAAAAATAAAAATAATTAAAAAATAAAGATAATTAAAATAAAAAAAAATGTATTTGATTTTGTGTTTTTTGTTATTGTTGTTGTTGTTGTTGTGGAATGGGCGTTATTTGTGGGAAGTTGTTGAATTGATTTTCTATTGCATTTCAAAGAGTTTCAACGTTTTATGCCTGAAATATATCGATAGAGGGGTTGGGAATCAAAAAATGCGAAAAATGTATCGGAGATTCTCAGCACTTTCATTCTTTTGCATATACAAATCCAGGGAATGGATCATCATAGAGAAATTCTGTTATATGTTTCTAAACAATCCACTTGGAATTTTTTAACTGAATGTTGAAAACTAGAAAAGTTTCTTCAAGCATCTGACAAATTAAATTTAAAGATCAATTTTTATAGAATTAATTTTTTTTTTTTTTTTATTATTATTCTTTTACTTTTACATTTTTTGTTTTGTTTTTTTTTTTTTTAAATTAATATATTAATAAATTTAATTGATATTCAGTTTTTAATGTTTTTTTATTTATTAATTATTTATCTTTTTTAGTTCAAAAAATTTACGTTTTTTTTTTTTTCTGTTTTTAATTATAAATAATTTAACTATAAAATAATAAACATTTATTATTTTGTTTAAATAATAATTATATATAATAATAATAATAATAATAAATATATAAATTAAAATGAATTATTTTTTAAATATAGTATTATTTTTATTATTATTATTATTATTTTAATTGTTATTATATTGAATAAAAATTATGTTTAATTTTTTCCTGATTATTAAATATATATTATTAATTTCAATTTTACATATAATAATAATATAATAATTATAATAATAAAATAAAAAAAAAAAACAATTTTTATTAAATACTTGCTAAAATAGTTGCAATGTTTCTTCAAAATTATTTAATATATATATATTTTTTTTTTTAATTAGTTTATAGTTTCGAAATGCGGCAAAAAATAAAATAAAATAACATAAAATAAAATAATAATTCATAAAAAAAAATCAAATAAAATAATAATAATAAAAAAAAAAAGGTTTTTTTTCTTTTAAATAAATTTTGTGTTTCAATAAAAAAAAGACTAGATAAATTTTATGCACAGCATTTAAAAAAAAAAAAGAAGAAAGAATTTCTTTACATTTTTTTTTCTTTTTTAAATTATGTTATTTGGTTTTTTTTTTTTTTTTAAGTTTTTTTTCTTTTTAATTTTTTTTCTTTTTAATTATTTACAATAAATTACTGTGGTGGTAGGATTACTGTCGTATATTATCGTAT